>CM072704.1:3693255-3769106 GCA_036884735.1 Huso huso
AAGCATGTATGTATTCAGATTCGGTATCTTATTCTGTATTCTTACTTATCTCTATTCTATCTTTAATTTGTATTCATATCTTTCTTTATTCCTAAGCTCTCTTTCATTCTAGCTTTTATCTCTGTATTCTTATATCTTATCTCTGTATTCTATATCTTTATCTCTGTATTCTTATCTTTATCCTGTATTCCTTCTATCTAGACATTCTCTTATCCTGTATTCATTCATCCTGTATTCTATTTTATCTCATTCTTACATTATCTTATTCTGTATTCTTATTTCTATCTTGTGTTTCTCTATCTTGTATTTTTCTATCCTTGTATTCCTCTTCTTTATCTCTGTATTCTTTAGTATCTTCATTCTGTATTCTATTCTATCCTGTATCATTCTCTATCTGTATTCATATCTTCTATCCTTGAATTTACTTTATCTCTGTATTCCTTCCTATCTTTATCTTGTATTCTATATCCTTTATCTCTCAGGGAGCTCCTTATCTTTTATCTTGTATTCCTTATATTCTTTATCTCTGTATTCCTTACCTTTATCTCTGTATTCATTTTATCTTGTATTCATAGATTCTTTCTATTCTGTATTCATTCTATCTCTTGTATTCATCTTTATCTGTATCATATCTCCTTTATCTTGTAGTCTTTATATCTATCTTGTATTCTATCTTTATCTTGTATTCTATATCTTTCTATTCTGTATTCATCTTTATCTCTTGTATTCTTATCTTTGCCCTATTCATGAGATTCTTCTATTCTAGAGCCTTTATCTCTGTATTTCTCTATCCTGTGGTCTTTATCTTATTCTGTGGTCTTCTATATTATTCATTCTGTATTCATCTTTATCTCTGTATTCATCTTTATCTCTGTATTCTATTCTTTATCTGTATTCTTTATATCTTTCATTCTCAGTATCTTTAGCCCTCTCATCGTATCTCATCTCTATCCTGTATCTCATCTCTATCCTGTATCTCATATCCTCTCTATCGTGGTATCTCATCTCTATCCTGTATCTCATCTCTATCCTGTATCTCATCCTCCTGTACACGTATCTCATCTCTACAGCTCAGCTCCACCAGGGTGCCAGCAGGTTGACAGTGTGGTCGGGTTACCTGGCGATCATGGCGGCATGGCTATGGTGGTGTCATCAACCCCAGCATGATCTCTGTGACCTGGGAGGAGAGAGAGGACAGGGGAGGGGGGAGGAGAAGAAAGGAGAGCGGAGAGGAGAGAGAAGGGGAGAGGGGAGCGAGAGAAGAAGGAGAGAGGAAGAGAGAGAGACAGGGAGAAGGGGAGAGGAAAGAGAGGGAGATGAGAGAAGAGATATGGGAAGGGGTAGAGAGGGAAGGGAGAGAGGGAGATAGGAGGATATGGGGGAAAGAGGTAGGAGAGGGAGATGAGAGAATATGGGAAGGAAGAGGAGGGAGAGAGACCACAGAGGAGAAGATATAGGGAAAGGAGGGAGAGGAGGAGAAGGGAAGATAGAGGAGCAGATATAGGGAAAGAGGGGAGAAATATAACAGATTATTAGGTAGCAAACTACAGTACATCACTGTCATAATCCCCTCTCCTCTCCCACCCCCTCTCCTCTCAATATATTTTAGTTTATGTAACATGTTGTGAAATGCTTTGGCAGCACTGGATCATTCCTGTCCACGCCATTAAAGCCAGTTTGAATTTGAATTTGAATTACTGGCAACCGTAGTTGACAATTAGTAGAACCTCCACAGAACAGACAAGACATGAACAAGAATGGGTGTGTGTGTCCAGTGTGTGTGTGTGTGTGTGTAATGTCTGCATGTGCGTGTCAGTGTGTGTGTGGTGTCCCGGTATTGGTATTGTGTGTGGTGTATTATTATTGTCGGTCGTATTAATGTGTCAGTGTGGTGGTATGATTGTGTGTGTGGGAAGTGTCAGTGTGCTTCGGTATTGTGTCAGTGTGTGTGTGTCAGTGTCGGTATTATGGCAACCAATGTGTGTGTCGGTGTATTAATTGATGATATTGTATCAATCAATGGTCTGTCGAATATTGTGTGTGTATGTGTGTCAAGTGTAATGTAATATTATTGTGTGTGTGTTATTGTGTGTGTCCGGTGTGTGTGTGTTTCGGTAATGCGTGTGTGTTTCCGGTAATGTTATTATTAAGTGTCTCTGTCTATCTGTCTCTCTCTCCCCTCCGTCTCTTTTCCCCCTCTCTCTTCTCTTTCTCTCTTACTCCCTCTCTCAAATTCAAATTCAAATTCCAAAAAAATGCTTTATTGGACGAGCGAGCTCAGGTATTGCCAAAGCTTTTATAATACAAAAAAACAGAAATAATAAAACAGAAATACAATTACAGAACATAACAAAGCATAAAGCCATTGTCCCTTCCCTTTTGAACAATATAGCTACCTCCCTCTCTCCCTCTTTTCCACCCTCCCTCCCTCCTCCCTCCTCATCACCAGAAACCCATGGTAGTTAATACGCAGGGTGTCACACACTGTCCCTCAGGTTGTGCTGCTGGGTGCAGTTAGCTCCTCCTCTCCTAGAAGGATGGGGATTTTACTTTCCCGGGTGGAGAGGAGGTTAAACTCTATTCATTTGTTTTTTTTTGATTGGGGAGGATATATCTCTCCGTATCTCTGTGTATTTTGGGCAGGACAACAGGAGGGTACATTTCTGTCTCTACCTCTCCCAGATCACAGTGACCGCACAACCTTTTTTCTTTGGCAATCAAGGTTTTGTGTGCGGCCAGTTTGATAGCCGGGCTGTGGTCACTAGTCTGTGCTTGGTCCAGGATCTGTCGATCGTTTTTTGACCCTGATCAGATATTCTGCCAGGATTCTTTTTTTTTAGGGCCAGATAGCATTGTAATTTTATGATTGGATTCACGTTATTCAATGTTCTTTATAATTGTTTTCCAGATTTAGATTAATTTTTTTTTGTGCTGGGGAGTTTTTTTTTGTTGGTGGTGTTCTGAAGCTGGCTGGTGTTAATTTAGCTCAGTTGGCTGAGCTTCAGCCCTCCTCAAATCCTACTGAGGGGGATTCTCTTGTGGGGCTGTGAGCAGCTCCATGGTCTGTGTGTGGTGGTGGGACTGCTACTTGGATCAGCCTGCTGTAGATGGACACTCTCTCTCTCTCTCACTCTCACTCTCCTCTCTCACTCTCTCTCACCCCATTGCTTTGGGCTCCCCTGGTTTAAGCTCTCTCTCAGCCTCACTCTGCAGCTGGTTTTGGAATCATTTACATCCTTCAGCTGCTGACAGACATCTTCAACTGGGGAAGAGGAGGGAGGAGGAGAGAGGAGGAGGAGAGAGAGGAGAGAGAGAGAGAGAGGAGAGGAGGAGAAGAGGAGGAAAGGAGAGAGGAAGAGGAGAAAAGGAGAGGAGAGAAGAGAAGGAGGAGGAAGGCGAAGGCCTGCCGTGCGCCTTCCGCCGTTACTTGTGCCATTTCCGTTGTATTAGAGAGAAGAGCCGACACCTTTGGAGAGAGAGGGAGAGGGGGGAGAGCGGAGAGGGGAGAGGGGAAGAGGAGAGGAAGAGATGGGAGGGAGAGGAGATGGGAGAGAGGGTTACATAAAATTATTTTCATACAGTTTTTTTTAAAATGATGTCTCAATCTAATTTTATAGGTCAGAGCTCACATATTAAAGAATACCACAGCAGTGCACTTTGAGGAAGGGGGCTAAATTTTATAGGTTCATTACACACCGTACCCACAGCAGTGTAATTTTTTTTTTTTTTGGTTTTTGGGTAGTAAGTGTTATTTCTAATTGCTTATGCCTCAAAAGTATAAGAAAGAAATGGCTATTATTCCCCACAAACTTTGCTTTTTGTGACAGGACAGTGATATTTTGAAGTTACCTATTTTTCAGAACATTCAGATAGATTCAGTGCGGTAAACTTTGTGTAACTTTCTAGAACTTTCTAGAACTTTCCAGTAATATAAATAGTAGTATAAATACAAGGACCTTAAGCCCACCAGTTCAGTTTAGTTCAGCTGCCCTAAGTGGATACATATCTGCATTCTTCTGAGATGGCATCAAAGGTCATGGAGACTTCAAAATGGTGGCATTCCTGATGGGTCTCCAAGGCGGTTTTTACCAAGTTTCCCTGCTATCTTTGCCTTTGGGACAGCAGGGACACCAAGGGCGCTACCACAGGCGGGGACTGGCCAGCGGACCGAGTTCTCTGTGGGGAGGAACAGCGTCAAGTGGGAGCCACTGGTGGGCGGAAGGTGCTGATGCCACCACTGCACATCAGGTGGACCTTGGAAATAATTTGTCAGAGCTCTAGATAAAAAGTCGGCAGCCTTCAAGTACCTTCAAGACTTCTTCCCTAAGCTGTCTGAGGCAAGGTCAAAGCCGGTGTCTTGATGGGACCTGAGATAAAGAAGATCCTGGAGTACAATGAATTCCCAGGAAGCTCACTGTAAGGAGAAAGGGCGGCTTGGGGAACAGCTTTGGCCAGTGGTTCCCAGGAGGCTTCCTGGGCAATCACAAAGGCAAACTATGTGGAGCTGGTTTGAGACTCTGTGGTGAAGAACTTCTGGCACAATGGGGTTGTAGGATGTCCCTCAAAGTCCATATCCTTGATGCTCATCTTGATAAATTCAGGAGAACATGGGAGGTACTCGGGAGGAGCAACAAGCACTTTCTACCCAGGATATACTGGACTTTGAGCGCTACCAAGGACAGTATACTTGAGAACATGATGGGAGACTACATTTGGGGGGATGATTAGGTGAAAGTGATTTACAATATAATCGTAAATCTCGAAAAACTACTCACTTCTAAATCTTTTGTAGTCATTTTTGTATTACTTTAGTATAAATACATGTTAATTTGGATCATTTGCATTTGTTGTTTTTTTCTGACTTTATGTGAACGAAAAGACACAAATTCGCCCGTTTTCTCACTGGAAATAGGTAAATTTCAAAATATCACTGTCCTGGTCACAAAAGCAAAGTTTGTGGGGAATAATAGCCATTTTCAATACTTTTGAGGCATAAGCAATTAGGAAATAACACTTACTACCCAGGAACAAAAATTGTGTTACATAGTGTTATCATCTCTGTGCTTTACTACACTGTGCTGTGCTTTTACCACAGCAGTAAACTTTCACGTCGAGATTTGATAATTCATAAAAACAAACACACAAACAAAACAGGGCTTGAAAACGCTTAAGTAATAATAATAATAATAATAATAATAATAATAATAATCACTTACCGAGCTTAACAGACGCGTCTTCTCGAGGAACAAAGGATTCAGTTCAGTAGACTTTATAAATAAGACAAAACGAAAACGATACAGGACACACACAGAATTGCTGTCTTCCAGATAAGGCGATGTTACAAACACCCGAATCCGCCAGCAAAACACAACACCAGTTTCTGCTCCCTGCTCTCTCCCTCTCCCTCTCCCCACCCCCCTCTCCCCTCCCTCTCCTCCTCTCCCCTCTCTCTCCCCTCCCCTCCCTCTCCCTCTCCCTCTCTGTCTCCCACTCTCCTCTCTGTTTTTCTGTCGAGAGTTTACGTCTAGAAGTCTCTCTCCGGCATAGTGGACGTCAACATAGCCTTCAGTCCATAATTGTTAGTATTTCGTGTTCTCTCTATGAAGAAAAAAAGACCCTTTCAAGTCAATACGTCTTGAGATGCCTAGCGATTCGGTTCGGTGAAGTAGACTTTATCATTTATTTAGATATTTATTTTTTAAATGTCGGAAGCAAGTTAAGCAGTTTCAAACTGAACAGGATTGTGGAGGCTCTGTCTGTGTGTCTGTGTGTGTCTGCCTGTCTGTCTGTCTGTCTGCAGCTTCAATGGGAGACTAAAATTTGGAAGAGAGACTTCTAGCGTGGAAACGTTTTGCCATTGAATTCATACTGAAGACGCTGGGAAAGGCTTCTAGTGGAAACGTTTGCCGTTGAATTTACACTGAAGACGCTGAGAAAAGACTTCTAGTGGAAACATTTGCCATTGGTGAATTTACACTGAGGACAGCTGAGAAAGACTTATTGGAAACATTTGCCATTGAATTTACACTGAAGACTGAGAAAGACTTCTAGTGGAAACGTTTGCCATTGAATTTACACTGAAGACGCTGAGAAAGACTTCCTAGTGGAAACGTTTGCCATTGAATTTCACTGAACTGAGAAGACTTTAGTGGAAGTTTCTGTCTCAGTGTTTTTGAATGTTTTGAAGATGTGGTGTTTCCAGATGTTGAAACCGTTTCGGGATTTCGTTTCAACATCTGGAATCTCGTGCTGCGACATTCAAAACACGTCAACGCCCACGAGTTCACTGACATCCTGTGAACACACAACTCTGGAAAAAACATTCTCTCACCTCTTATAAGCTTTATTAACATGATCACCGGCCCTCCTTTGAGGAGCGCTGATCATCTTTAAAATCCATTCTCTCGCCTCTTATTGGCTTTATTAACATGATCACTGACCCCCTCCTTTAAAGGGCTCTGACCATCTTTAAAATCCATTCTCTCACCTCTTATTAGCTTTATTAACATGATCACTGGCCCCTCCCTTTAAAGGGCGCTGATCATCTTTAAAATCCATTCTCTCACCTCTTATTAGCTTTATTAACATGTCTTTGGCCCTCCCTTTAAAGGGCGCTGACCATCTTTAAAATCATTTCTCTCTTCTTTATTGGCTTTATTAACATGATTTAAAGGCCCCTCCTTTAAAGCTTTATTAGCATGATCTTTGACCATCTTTAAAAGACCATTCTCTCACCTCTTATTGGCTTTATTAACATGATCACTGGCTCCTCCCTTTAAAGGAGCGCTGACCATCTTTAAAATCCATTCTCTCACCTTTATTGGCTTTATTAACTTGGGATCACTGGCCCTCCCTTTAAAGGGCGCTGATCATCTTTAAAAATCCATTCTCTCACCTTTTATTAGCTTTATTAACAGGATCACCGGACCCCTCCCTTTAAGGGCGCTGACCATCTTTAAAATCCATTCTCTCACCTCTTATTAGCTTTTATTAACATGATCCCGGCCCCTCTCTTTAAGGAGGGCTGACCATCTTTAAAATCCATTCTCTCCTCTTATTAGCTTTATTAACATGATCACCGGCCCCCCTTTAAAGGAGCACTTTGACCATTTTTAAAATCCATTCTCTCACCTCTTATTAGCTTTATTAACACGATCACTGGTCTTCTGTTTGAAATGAATGTAGGCCAGTGTTGTTTTAAATCTGTGTGTCTTTTTTTCCAGCATTTTCAATATTCCCAGTGATGTTCCCGGTAAGCGATAGGGGTGTGTGTCAGGGCACCCCAAACCCTTTCAGCCGTTCTCTTACGGGACCCCAAGAATTTAGGGGTGAGTGTGTTGTGTCTGTCTGTCTGCAGCTTTAATGAAACTAAACTCTTTTCAGAATGTAGTAAACAACACAGACCCCAAGAAGAAGGGATTATATTGTAGCGTCAAACTGAACAGGATTGTGTGGGGCTCTGTCTGTCTGTATCCCAGTCTCTCTCTGTCCTCTGACGTGCAATGCCTCTTTCTTTCCACAAGGTGGCGATGATCTTGCTAGGGATTTTCCAGGTGTTGCTGGCGATCCCTACTCACGTCGCTGAGATTCATCCCATCTCCAGAATCTTTGCCCTTTTTTTTCTCGGGAATAATGGTGCGGTCTGATTTCTAGAAAGCGTCCAGTTGACCCCCCTTTGAATGTCTCTTATGGTACAGGACACTGTAAACTAATAATATATAAGACTATGCAGATTGAAACTCAGGGGGACTGTCTGAATCGTGTTTGGTGTTGCTGTATAATATATAAAACAATGGAGATTGAAACTCAGGGAGACTGTCTGAATCGTGTTTGGTGTTGCTGTATAATATATAAAACTATGCAGATTGAAACTCAGGGGACTGTCTGAATAGGTGTTTGGTGTTGCTGTATAATATATAAAACTATGGAGATTGAAACTCAGGGAGACTGTCTGAAAATTGTTTGGTGTTGCTGTATAATATATAAAACTATGGAGATTAAGCTCAGGGGACTGTCTGAATGGGTGTTTGGTGGCTATATATAATATATAAAACTATACGATTGAAGCTCAGAGGACTGTCTGAATCGTGTTTGGTGTTGCTGTATAATATATAAAACTATGGAGATTGAAACTCAGGGGACTGTCTGAATCGTGTTTTGGTGTTGCTATATAATATATAAAACTATGCAGATTGAAACTCAGGGGGACTGTCTGAATTGTTTGGTGTTGCTGTATAATATATAAAACTATGGAGATTGAAACTCAGGGAGACTGTCTGAATCGTGTTTGGTGTTGCTGTATAATATATAAAACTATGGAGATTGAAGCTCAGGGGACTGTCTGAAGATGTGTGTTTGTGTTTGCTGTATAATATATAAAACTATGCAGATTGAAGCTCAGGGGACTGTCTGAATCGTGTTTGGTTTTGTATAATATATAAAACTATGCAGCCTCTGGAACTCAGGGGACTGTCTAATAGTGTTTGGTGTTGCTCAAATATATAAAACTATATTGAAACTCAGGGGATGTCTGCAGATGGTTTGACTTTGTTGTATAATATATAAAACAATTCAATTGGAAGCATTTCAGGGGACTGTCTGAATAGTAGTTTGGTGTTGCTGTATAATATATAAAACTATATGCAGATTGAAACTCAGGGAGACTTGTCTGAATAGTGTTTTTGTTGCTGTATAATATATAAAACTATGCAGATTTAAATCCAGGGGATAATCTGAGATCTCTTTTTTTTTTTTTCGAATTAAATTAGCCTCTGGAGCTCTTCCTCTATCCCTATAAAACCCTCAAAGCAAGATAGCCCCCCCTTTAAGGGTCAATATCTGAATAGTATTGTTTGCAGTTCAATGGGTGTAAATGAAAAATATAAATTCGGTTCAGATTGAGAACCGTTAATTAAGAGTCCTCCAGTTACAATGGACGTGTATGTGCAGTTTAATATTTGTGACCGAATTAAATGGTAATTAAGTTTAATAATGGTAGTGGATTGAAATTACATTAATAAATAATAAAAACAATAATAAAATACATTGTAATAATTTAATATCACTAGATAATGAATGGAATTACATTGTAGTAAAAAAAAATATCACTTGGACTAACTGAAATAATAATAAATGCAGTTTAATATCACTAGACTGGACTGAGTAATAATAAAAATAATAATATATAGTAACTGGAATGAATTATAATAAATAATAGTTTAATAATACAGACTATAAAAAATAATAGTTTAATAATATTAAAAATAATAAATATAATAAATAATAGTAATGATGAAAATAAATTAAGTTTAAATATAGACTTGTAATTAATAAAGTTTAATATATTAGATAAAATTACATTAAATGAAAATATAGTAATAATAAAAATTGTACTCTCTCCTCTCCCTAGACCAGACTATCCATTGTAATCGCAGTTTTGTATAACTAGCCGGACCGACCGGTGGTACTTGTGGTGGCTGTCGTTCACCAGACCAGACCGCCTGGAATCCCTTAATATCTCAGACCAGACCGACTGAAAACATTTTTTGAGATAATTAAGAAATAATCGGTGTAATATATATCACTAGACTGGACTGGAATTGTACATTGTTTGCAGTTTAATATCCCGCTAGACTGGACTGAAATTATATATGTGCAGTTTTAATATCACTAGACTGGACTGGAATTACATTGTAACTTGCAGTTTAATATCACTAGACTGGACTGGAATTACATTCCTGCAGTTTAATCTGCTAGACTGGACTGGACTGGGGTACATTGTAACTGCAGTTTAATATCACTCTCTCTCCCCCGCAGTTTAATATACACTAAGACTGGACTGGACTGGAATTACATTTATGGCTTCTGCAGTTTTAATATCACTAGACTGGACTGGAATTCCTCCTAACTGCAGTTTAATATCACTAGACTGGACTGAAATTCATCTTCTGCAGTTTAATATCCCTTGACTGGACTGGACTGGCCTCTCTAACTTGCAGTTTAATATCACCAGCCTAGACTGGACTGGCATTACATTGTATGCAGTTTTATACTAAGACTAGACTGAATTACATTCAGCCCAGGCAGAAAAAATTATCACTAGACTGGACTGGAATTAGAGAATCCATCAGTGTAAGAGTCCTCCAGTTACACTGGACTGGAATTACATTGTAACTGCAGTTTAATATCACTAGACTAGACTGGAATTACATTGTAACTGCAGTTTATATCACTAGACAAGGACTGGACTGGAATTACATTGTAACTGCAGTTTAATATCACTAGACTGGACTGGAATTACATTGTAACTGCAGTTTAATATCACTGAACTGGACTGGACTGGAATTACATTGTAACTGCAGTTTAATATCACTAGACTAGACTGGAATTACATTGTAACTTTGCAGTTTAATATCACTAGACTGGACTGGACTGGAATTACATTGTAACTTTGCAGTTTTAATATCACTAGACTAGACTGGAATTACATTGTAACTGCAGTTTAATATCACTAGACTAGACTGGACTGGAATTACATTGTAACTGCAGTTTAATATCTAGACTAGACTGGACTGGACTGCAGTTTAATATCACACTGGACTGAATTACACTGCAGTTTAATATCACTAGACAGAGACTGGAATTACATTGTAACTGCAGTTTAATATCACTAGACTAGACTGGACTGGAATTACATTGTAACTGCAGTTTAATATCACTAGACTAGACTGGAATTACATTGTAACTGCAGTTTAATATCACTAGACTGGACTGGACTGGAATTACATTGTAACTGCAGTTTAATATCACTTGACTAGACTGGAATTACATTGTAACTGCAGTTTAATATCACTAGACGGACTGGACTGGAATTACATTGTAACTGCAGTTTAATATCACTGAGACTGGACTGGAATTACATTGTAACTGCAGTTTTAATATCACTGGGAATTACATTTGTAACTGGACTGGACTGGAATTACATTTGTAACTGCAGTTTTAATATCACATTGTAACTGCAGTTTGACTAGACTGGAATTACAGTTTAGTAACTGCAGTTTAATAACTGCAGTTTTCGACTCACTAGACTGGACTGGAATTACATTGTAACTGCAGTTTAATATCACTAGACTGGACTGGAATTACATTGTAACTGCAGTTTAATATCACTAGACTGGACTGGACTGGTTTAATGTCACTATTGTATTACTGCAGTTTAATATCACTTGACTAGACTGGAATTACATTGTAACTGCAGTTTAATCATAGACTGGACTTTCGACAGTTTTAAGACTGGACTGGACTTACATTGTAACTGCAGTTTAATATCACTAGACTGGACTGGAATTACATTGTAACTGCAGTTTAATATCACTAGACTGGACTGGACTGGCATTGTACATTGCAGTTTAATATCACTAGACTAGACTGGACTGGAATTACATTGTAACTGCAGTTTAATATCACTAGACTAGACTGGACTGGAATTACATTGTAACTGCAGTTTAATACTCGACTAGACTGGACTGGAATTACATTGTAACTGCAGTTTTAATATCACTTAGACTGGACTGGAATTACATTGTAACTGCAGTTTAATATCACTAGACTAGACTGGACTGGAATTACATTGTAACTGCAGTTTAATATCACTTGACTGGACTGGAATTACATTGTAACTGCAGTTTAATATCACACTAGACTGGACTGGAATTACATTGTAACTGCAGTTTAATATCACTAGACTGGACTGGAATTACATTGTAACTGCAGTTTAATATCACTAGACTGGACTGGAATTACATTTGTAACTGCAGTTTAATATCACTAGACTGGACTGGACTGGAATTACATTGTAACTGCAGTTTTAATATCACTAGACTAGACTGGACTGAATTGTAATTGCAGTTTAACATCACTAGACTGGACAGTTTAATATGCAGTTTAATATCACTAGACTGGACTGGAATTAAATTGTAACTTGCAGTTTAATATCACTAGACTGGACTGGAATTACATTTGTAACTTGCAGTTTAATATCACTAGACTAGACTGGAATTACATTGTAACTGCAGTTTAATATCATTAGACTGGACTGGAATTACATTGCAGTTTAATATCACTGACTGGAGAATTTAACTGCGGTTTAATCACTGAACTGGACTGGAATTACATTGTAACTGCAGTTTAATATCACCGACTAGACTGGACTGGAATTACATTGTAACTGCAGTTTAATATCACTAGACTGACTGGACTGGAATTACATTGTAACTGCAGTTTAATATCACTAGACTAGACTGGAATTACATTTGTAACTGCAGTTTAATATCACTAACTAGACTGGACTGGAATTACATTGTAACTGCAGTTTTAATATCACTAGACTAGACTGGACTGGAATTACATTGTAACTGCAGTTTAATATCACTAGACTAGACTGGAATTACATTGTAACTGCAGTTTAATATCACTAGACTGGACTGGACTGGAATTACATTGTAACTGCAGTTTAATATCGAAGTTTTTCTGGACTGGACTGGAATTACATTGTAACTGCAGTTTTAATATCACTAGACTGGACTGGAATTACATTTGTAACTGCAGTTTAATATCACTAGACTGGACTGGAATTACATTGTAACTGCAGCAGTTTAATATCACTAGACTGGACTGGAATTACATTGTAACTGCAGTTTAATATCACTAGACTGGACTGGGAATTACATTGTAACTTTGCAGTTTTAATATCACTCACTAGACTGGACTGGAATTACATTGTAACTGCAGTTTAATATCACTAGACTGGACTGGAATTACATTGTAACTGCAGTTTAATATCACTAGACTAGACTGGAATTACATTGTAACTGCAGTTTAATATCACTAGACTGGACTGGACTGGAATTACATTGTAACTGCAGTTTAATAGATCACTAGACAGTTTAATAGACTGGACTGAAATTACATTGTAACTGCAGTTTAATATCACTAGACTAGACTGGACTGGAATTACATTGTAACTGCAGTTTAATATCACTCGACTGGACTGGAATTACATTGTAACTGCAGTTTTAATATCACTAGACGACTAGACTGGAATTACATTGTAACTGCAGTTTAATATCACTAGACTGGACTGGACTTGAATTACATTGTAACTGCAGTTTAATATCACCAGACTGGACTGGACTGGAATTACATTGTAACTTTGCAGTTTAATATCACTAGACTGGACTGGAATTACATTGTAACTGCAGTTTAATATCACTAACTAGACTGGACTGGAAATTACATTGTAACTGCAGTTTAATATCACTAGACTGGACTGGACTGGAATTACATTGTAACTGCAGTTTAATATCACTAGACTGGACTGGAATTACATTGTAACTGCAGTTTAATATCACTGGACTGGAATTACATTGTAACTGCAGTTTAATATCACTAGACTGGACTGGAATTACATTGTAACTGCAGTTTAATATCACTAGACTGGACTGGACTGGAATTACATTGTAACTTTGCAGTTTAATATCACTAGACTGGACTGGAATTACATTGTAACTGCAGTTTAATATCACTAGACTGGACTGGGAATTACACTGGAACTGCAGTTTAATATCTCTAGACTGGACCTAAACCAGGAATGGAGTCTTGTTTCCTAGTGCTGTATAATTACAATCTAAGGTTTGTTGATGTGATTCAGTTTCATTTCTTCTGCAGTTTAATATCACTAGACTGGACTGGAAATTACAGGTTTTGCAGTTTTATCTTTGATTTGGAATTACATTTGATTCTGCAGTTTAATATCCTCAGACTGACTATTCAGCACGGTTTAATATCAAACTGGACTGGAATTACATTTCAGGAGCCCTGAAATTGAAGACACCCCAAAATTGTCTGTCGGTTTAATATCCTAGACTCCCTGGAATTACATTTTCTCGGTTTAATATCACTAGACTGGACTTTCATTCCTCCCTTTGCGGTTTAATTTAGACTGGACTCTACATCTGCGGTTCCCTCTCTCCTCTCTGGAATTCATCTCCCCTCGCAGTTTTTCACTAGGTGGACTGGAATTCATTTTCTGCCCTTCAACGGACTGGACTGGAATTACCAACTGCTGTTTAATATCCCAGTTGACGAACACGCTTTCAGTTTAATTCACTAGACTGAAGACTGGACTGGTGTTACATTGGAAGTGAAGTTTAACAACACACTGGACTGGAAAAGAAGCACATTAAAACTGCAGTTTACTTTCACTTAACTGGACTGGAATTGTATAGTAGCAGTAAAATATATATAATCCATATATAATCAGACTCCTATTGCACTTGACTGGAATTCACCCAGTCCAGGTTTTACTACCAACTTTATCAGCCCCATTGTGTCTAGCTAACAAGCTCAGGTGGTCTTATTACATTAAACTCAGTTGAAACCAGAACTGGATCACACTGCTGTGCAGTTTTAACCTCATTCCCATTACATTGCTCTAGTGTAATTTCTTGACTGGACTGGAGTTGCAAACAGAAGGGATATTTGGACTGGGGGCTTGCAGTTTGTATCCTCACTGGACGTTACCTCTTAACAAGTTTTATATACTGGCCTGTATCTGTAACTTTTAATAAACATTCAATATGATTACTAAACCAATTGGATTGTGCATTCCATTTGCAATAATGCCTGTCTACTGGCAGCTTTAATGAAACTAAGTTTCTTTTCAGAATGGAGTAAATAACACAGACCCCAAGAAGAAGGGATTATATTGTAGCGTCAAACTGAACAGGATTGTGGGGCTCTGTCTGTCTGTCTGTCTGTCTGCAGTTTTAATGAAACTAAACTCTTTTCAGAATGTAGTAAACTAACACAGACCAGTTTAATAAGAACTGGGATTATATTGTATAGTTTTTTTTTACTTGATTATGCATTTAATATTTTTAAATATACTGGAAACATAACTGCAGTTTTTCAAATGGACTTTCAATGTATGTTTGCAAATATACTGGACTGGACTTTCAATGGCTTTGCATAACCAGAGGAAGGATATGTAACTGCAGTTTTTATATGGGTCTATACGATTGGATTCCCAGGAAGTGAATCAAGATGGTTTGAAAAGAAGAGAAAACTGAGATCCTAACTGGATTGAAGACATTAAAGGGACCTAAAGGGAGAGACGGGAGAGAGGACAGGAGTTGTCATTCAGTCCAGATCAGGAGGAGGGGGAGAGGAGAGGAGGGGATCCTCCTTAGTGAAAGCAGGAGAGGATGGTGCAGAGGGAGACACCCCAAAACTGTCTGGAGATTTCGGGAGATCTCTCCCTCTCTCCTCTCTCCCTCTCCTCTTTCTCTCTCCTCTAGGAGTGTGTTTCCAGGAGGAAACAGAGGGATATTTCTCAAAAGCCCTGGGAGAGGAGAGGGGGAGAGAGAAGACACTCTTATATAATCCCAGGAAGTGAAGCAACAATAAACTTCTGAAATGAAAACTAAACAATTGGATTGTGCATTTTCCTTAGCTGCCTGTCTGTTGTATAGTCGCAAAAATATATATAAGTTTATATAATCAGACTCTATTCAGAATGCAGTGTCCGCAGTCAGGTTTTTAAGAAGAAGGGCCCCATTGTGTGTAGCTAACAAGCTCAGGTGTGTGGGCTTATTATCAATCCTTGTCTGTCAGGTCTGGATGTCTGCACCTTTAATGAAACTAAACCTCATTCAGAACCTTGCTCTAGTGTGTGTTTTCTTGACCCCAAGAAGAAGGGATATTTAGAGTCAAACTGAATAGGAGTAAGAGATTTACCTCTTACAAGTGTTATATTCGTCTGTATCTGTTTGAAACTAAACACATTCAAATGATTACAAAGACCCCAATTGAATTGTACATTCCTGTTTGCAAACTGAGCAGGATTGTGTCTGTCTGTCTGCCTGTCTGCCTGTCTGTCTGTGTGCAGCTTTAATGAAACTAAACTCTCTTCAGAATGTAGTAAACTAACACAGACACCAAGAAGAAGGGGATTATATTGTAGCGTCAAGCTAACAGGATTGTGGGGGCTCTGTCTGTCTGTCTGCCTGTCTGTCTTGCAGCTTTGAAAATGAAACTAAACTCTTTTCAGAATGTAGTAACACAGACCCCACAACCCCAAGAAAAGGATTATATTGTAGCGTCAAGCTGAACAGGATTGTGGGGCTCTGTCTGTCTGTCTGTCTGTCTGTCTGCAGCTTTAATGAAACTAAACTCTCAGAGGAGTAGTAAAAAAACTAAGATAGACGACCCCCAGGAAAGATAGGACATATGGAAGTTTCAAACTGAGACAGTTGGCTGGGAGTCTGCCTGTCTGGTCTGTCTGCGGATGAAATAAAACTCTTTTGGAATGTAGGATGGAGACAGAGGGGAGGAAGGGGGGATTAGGGAGCAGGAGGGGAGAGAAGGATAGAGGGGGGTCTGCCTGTCTGAGGAGGGAGAGAAACTAAACTCTTTTCAGGGGAGTAAACTAGGGAGAGGAGGAGAAGGGAGATAGAGATGGAGGGGGAGAGAGGGGGAGAGGACAGGGAGAGGAGAGGGAGGAGGAGGGGAGAGAGGAGAGGAGGGGGAGAGGACGGGAGGAGGGAGAGGGGAGAGAGATGGGAGGGGAGAGGAGGGGAGTTAGGAGGGAGAGGAGAGAGAGGGAGAGGAGAGGAGGGAGAGAGAAAACAGATCCTCAGAGGAGAGACGGCTGGATCAAAATCGAAAATCAAAATCGAATCAAAATCAGGGCGGACATCAAAATCAGGCAAAATCAAAATCAAAATCAGATCAAATCAGGCGTCAGGATCAAAATCAAAGATCAAAATCAGGCGAAATCAAGGAAAATCGAGGCAAATCCGGAAAATCAGGAAATAAAGATCAAGGAAATCAAAAGTGCTAATTGCCAGAGAGAATCGGTTTAATATAGTATCCTTTAAAAGTGAGGCAGTGATCATGTGTAATCTGAAATGGAAGGTGAAAAATATTTTATTGATTTATTAGCGCTCCTTAAAGGAGGGAGCCAGTTGTTATTTCTAAAAAAAAAAACTAATAAGAGGCTGAGAGAATGATTTTAAAGATCAGAGGCTTTAAAGGGGGGGGGAGGGCAGTACAATAAAAACTAGCAAATACATTTTAAAGATGTTAGCTCTCCTTTAATACAAGTAATGATCATGTTAATAAAGCTAATAAAACAGAATGGATTTTTTAAGATAGTCAACTCTCAATCAAAGGATCAAGCTAAAGCTAATAAGAGGTGAGAGAAGTTTTAAGATTTTTTAAAAGGGCCGGTGCTCGCGAGAGAATGGATTTTAAAGGGAGGGGCGGTGATCATGTTAATAAGCTAATAAGGGAAGTATTGTAAAACACCAAGGTGATTTTAGCATAGGGATGGTCACTTAGTACAAAGCATCGCATTTAAAGGGAAGGAGGCTGGTAAAGCATGATCATGTTAATAAATGTCTAAAAGCAATAGGGAAACGTTATAAAGCACAGAGAGGTTTTAAAGATGGAAGCAGCTCCTTTAAAGGGTGGGTCAGCATAGATCATGTTAATAAAAGCTAATAAGGAATTGATAAAAATGGGTTAGCAAAGAATGGTCAAGCTCCTTTAAATAGGGAAGAACCCCGGCGATCGGAGAGTATTAATGGAAAGCTAATAAAAGAGGGGGAGAATAAATTTTAAAGATGGTCAAAACAAGAGTCCTTTAAAAGGGAAGATAAGCAGAGAGGAGATCTGGGAGAGGAGAGGCTTAATAAAAAAACTAATAAGGGGAGAGAGAATGGGTTTAAAAGATGGAGGAGGAGGCTCCTTTAAGGAGAGAGAGAGGGCTTGTTAATTGATCATGTTAATAAACGATCTGAAATAAGAAAATATATTAAGGAATATTATTTTTTAAATTATTTACATAGCAAGGCTTGGTCAAGCAAAACCCTTACAAGGTCTGAAAATAAATACATTTCAAGGTTATAAAAACACAGAAGTAAAACATAGGAAGAATTTAATCACATTAAGGAATTAGATAAAGCTAATAAGAGGTGAGATAGATTTTAAAGATGGTCAGCTCCTTTAAAGGGAGGGCCGGTGATCATGTTAATAAAAGCTACTATAGAAGCCTGAGAAGGGATTTTAAAACATGGAGCGCATCCTTTAAAGGGGAGAAAGATTGATCATGTTATAAAAAGCTAATAAGAGGTGAAGAATGGATTTTTAAAGATGGTTGGCGCTCCTTTAAAGGGAGGGGTCAGTGATCATGTTAATAAAGCTAATAAGAGGTGAGAGAATGGGTTTTAAAGATGGTCAGCGCTCCTTTAAAGGGAGGGGCGGTGATCATGTTAATAAAGCTAATAGAGGTGAAGAATGGGTTTTAAAGATGGAACGATCCTTTAAAGGGGATGGTCATAGGGGAAAATTAAAGCTAATAAGAGGTGAGAGAATGGGTTTTAAAGATGGTCAGCTCCTTTAAAGTCGGTAAATCATGTTAATAAAAAAACCTGAAAATGGTTTTTAAAGATGGTGATCTAAAAAGGGAGGTCGGTGATCATGTTAATAAAACTAATAAAAAGATGGATTTTAAAGATGGTCAGCTCCCTTTAAACAAAGGGCAGTGATTCTGTTAATAAAGCTAATAAGAGGTGAGAGAATGGATTTTAAAGATGGTCAGGGCTCCTTTAAAGGGAGGGCCAGTGATCTGTTAATAAAAAACACAAGAGGTGAGGATGAATTTTTTAAAGATGGTAATTAACCAGGGAGGGAGCGGTGATCATGTTAATAAAAAACTAAAAGAGGTGAATGGATTTTAAAATGGAGCATAAAACAAGGGGCTGCGATTATAAAAAAAGCTAGAAAGGGTCTGAGAATGGTTAAAAGATGGAAGCTTCCTTTAAAAGGAGGGGATCTAGGTGATCATGTTAAAAAACTAACAGTGAGAGAATGGATTTTAAAAAAGTCAGGCTCATTTAAAGGGGAGGGGTCCAGTGATTCATTAATAAGCACTGGTAAGAGGGTGTGTAGTAATGGATGAGGGAAGCATTATAAAAGCACAAGAGGCATTTAAAAAAACAGGGTCTGGGTCTCAGTGATCATGTTAGAGGAGGTCTGGTAAGCATAGGGAAGCATTGTAAAACACAGAGATCCTGGTAAAACATAGGGAAGCATTATAAAGCACAGAGAGGTTAATGGTAAAACATAGGGAAGCATTATAAAAAAACACAGAGAGGTCCTGTAAAACACATAGGGAAGCATTATAAAAGCAGAGAGAGGAAGTATTGTAAAACAGCACATTGTAAAAGCAGAGAGGGTCTGGTAAAAACTTATGGGGAAGCATTAAAAAACCTAGAGAGGGTCTAATTAAAACATGGGGAAGCATTGAAAACACAAGAGAGATCCTGTAAACACAGGAAAGGTGGTAAAAGCATGGGAGGGAATTGTAAAAACACAGAGAAAGTGTGGTAAAAACATAGGAAGCATTGTAAAAACACAGAGAGGTCTGGTAAAACATAGGGAAGCATTGTAAAAAGCACAGAGGTGTGGTAAAACATAGGGAAGCATTGTAAAACACAGAGAGAGGTGTGGTAAAACATATGGAAGCATTATAAAGCACAGAGGGAAAAGTGCAAAATGGCTGTGCAGATTTTTTTGAAGTTTCGACAGATAGATAGATAGACACTATTCTTTTTTCAGCTATTCTCGAAAAACTGTTTAAAAATAATACTAATAAAAAAAATAATAATACCTTTTGTTTTAGCGAGTTTAAAAAAAATGTAACCTCCCGCAACAATATGAATCGTTCGGTCAAAACAGGAAAACAGGGAACCCCAGTCAGTGTATTTCTTTTGGAGAGAGAGAGAGAGAGAGGGAGGAAGGGGGGGTGTCGATAGACAACGAAAAGAACAAAGAAACAGTTTGTTTTACATTGTTATTCCGACTCTCCCCTCCCTCTCCCTCTTTCCCCTCCCCCTCCCTCCCTCTCCCCCTCCATCCCTCTCTCTCTCCCCCTCCTCGTTATCGCTGTTGTCGTTTCGACAGTTTTGTTGTGGAAAAATAAAAATCGAATGAAGCAGCGTAACTCATTTGCACCGCTTTCAAAACCGGGAATTTCGACTCACGTTCAGAGAGCATCGCTGGAGAAAGTGGGTAGAAATCTGTCTGTTTATTTATCTATCTGTCTGTCTGTCCTCTCTATCTATCTATCTATCTATCTATCTATCTATCTATCTATCTATCTATCTATCTGTCTGTCGGTCTGAAACAAAACAACACAACACAACAAAAACTTTATTAACAAGTAAATCTGCGTTAACAGAAACACACAGTAAAAGAAAAAAAAACTAAACTAAAAGTTGCCAAAATTTTTAGTTTGTTGTCGACTTTCAGCCCGTGTGGAGGTTTGTCTGACTGGAGTTAGAAATAGTAAAATAAATATATTTTGTGAGAGTCAAAGGCGAGTCTGTGTCTGTGTGTGCGCGTGTGCGTGTGTGTGTGTGTGTGTGTGTGCGTGTGTGTGTGTGTGCGTGTGTGTGTGTGTCTGTGTGCGTGTACATGTGTGTGCGTGTCTGTGTGTGCGTGCGTGTTTGTGTGCGTGTCTGTGTATGTGTATGCGTATGCGTGCGCGTGTGTGTCTGTGTGCGTGTACATGTGTGTGCATGTGTGTCTGTGTCTGTGTGTGCGTGCGTGTTTGTGTGCGTGTCTGTGTGAGTGTGTGTGTCTGTGTGTGCGTGCGTGCGTGCGTGTTTGTGTGCGTGTCTGTGTATGTGCGTGCGTGCGTGCGTTTAATGTGTGTCTGTGTGCGTGTACATGCGTGTGCGTGTGTTGTCTATGCGTGTCTATGTGCTGTCGCATGTTTGCGTGCGTGTTTATGTGTGCGTGTGTCTGCGTGTTTGTGTGCGTGTCTGCGTGTTTGTGTGCGTGTCTGTGTGTGTGTGCGCGCGTGTTTTTTTAGTTCAGTCGAGCTAGTCTCTCTGGTTGTGGGTAAAAAAAAGTGGGACTTTTGTAAATTCTCGCAGTAATTTCTTTAGCTGCCCGCGCTAGGAAAGTCACCCTCTCCAATCCTCCCACTTTCTTGACAAACGAGGCGCTGGAGAGGGAGCTGGCTGGCTGGACAGGTCCGGGCTGAAGAGACTCCCTCGGCCGCACGTCACCGCACCCAGCAGCGTTATAACGCAGCGCGACAGCCTGGCAGCGAGCGACCCGAGCGCGTTATGCGAGTCAAAAACAGCGGCGTCGTGGAAAAAATAAAAAATGTATTTTAAAAAGAAAACAATTGTATTATTCACGACTTTACACCGGAAAAACATCCTAATGTAAAACTGAAATGTAGGTAACTATAGTTCATTTTTCAATTACTTACACACGTCGTTTAATTTTTTGTAATCGTTTCACAGGTCGTGTATTATATCGTGTTATATACAAGCATCTTATTTTATCATTTTTTACCCCCATTTTGAACAATATTGCTGCTCTAGAAAGAGTGCAAGAAGAGCAACCAGAATTATCCGGGTTTTTAAAAGGCATGTTGTATGCAGACAGGCTAAAAGAATTGAATCTATTCAGTCTTGAACAAAGAAGACTACGACGATCTGATTCAAGCATTCAAAATCCTAAAAGGTATAGACAATGTCGACCCAGGGGACCTGAAAAAAAGAAACAAGGACCAGGGCTCACAAATGGAGATTAGATAAAGGGGCATTCAGAACAGAAAATAGGAGGCACTTTTTTTTTACACAGAGAATTGTGATGGTCTGGAACCAACTCCCCAGTAATGTTGTTAAGCTGACACCCTGGGATCCTTCAAGCTGCCTTGATGAGATTCTGGGATCAATAAGCTACTAACTACAATCGCGAGCAAAGATGGGCTGAATGACCTCCTCTCGTTTTGAAACTTTCACAATGTTCTTAACTTTATTCTAGCCGGGTTGAGTTTTTCTGGTAAAATATGGAAGGTTGCGAGCCGACCTCGCCTTTAAATGATATGTTTGCAGGTATTATGGTTCTGCAGATAACGAATGTGGGTTTTGTCGTTTATGGGTTTTATTAGCGGCATCCCCGAAAACGGCGCTAAAGTCGCGATTATTCGGCGGCCGAAACAGAACATAAACAACCAATCACAACTCACACTGCGCGCGAACAGAACGCTCAGTCGGTGCCCCGCCCGCCACAGTTCCGGCGGAGAGCGGAGCTGTCAGTGTCGCGCTCAGCAGCTTACGACACAGAGAGGCTCCTTTTTAAAATGTCTTTGTTTTTTAACTCCAGGATTATCCGTCACAGGAGAGCAGGAGGTAAACTCTGTATCCCTTCTATGAGATGCGGGTAAGCGCCATATTGGCTAATTAAAGTGGGTAAACTTGCCGTTTACCTGCGTGTACCCGAGGTACTCCTCTCTCCCTCTCAGCACTGGTCAAAGCGAATGGTTTGGCGCCCAAAGCGTCCTCGTGGCGGCGTTTCTGTCTGATATCAGGATTATAATTTGAATTAATGGAAGATGCTGCCAGTCTCTCTGTTGGACAGATTGTAAAATGAAGATTCCCAGCCAGAAAAAATGAAAGGAGTCTCTCTCTCTCTCTCCTCTCCTCCCTCTCTCCCTTTCCTCTCTCCTCTCTCTAATCTCCTCTCTCTCTCTCCTCCCTCCCTCTCTCTAATAAAAAATCTCCTCTCCTCTCCTCCTCTCTCCCATCTCCTCTCTCCTAAAAAAATATCTCCCTCTCTCCTCATCCTCCCCTCTCTCCCTCTCTCCTCTCTCCTAATCTCTCTCCCTCTGTAAATCTCTCTCCCCTCCCTCTCCTCTCCCTCTCCTCTCTCCTCTCAGTAAAATGTTTTCTCTGCTGGGGGCCTCTCAATGTCCGCAGCGGAGTAAATGGGGGAGATCCTGCCCTGAGGGGCTCTGCTGCTCAGGGGTTGCTCTCAAGAGACCAGGCTGGGGGGGGGGGAGAAAGCAGCCTGCACAGATTCGCAAGGAGGAGAGCCCAAGGAGATCATGCTGGGGTGAGCTAGGGGAGAGAGGGACTGAATCAACGACAAGGAGGAGGAGGGGAGGAGGGGGGAATCAACGACAAGGGGAGAGAGGGACTGATTCAAGGTTCTGTAAAGGAGAGAAGGGAGAATGAAAGAGAAGGGAAGAAAGAGGGGAGAGAGGGATTGAATCATTGATTCAAGGAGGGAGAGGAGGGAGAGGGGGAGAGAGAAAGGACTAGATCAATGACAAGGGGGAGAGAGGAGGGGAGAGAGAGGAGAGAAGGACTGAATCAATGAAAGGAGGAGAGAGGAGGGGGAAGAGGACTGGTTGTGTTCTGTGTTGAATGTTGTGTTTCTTTGATTTGAATGTTGTGTTCTTGTGTGTTGAATGTTGTGTTCTTGTGTGTTGAATGTTGTGTTCTTGTGTGTTGAATGTTGTGTTCTTGTGTTCTTGTGTGTTGAATGTTGTGTTCTTGTGTGTTGAATGTTGTGTTCTTTGTGTTCTTATTTGTGAATGTTCTTGTGTATTTTGTTGTGTTCTTGTGTGTTGAATTTTGTGTTGTGTTCTTGTGTGTGTTGAATGTTGTTCTTGTTCTTGTGTTCTTGTGTGTTTGAATGTTGTGTTTTTGTGTGTTGAATGTTGTGTTCTTTTTCTTCTCTAGATATTTGTGTTCTTGTGTTCTTGTGTGTTGAATGTTGTGTTCTTGTGTGTTTAGAATGTTGTGTTCTTGTGTTCTTGTGTGTTGAATGTTGTGTTCTTGTGTTCTTGTGTGTTGAATGTTGTGTTCTTGTGTGTTGAATGTTGTGTTCTTGTGTGTTGAATGTTGTGTTCTTGTGTTCTTGTGTGTTGAATGTTGTGTTCTTGTGTTCTTGTGTGTTTTGAACAAATTGTTTGTGTTCTTGTGTGTTTGAATAATTGTGTTCTTGTGTGTTGAATGTTGTGTTCTTGTCTGAATCGTGTTTGTGTTCTGTTGAATATAGCCCTGTTGTTTTTTTTCTTCTCTCTGATCTTGTGTTTTTGTGTTCCTGTTCTCACTATAAAGTTATGCAGATTGTTCTCAGGGGGACTGTCTAGATCGTGTATTTCAGATACCCATGCAGATTGGAGAAAGCGAATATATAAAACATACAGGATGGAAATCTCCAGGCTTTCATGATCGGAGTGCTGGTATGTATACACCCAACCTCCCCTGACCTTAACCAGGGGACCCCTGCAAACCCCTGTATACTGACAATACTCACTCCATTTGAAATTCAGGGGGGGACTGTCTGAATTCGTGTTTCAATGATTTTTTTTTTTGCGCTTTCTCTTTCTTGTTCATCACTTCAGGACTGTCTGAATTTGTTTGGTGTTGTGTATAATATATAAAACTATGCAATTGAAACTCAGACTGGTAAGTCTGTCTGTCTGTTACAGTATAATACAGAAAACTATGCAGATTGAAACTCAGGGGGACTGTCTGAATCGTGTTTGGTGTTGCTGTATAATATATAAAACTATGCAGATTGAAACTCAGGGAGACTGTCTGAATCGTGTTTGGTGTTGCTGTATAATATATAAAACTATGCAGATTGAAACTCAGGGGGACTGTCTGAATCGTGTTTATTTGCTGTATAATATATAAAACTATGGAGATTAAAACTCAGGGGACTGTCTGAATCGTGTTTGGTGTTGCTGTATAATATATAAAACTATGGAGATTGAAACTCAGGGGGACTGTCTGAATCGTGTTTGGTGTTGCTGTATAATATATAAAACTATGCAGATTGAAACTCAGGGGGACTGTCTGAATCGTGTTTGGTGTTGCTGTATAATATATAAAACTATGCAGATTGAAGCTCAGGGGGACTGTCTGAAGAATGAAACTCAGAGGACTGTTTGGTGTTGCTGTATAATATATAAAACTATGCAGATTGAAACTCAGGGGGACTGTCTGAATCGTGTTTGGTGTAAACTATCTACACATTGTTTGTAATTGTGGGCTCTCCTCTCTCTCTCGCAGGTCACGGCGTGTTTGGCGGTGAATATCGTCAGTATTTTAGTGTCGCCCTTCGCAGTCATTCGTCAGATGTCTCTGGTGCATCTCAAACATATGCATTTTATATACCATGAAAACTATACTGATATAGATAACTGTACTGAGGACTGCTGGTCAGAAGAACTTCATGTAAGTGTGTGTGTGTGTGTTTCTGTGTGTCTCAGTGTGTGTGTGTTTGTGTGTCAGTGTGTGTTTGTGTCTGTGTGTTTCTCAGTGTGTTTGTTTGTGTGTCTCAGTGTGTTTGTGTCTCAGTGTGTGTGTGTCTTGATAACTGATCCTGTGTGTCTCAGTGTGTGTGTGTGTGTCTCAGTGTGTTTGTGTGTGTCTCAGTGTGTTTGTGTCTTGATCCTGTGTGTCTTGATAGCCTGATCCTGTGTGTCTCAGTGTGTCTGTCTCTTCATAGTGATCCTGTGGCAACATCTGTGTCTGTGTGTGTATCCGGTCCTGTGTTTCCAGGTGTGTGCGTCTCAGTATGTGTGTCTCAGTGTGTTTCAGTGTGTGTGCGTGCGTCTCAGTGTGTGTCTTTGTGTGTGTTTCTCAGTGTATCAGTGTGTGTGTCTCAGTGTGCGCCTCAGTGTCTGTGCATCTCAAGTGTGTCTCAATTGTGCGTCTCTTGATAATTCATCCTGTGTGCGTCTCAGTGTGTGTCTCTCAATTGATTATTATTCCTGTTTCCAGCACTCTCTCAATTGATTATTATTCCTGTTCTCCAGCACACTGTGATCGGTACTTATGGGCTCTTGACTTCCTACATTCTGAGCGGAACGGTGCTCCTGATTGTGATGTCAGCGTTTGCTTGCGCTGGCCTCAGGCCCAGCCAATCACAGGTCAGCAACATTACCACTGCCCCTCCCCCACCCTCTTCAAATCCATTCTCTCGCCTCTTATTAGCTTTATTAACATGATCACTGGCCCCTCCCTTTAAAGGAGCGCTGACCATCTTTAAAATCCATTCTCTCACCTCTTATTAGCTTTATTAACATGATCACTGGCCCCTCCCTTTAAGGGCGTGACCATCTTTAAAATCCATTCTCTCACCTCTTATTAGCTTTATTAACATGATCACTGGCCCTCCCTTTAAAGGCTGTGACCATCTTTAAAATCCATTCTCTCACCTCTTATTAGCTTTATTAACATGATCACTGGCCCCCTCCCTTTAAAGGAGCACTTTGACCATCTTTAAAATCCATTCTCTCACCTCTTATTAGCTTTATTAACATGATCACTGGCCCTCCCTTAAAGGGGCTTGACCATCTTTAAAATCCATTCTCTCACCTCTTATTAGCTTTTTATTAACATGATCACCCGCCCCTCCCTTTAAAGGAGCGCTTGACCATCTTTAAAATCCATTCTCTCACCTCTATTAGCTTGATCAATATTAATGTTATTAAATCAGTAATATATTTTTTCTTCCATTTCGGGTCGTTGTTATTCTCCCTTCTCCCGACAGCTGGCAATTAGCACCGACTCTCTCTCTCTACCCCTCTCTCTCCCCTCTCTTCTCTCTCCCCTCTATCTTCTCTCTCCTCTCTTCCCTCATCTCCTCTTCTCTCCATCCATCCTCCATCTCATCTCTCCATCCATATACATGCCTATATCCTTCATTATATATAGACCCATATATTTCTAAAATTGAAAATTTCAAATTTATATATTGAAAATGTATAATCAATAAAAATATACACAAACAGTTGTATGTGGTGTGTAATCAATACAGACAGATGATAGAGCCCCAAACAATCCTGTTCAGTTTGACGCTACAATATAATCCCTTCTTCTTGGGGTCTGTGTTATTTACTGCATTCTGAAGAGAGTTTAGTTTCATTAAAGCTGCACACAGACAGACAGGCAGGCAGGCAGGCAGCTATTGCAATGGAATGCACAATCCAATTGGTTTAGTAATCATATTGAATGTTTATTAAAACAGATACAGGCGGTATATAACACTTGTAAGAGGTAACGTGCTGAGGATACAAGCAAGCCCCTCAAAATATCCCTTCTGTTTACAACTCCGCTCTCAAGAAACACACTAGAGCAAGGCTGGGAATGAGACTCAGCTGCACAGCAGTGTGATCCAGTCCTGGTTTCACTGGGAGTTTAATAATAAGACACACCTGAGCTTGTTAGCTAGACACACTGGGGTTGATCAAGCTGGTAGTAAAACCTGGACTGGGTGACACTGCTGTGGAATAGAGTCTGATTATATATGGATTATATATATTTTTAGCTACTATACAATGCTGGGTTAAGAAAGTGCTCAGTTTTGTGTGCTTCATTTCAGGAAGTGTGTTGTTGCTTCACTTCCTGGGACAGCAATGTCTTCTGGGTAACTCTCTGAAAGCGTCCGTCAATGGGGAAGCAGCTGATTGGTTAATGAAAGAGGCCGTTGAAGGGAAGAGCGACCCACCCTGGAAACAACTGAGGGAAGGGAGAGAGAGAGAAGGAGAGGAGAAGGAGAGAAAAGATAATAAAGGAGAGAAGAGGAGAGGAAGGAGAAGGAGGAGGATAGAGAGGAGAGGAGAGGAAGGAAGAGAGGAGAGAAGAGAGGGGAGAGGAAGAAAGAGGATAGGAGAAAGGAGAGAGAGGGAGAAGGACAGGGAGAAGGGGAGCAGAGGAGGAAAGAGGAGAGAGGAGGGGGGGAGAGAAGGAGAGAGAGAGGGAGGAGAGGAGGGGAGGGAGAAGGAGGAGGAGAGGAGATTTTTGAGGCTGGGACAGGCACTAGAGCTGGAGGAGGGGGAAGGGAGAGCCCAGGGTCTAAAAAAAAGAGAGGAGAGCAGAGGTCAAAAGGAGGAGAAAAAAGGTGCAAGTTTCATTTTGTCTTGCTGGCAATACCAGCAATTAGATTATTGCAGAGGCATGCTTCTATACAGAGCTGGTTGATCTTCTCTAATAATAACTATGGCAGAGCTAGAACTGAAGAGCAGTTCCTGAACTCACAGTCAAAGCAACACAGACTGAGTAAAGCAATGTAATACAGCCCAGCCCAGCAAATTGCAGTTAAAGAACTACAGCTCCCAGCATCCCTCACCACGGTGCAGGGTGCAGAGGCATGCTGGGAGCTATAGTCCCAGCCAGGCTGTACCGATTCACAATACAATAACTATGGCAGCGCAGCTAGAACTGAAGAGCAGCTCCTGAACTCACAGTCAAAGCAACACAGACTGAGCAACAAACTAATAATAAACACAGAGTTTGAGTGATGAGAAGATGCAGCGCTGGGAATGAATGCAAACCTCATGGAAAGGTAAGGGGTGGGACAGTGAGAATTTGAGATTGCATTTGGAGGCAGGTACTGTAGACTGTGGAATCACATTTAGAACAAACAGATCACTGAAGATCAGATTTATGGATTTCAAACACAGAATCGAATGCGTGTGAAAAACATTTATTGAGTCACCAGTAAAAGCACAGCATGTAAGAATTCTACTGGAGAGCTGAAATTACTGAATTCACACTGAAGACGCTGAGAAAGACTTCTAGTGGAAACGTTTGCCATTGAATTTACACTGAAGGCGGCTGGAGAAAGCCTTCTAGTGGAAACGTTTGCCATTGAATTTACACTGAAGGCGCTGAGAAAGACTTCTAGTGGAACGCTTGCCATTGAATTCACACTGAAGACGCTGAGAAAGCCTTCTAGTGGAAACGTTTGCCATTGAATTTACACTGAAGACGCTTGAGAAAGACTTCTAGTGGAAACGTTTGCCATTGAATTCACACTGAAGACGCTGAGAAAGCCTTCTAGTGGAAACGTTTGCCATTGAATTTACACTGAAGGCGCTGAGAAAGACTAGTGGAAGCGTTTGCACATTGAATTTACACTGAAGGCGCTGGAGAAAGACTTCTAGTGGGCGTCTGCCATTGAATTTACACTGAAGACGCTGAGAGAGACTTCTAGTGGGCGTCTGTCACTGAACTGGTTAAGTTTCTCTCAGTGTTTTGAATGTGAATTGTTTCCAGATGTTGAAGCCGTTTGGTTCGTTTCAACATCTGGAATCTCGTCTCGACATTCAAAACATTCAAGCATCACGAGTTCACTGACATCCTGTGAACACAGAACTCTGGAAAACGAGTTCATCTCTTATCCCTGGGAACATGAGTGGGTTGGAAAAACATTCTCTCATCATGTTTTCTCTCCTCTAATAATCTCTTATAAATAATCCTCCCTCCTCTTCTCACTCCCCTCCCCTTCTCTCCTCTCCTCCCCCCCTCCTCTCTCCTCCTCTTTCCCTCTCTCTCCTATTCTCTCTCCATATCTCCCTTCTCTCTTTCCTAATAATCTCTCCCCTCCTCTTTCTCCTCCTCTCCTCCCCTCTTCTCTTCTCTCCCCTCTCCTCTCCCCCCCTCCTCTTAATCCTCCCCTCTCTCTCTTCTCTCTCTCTCTCTCCTCCTCCCTAAATAATCTTTCCCTCTCTCTCCTATCCTATTTCAATCCTCCCCTCTAATAATCTCTCTATCTAATCCTCTCCCTACTCCTCTCTCCTCCCCTCCAATCTTCAAATAATATAGGTTTTTGGATAATATGGAATAGTGTAATAAATAATATAAATAATAAACCAATAAACGGAAACACCATATATATATGCATAATAAATGTAAAGAGTTATAGAGTCGTCATAATATATGTTTAAAGAGGGTTCTTAATAAATATAATAAGTAAGGGAGGGACTCCTATCCAGGTAGAAAATTGGAAGACGTTAATCCACTGACACTGAGACACTGCATTTTGGACCACACACACACACACACACACCGACACACACACACACACACTTTAATGATGCAATCCACACACTGAGGAGTTACAGCAGGACAGGTGGGCAGTCTGAGGACACAGGAGGGGTTCCATTAAATACACACAGAGAGGGAGGGACAACTACAATAGAAAAAGAGAGACATACACTGACACTGAGACACTGACACACACACACACACACACACACACACTGACACACACACACACACTACACTGACACACTGGAGACACACACTGGGACACAGACACACAGACATACACTGACCAGACACACACACACACACACACATGACACACACACACACACTGACACAGACACACACACACACACACACATGGAGACACACACACACACACACACACACACACACACACACTGGGAGACACACACACACACTGGGCTGAAGGTACACACACTGAGACACACACACAAGAGGAGCCTGGGAGGGACACTGCTGGGACATTAAACACACACAGAGGAGCACCCACGCTCAGGGGAGGAAGGCACACCTTCAGGGAAAAAGCCTGGGAGACATACACTGACACCTGGGACACCTGGGACCACCCCACACACACACACTGGGCACACACACACACTGGGCCTGGGACACACACACACCCTGGGACACACTGGGACACACTGCCTGGGACACACACACTGACACACCTGCACACCTGCCTGGGGATGGGACTGCACACACTGGGACACACACACCTGCCGCACCACCACACAGACCTGGGATGCCACACTGCCACTTGGGCCAGAGGGGACCACACACACACACACACACACTGGGCCGACACAGCCATACCCAGACCTGGGACCTTGGAGCCTGGGACCACCTGGGACCACCCGCCTGCACACACACACACACACACTGCTGGGACCACACACACACACACACCGACACACACACACCCACGCACACGGGAGCCACCAATAACGCTGACCGGGACACCTTCGGGACCTGCCCACGCTGGTGCCGCACTGGGCCTGGGACCTGGGGACACACCGACACAGACACACACACACACACACACACACACTGCCGCAGACCTGGGACCACCTTTCAGACATGTCTGTGACACACACACACACACACACACACTGAGACACACAGACACACACACACACACACACACTGACACACCACACACACACACACCACACACACTGACACACACACACACCACACAGACACACACACACACACACACACTGAACAGAGACACACGCTGACACACACTCACCTTGTACACTCTCAGCCTCTGCTTCAGGATCTTTCCTCCTCAGTTCAGGGATCTTGTCAGGTTCAGGGATCATGTCCAGTCTCCCGGTTCAGTGACTTCAGGGATATCCCTCCCTGGAGGAGGGAGAGAGAGAGAGGAGAGAGAGAGGAGAGGGAGGGAGAGAGAGGAGAGAGGAGAGAAAGAGAGAGGAGGAGGGGAGGAGAGGAGTGGAGGAGGAAAGGAGAGGGGAGAGAGAGAACAGCATGGGGAGAATGTTTCTGTGTCACCTGTGCTCTCTTGTAGTTGAGCCTCCTTTCTCTGCTCATGCTGTTCTCTATGATCTCTCTCTCTCTCACCTGTGCTCTCTTGAGAGTTTGAAAGCCTCCTTCTCTCTGCTCATGCTGTTCTCTCTATGATCTCTCTCTCTCTCTCTCACCTGTGCTCTCTTGTAGTTGAAAGCCTCCTTCTCTCTGCTCATGCTGTTCTCTATGATCTCTCTCTCTCTCACCTGTGCTCTCTTGTAGTTGAAAGCCTCCTTCTCTCTGCTCATGCTGTTCTCTATGATCTCTTCCCGGACGCTCTGCAGTCGACTCTGAAGAGCTTCGATCTGCAGCTTCATCTCCTCCGAGAAGAGAGTGGCTTCCACAGCCTGGGGGTCAAAAACAACGAGAAAGAGAGAGAGAATCGATACAGAATCAATACTGATCAATACACTGTCAATACTGATCAATACACTGTCAATACTGATCAATACTGATCAATATTAATCAGTACAGCGTCACCACAATATCAATACTGATCAATACACTGCCAATACTGATCATTTTACCTGTGCAGTCATTAATCGGTACAGAAGTCACCACAATATCAATACTGATCAATACATCAATGTCAATATTACTCATCAATACACTGTCAATACTGATCAATACTGATCAATATTAATCAGTACAGAGTCACCACAATAATACACTGTCAATACTGATCAATACTGATCAATATTAATCAGTACAGAGTCACCACAATATCAATACTGATCAATACACTGTCAATACTGATCAATACTGATCAATATTAGAGCCAGTACAGTCACCACCAATATCAATACTGATCAATACACTGTCAATAAATATCATCACTACCGAACAATATATCATCGGTCCTGGGACCAATCAATATCATCAATACCCGATCAATATATCATCACTACCGATCAATATATATCATCAATATCGTAATCAATATATCATCAATACCGCTCAATATATCATCAATACCGATCAATATATCATCAATACAATATATCATCAATACCCGATCAATATATCATCAATACGCTCAATATATCATCAATACCGATCAATATATCATCAATACCGCTCAATATCATCAATACCCGCTCAATATATCATCAATACCGATCAATATATCATCAATACCGATCAATATATCATCAATACCGCTCAATATATCATCAATACCGATCAATATATCAATAATACGATCAATATATCATCACTACCGCTCAATATATCATCAATACCGATCAATATATCAATACCCGCTCAATATATCATCCAATACCGCTCAATATATCATCAATCAATCAATATATCATCAATACCGATCAATATATCATCAATACCGCTCAATATATCATCAATACCGCTCAATATATCATCAATACCGATCAATATATCATCAATACCGATCATATATCAATACCCATCAATATATCATCAATACCTCAATATATCATCACTACCGATCAATATATCATCCTACGCTCAATATATATCATCAATACCGATCAATATATCATCAATACAGCTCAATATATCATCACTACCGATCAATATATCATCAATACCGCTCAATATATCATCACTACCGATCAATATATCATCAATACCGCTCAATATATCATCATCAATACCGATCAATATATCATCACTACGATCAATATATCATCAATACCGATCAATATATCATCAATACCCATCAATATATCATCAATACCGATCAATATATCATCAATACCGCTCAATATATCATCACTACCGATCAATATATCATCAATACCGATCAATATATCATCACTACGCTCAATATATCATCAATACGCTCAATATATCATCAATACCATTCAATATCATCACTACCGATCAATATATCATCACTACCGCTCAATATATCATCACTACCGCTCAATATATCATCAATACCGCTCAATATATCATCAATACGCTCAATATATCATCAATACCGCTCAATATATCATCAATACGCTCAATATATCATCAATACCGCTCAATATATCATCAATACCGATCAATATATCATCACTACCGCTCAAATATCATCAATATCCATATATCATCAATACAATATATATCATCAATACCTCAATATATCATCAATACCGATCAATATATCATACTACGCTCAATATATCATCACTACGATCAATATATCATCAATACCGCTCAATATATCATCAATACCGCTCAATATATCATCAATACCGCTCAATATATCATCAATACCGCTCAATATATCATCAATACCGGCTCAATATATCATCAATACCGCTCAAATATCATCACTACCGATCAATATATCATAATACCGCTCAATATATCAATACATCAATATATCATCAATACGCTCAATATATCATCAATACCGCTCAATATATCATCAATACCGCTCAATATATCATCAATGCCGCTCAATATATATCATCAATACCGCTCAATATATCATCACTACCAATCAATATATCATCAATGCGATCAATATATCATCACTACCGATCAATATATCATCACTACCGATCAATATATCATCAATACGCTCATATATCATCACTACCGATCAATATATCATCACTACCGCTCAATATATCATCAATACCGTCAATATATCATCAATACCGATCAATATATCACTACCGCTCAATATATCATCACTGCGTTAAATATCATCATATCAATATATCATCAATGCCTCAATATATCATCACTACCGCTCAATATATCATCACTACCGATCAATATATCATCAATACGCTCAATATATATCATCAATACCGCTCAATATATCATCAATACGATCAATATATCATCAATACCGCTCAATATATCATCAATACCGATCAATATATCATCACTACCGCTCAATATATCATCAATACCGATCAATATATCATCAATACCGCTCAATATATCATCAATACCGCTCAATATATCATCAATACCGTATCAATATATCATCAATACCTGCTCAATATATCATCAATACCGATCAATATATCATCAATACAAGCTCAATATATCATCAATACCGCTCAATATATCATCACTACCGATCAATATATCATCAATAATCAATATATCATCACTACCGATCAATATATCATCAATACCGATCAATATATCATCACTACCGCTCAATATATCATCACTACCGGTCAATATCATCACTACCGATCAATATATCATCACTACCGCTCAATATATCATCAATACCGATCAATATATCATCTGTGCGCTCAATATATCATCAATACCGCTCAATATATCATCACTGCGGCTCAATATATATCATCAATACCGCTCAATATCATCAATGCGATCAATATATCATCACTACCGCTCAATATATCATCACTACCGCTCAATATATCATCACTACGCTCAATATATCATCAATACCGATCAATATATCATCACTGCCGATCAATATATCATCCACTGCCCGGTCAATATATCATCACTACCCGCTCAATATATCATCACTACCGATCAATATATCATCGCTACCGATCAGTATATCATCAATACCGATTATTATATCATCACTGCGCGAATATATCATCACTCGCTAAAATATATCATAAACTACCGTCAATATGTCATCCTGCGGATCAATATATCATCAATCGCTCAATAAATCACTTTTGCTCAATATGTCATCAATACCCTCAATATATCAACCAATGTCGTCGTGCAAACTCAATATGTCATCAATACCGGCTCAATATATCATCAATACATATATCATATATCATCGCTCAATATATCAATTCACTACGCTCAATATATCATCACTACCGCTCAATATATCATCACAATGCGGTCCAATATATCATCAATACCGATCAATATATCATCACTGCGCTCAATATATCATCACTGCCGCTCAATATATCATACTGCGATCAATATATCATCAATGCCCAATAATATATCATCACTGCTCCGCTCAATATATCATCATCATCGTACCGGTCAATATATCATCACTACCGCTCAATAATCATATCGTATGTCATCACTACCGCTCAATATCATCAATACCGCTCAATATATCATCACTCCGGCTCAATATATCATCACTGCCGCTCAATATATCATCACTACAGCTCAATATATCATCAGTAGGTCAATATATATCATCACTAAAACTCAATATATCATCACTACCGCTCAATATATCTGCCCGTACCGCTCAATATATCATCAATACCGCTCAATATATCATCAATGCCGATCAATATATCATCAATACGCTCAATATATCATCACTGCCGGCTCAATATATCATCAATACCGCTCAATATATCATCACTACCGCTCAATATATCACTACCGCTCAATATATCATCAATGCCGCTCAATATATCATCACTACCGATCAATATATCATCACTACCGATCAATATATCATCATCACTACCGCTCAATATATCATCAATACCGCTCAATATATCATCAATACCGCTCAATATATCATCAATATATCTACGATCAATATCATCACTACGCTCAATATATCATCACTACCGCTCAATATATCATCACTACCGCTCAATATATCATCAATACCGATCAATATATCATCAATACCGATCAATATATCATCAATGCGATCAATATATCATCACCGCTCAATATATCATCACTACGCTCAATATATCATCACTACTGATCAATATATCATCACTACCGCTCAATATATCATCACTACCGCTCAATATATCATCAATACCATCAATATATCATCACTACCGCTCAATATATCATCACTACGCTCAATATATCATAACGATCAATATATCATCACTACCAATCAATATATCATCACTACCGATCAATATATCGTCACTAAATCAATATATCATCACTACCGCTCAATATATCATCAATACCGCTCAATATATCATCACTGCAGCTCAATATATCATCACTGCGCTCAATATATCATCACTGCGGCTCAATATCATCATCACTCAGTCAATATATCATCAATACCGATCAAATATATCATACCGGTCAATATATCATCACTACGCTCAATATATCATCAATACCGATCAATATATCATCAATACGCTCAATATATCATCAATACAGCTCAATATATCATCACTACGCTCAATATATCATCACTACCGCTCAATATATCATCACTGCATCAATATATCATCAATCCGCTCAATATATCATCAATACGCTCAATATATCATCAATGCCGTTCAATATATCATCACTACGCTCAATATATCATCAATACCGATCAATATATCATCAATACAGATCAATATATCATCAATACCGCTCAATATATCATCACTACGCTCAATATATCATCACTACCGATCAATATATCATCAATACCGATCAATATATCATCACTACCGATCAAATATCATCACTACCGATCAATATATCATCAATACCCGCTCAATATATCATCAATACGCTCAATATATCATCACTACCGCTCAATATATCATCACTACCGATCAATATCATCACTACCGATCAATATATCATCTACCGATCAATATATCATCAATACCGCTCAATATATCACTGCCGATCAATATATCATCACTACTCAATATATCATCACTACCCGATCAATATATCATCAATACGCAGTCAATATATCATCACTACCGATCAATATATCATCACTACCGCTCAATATATCATCACTACCGATCAATATATCATCACTACCGCTCAATATATCATCACTGCGCTCAATATATCATCACTACGCTCAATATATCATCACTACCGCTCAATATATCATCAATACTGCGCTCAATATATCATCACTACCGCTCAATATATCATCACTACGCTCAATATATCATCAATACCGATCAATATATCATCACTACCGATCAATATATCATCAATACTCAATGCCATCAATACCCGCTCAATATATCATCACTACCGCTCAATATATCAGTTCCAATACCCATCAATATATCATCAATACCGCTCAATATATCATCAATACCGATCAATATATCATCAATACCGCTCAATATATCATCACTACCGCTCAATATATCATCCAATACCGCTCAATATATCATCAATACCGCTCAATATATCATCAATACCGATCAATATATCATCAATACCGCTCAATATATCATCACTGCATCAATATATCAATCATCAATATATCATCACTACACTCAATATATCATCAATACCAATCAATATATCATCAATACCGCTCAATATATCATCAATACCGATCAATATATCATCCTACCGATCAATATATCATCAATACCGATCAATATATCATCATTACGCTCAATATATCATCGTACCGATCAATATATCATCACTACCGATCAATATATCATCAATACCCGATCATATATCATCTACCGCTCAATATATCATCAATACCGATCAATATATCATCACTACCGATCAATATATCATCAATACGCTCAATATATCATCACTGCCGCTCAATATATCATCAATACCGATCAATATATCATCAATACCGATCAATATATCATCAATACGCTCAATATCATCACTACCGCTCAATATATCATCAATACCAATCAATATATCATCAATACCGCCAATATATCATCAATATCAATATATCATCAATACCGTCTCAATATCATCAATACCGATCAATATATCATCACTACCGATCAATATATCATCAATACCCCTCAATATATCAATTAATATCAATATATCATCACTACCGATCAATATATCATCAATACCGAGCTCAATATATCATCACTACCGATCAATATATCATCACTACCGATCAATATATCATCAATACCGATCAATATATCATCACTACCGATCAATATATCATCAATACCGACTCAGGACATATCAATGTTTATCAATATATCATCACTACGCTCAATATATCATCTACCGATCAATATATCATCAATACCGATCAATATATCATCACTACCGCTCAATATATCATCACTACCGATCAATATATCATCACTACCGATCAATATATCATCACTACCGATCAATATATCATCAATACCGATCAATATATCATCAATACCGCTCAATATATCATCACTACCGCTCAATATATCATCACTACCGATCAATATATCATCAATACCGATCAATATATCATCACTACGCTCAATATATATCACTACCAATCAATATATCATCACTACCGATCAATATATCATCAATACCGATCAATATATCATCAATACCGATCAATATATCATCACTACGCTCAATATATCATCAATGTATCAATATATCATCACTACCGCTCAATATATCATCAATACCGATCATTATATCATCAATACCGCTCAATATATCATCACTACCGATCAATATATCATCAATACTAATCAATATATCATCAATACCGATCAATATATCATCAATACCGATCAATATATCATCACTACCGATCAATATATCATCAATACGCTCAATATATCATCACTACCGATCAATATATCATCACTACCATCAATATATCATCACTACCGATCAATATATCATCACTACCGATCAATATATCATCAATACCGATCAATATATCATCACTACCCATCAAATATCATCAATACCGATCAATATATCATCACTACCGATCAATATATCATAATGAGATCAATATATCATCAATACCGCTCAATATATCATCACTACGATCAATATATCATCAATACCGATCAATATATCATCAATACCGATCAATATATCATCAATACCGATCAATATATCATCAATACCGATCAATATATCATCAATGCCGCTCAATATATCATCAATACGCTCAATATATCATCACTACCGCTCAATATATCATCAATACCGCTCAATATATCATCACTACTGGAATCAATATATCATCACTACCGATCAATATATCATCAATACCGCTCAATATATCATCAATACCGATCAATATATCATCATCACTACCGAATATATATCAATCATCAATACCATCAATACCGATCAATATATCATCAATACCGATCAATATATCATCAATACCCGATCAATACCGCTCAATATATCATCAATGCGCTCAATATATCTATCGAAATACTGTTTCAGTTTCAAAATATATCAATACACTATCAATACAGATCAATTTATTGTCATTAATGTTGTTCAATACCCCTATCAATATCTAATCAATACCCCACTATTAATACATTATCAATACAGTGGGCAGCGGTGTGTAGTAGTGGTTAGGGCTCTGGACTCTTGACCGGAGGGTCGTGGGTTCAATCCCAGGTGGGGGACACTGCTGCTGTATCTTGAGCAAGGTACTTTACCTAGATTGCTCCAGTAAAACCCAACTGTATAAATGGGGAATTGTATGTAAAAATAATGTGATATCTTGTAACAATTGTAAGTCGCCCTGGATAAGGGCGTCGGCTAAGAAATATATAAATAAAAATAAAAAAAATGATCAATACCCTCAACACTGATCAATACCCCTATCAATATCTAATCCATACCTTGCGCTTGTTCATGTCCAGGGCTTGGCTCCGCAGCGCCAGGTCCTTCTCCGCAGTGGAGATGGTGCTGTGAAGGAGCTGCTCCTTCTCCTCCAGCTTCCTGACAACCTGGAGCTGAGCATCAACCTGAGAGAGGAGAGAGGAGAGAAGAGAGGAGAGGAGAGAGAGGGGGGGAGGAGGAGAGAGTAGAGAGTGGAGGAGAGAGGGGAGAGAGGAGAGAGGAGAGGAGAGAGGAGAGGAGAGAAGATGGGAAAGAGGAAAAAAGATATTTAGGACCTCAACAGAGGAGAGGAGAGATCAGATCTAGAGGAGAGGAGAGGAGAGGGAGAGAGGAGGGAGGAGAGAGGAGAGGAGGAGAGAGGAGAGACAGGAGATAGTGGAGAGAGAGGGTGGAGAGAGAGGAGAGAGGAGAGGAGAGGGAGAGGGACAACCTGGAGGAGAGACAAGAGAGGGGAGAGAGGAGAGGAGAGAGAGGAGAGAGGAGAGAGAGAGAGAGGAGAGAGAGGAGAGAGGGGAGAGGGAGGAGAGGAGAGAGGAGAGAGAGAGGAGAGGAGAGGAGGAGAGAGGAGAGGAGAGGAGAAGAGAGAGAGAGAGAGGGGAGAGGAGAGAGAGGAGAGAGAGAGAGGAGATTATTGAGAGAGGAGAGGGGAGAGGGGGGAGAGAGAGAGAGAGAGGAGAGGAGAGAGGAGAGGGGAGATATTTATTGTTATTATTATTAGAGAGGATAGGGGGATTTATGAGAGATTATTATTTACAGGATAGGAGAGAGAGGATTAGGGGTGTGTGTGATTTGGGGAGAGATTATTTTAGGTTACTATTATTAGGAGATGTTTTGTTTTATTACATGTTATTTTTCTATTTGGTATGTGTGTGTGTGTGATCTGATCAGCATGGTTACCTGTGTGTTCTCTGCTCTCAGGTATGTGTGTGTGTGATTTTGATGTGTGGTTACTGTGTGTGTTCTCTGCCTCAGTGTGTGTGTGTGATTTGATCAGTGTGGTTACTGTGTGTTCTCAGGTGTGTGTGTGTCCCTGGGTTACCTGTGTGTTCCTGCTCAGGTGTGTGTGTCTGATTTGATCAGCGTGGCTCTCAGGTGCCTCACCTGTGTTTTGAGGGTCAGTGCCTGGTCTGCCAGCTCCTCCTTCTCCTCTTTCAGCAGCTTGTGGATCTGATTTGATCCCTTTGATCAGTTTGAAGCTCATCAGTTTTCCCCGGAGCTGCTGCATGAGACGGCTGCTGCATGAGGCGGATGTTCTGCTCCTGCATGTCGAGAGCAGAGCCTCCTCCGGTGGCGTCCACGGGGACCGAGGACGGGGAGCAGAGCCTCCTCCTCCTGGACACACGGGGGACCGAGGGCCGGGGACATCACTAGACTGGCATGCTTTCATGCTTTCACTAGCAGTTTAACATCACTAGACTAGACTGGACTGGAATTACATTGTAACTGCAGTTTAATATCACTAGACTGGACTGGAATTACATTGTAACTGCAGTTTAATATCACTATAGACTAGACTGGACTGGAATTACATTGTAACTGCAGTTTAATATCACTAGACTGGACTGGAATTACATTGTAACTGCAGTTTTATCACTAGACTAGACTGGACTGGAATTACATTGTAACTGCAGTTTAATATCACTAGACTAGACTGGACTGGAATTACATTGTAACTGCAGTTTAATATCACTAGACTGGACTGGAATTACATTGTAACTGCAGTTTAATATCACTAGACTAGACTGGGAATTACATTGTAACTGCAGTTTAATATCACTAGACAGACTGGAATTACATTGTAACTGCAGTTTAATATCACTAGACTAGACTGGAATTACATTGTAACTGCAGTTTAATATCACTAGACTGGACTGGAATTACATTCACAACTGCAGTTTAATATCACTAGACTAGACTGGACTGGAATTACATTGCAGGGCTGGTAATCAGACTCCTATTGCACAGCAGCGTCACCCAGTCCAGGTTTTACTACCAGCTTGATCAGCCCCAGTGTGTCTCGTTAACAAGCTCAGGTGTGTCTTATTATTAAACTCCTAGTGAAACCAGGACTGGATCACACTGCTGTGCAGCGGGAGTCTCATTCCCAGCCCTGTTGAGAGAGACACACACACAGACAGACAGACGGACGGACCTGTTTTGCGATAGACAGTTTCTTGGTCACACGCTGCTCCTCACTCCCTCATCTTCAACAGAGTCTTCATCGGCCATCTTCTTCCCCTCCCTCCTCTCCCTCTCCTCCAGCTCCCTGAGCCTCTGACACAGCGCCTCAATCTGAGAGACAGGAGAGTTACACACAGAGACACACTCCCTCCTTCCTCTCCCTCTCCTCCACCCCCTCAATCTGAGAGAGAGAGAGAGAGAGAGAGAGGAGACACACAAGCACACAGAGACACACTCCCTCCCTCTCCTCCACCCCCTCAATCTGAGAGAGAGAGAGAGAGAGAGAGTTACACACAGAGACACTCCTCCTCCCTCACCCTCCACCCCCTCAATCTGAGAGAGAGAGAGACAGGAGAGAGTTACACACAGAGACACACTCCCTCCCTCTCCTCCACCCCCTCAATCTGAGAGAGAGGAGAGAGACAGGAGAGAGTTACACACAGAGACACACTCCCTCCCTCCTCCACCCCCTCCACCCCCTCTGAGAGAGAGAGGAGAGAGACAGGAGAGTTACACAGAGACACTCCTCCCCTCCCTCCACCCCTCAATCACAGAGAGAGAGAGAGGAAAAGAGTTACACAGAGACACCTCCCTCCTCCTCTCCCTCTCCTCCACCCCCTCAATCTGAGAGAGAGAGGAGAGAGACAGGAGAGAGTTACACACAGAGACACACTCCTCCCTCTCTCCACCCCTCAATCTGAGAGAGAGGGAGAGACAGGAGAGAGTTACACACAGAGACACACTCCCTCCCTCCTCTCCCTCTCCTCCACCCCCTCAATCTGAGAGAGAGGAGAGAGACAGGAGACACACAAGCACACAGAGACACACACAGTCACACACACACTGAGAAACAAACACACACACAGACACACTCACTGATACACAGTCATACACACACACAGACACAGTCATACATTCACACACACACAGTCATACACACACACTCACACACACACAGTATCACACAAACACAGACACACAGAGACACACTCACACACACACACACAGTCATACACTCACACACAGTCACTCACACACAGTCTCACCTCTGCTTTGGTCTTCCTCTCGGCTGCCATGAGCTGCACTTTGTCTCTCTGCTCCTTGGGGGCGGAGCGGTACATATCCAAGAGCAGCTTCATCTCCTTCTGAGACTCCTGAGCCTTCCTGAGAGAGAGAGAGAGAGAGACAGATGAGACACAGAGAGAGCGGTACATATCCAAGAGCAGCTTCATCTCCTTCTGAGACTCCTGAGCCTTCCTGAGAGGGAGAGAGGAGGGAGAGAGAGAGAGAGAGAGAGAGAGAGAGAGAGACCGTGAGACACTGAGAGAGCGGTACATATCCAAGAGCAGCTTCATCTCCTTCTGAGACTCCTGAGCCTTCCTGAGAGGAGAGAGAGAGAGAGAGAGAGAGGAGAGAGAGAGGAGAGAGAGAGACACAGAGAGCGAGAGACCGTGAGACAGAGAAACAGGGAGACCATCACACACAGAGAGACCATCACAGAGAGAGACCATCACAGAGAGAGAGACTGTCACAGAGAGAGAGAGAGTGAGACAGACAGACAGCCTCCACACTCCCCCAGATTCTGATCCGCTCAATAACTTGTGAGCTCAAGAAGGTCCTGCTGCAGGTTTCATCCCCGCACGACGTTTCTCTCGATGTCTGAAAATGTAACACTCATTTTAAGCTCAGCCCTCACAACTTTCAGTTGTTCCTGCTCCTTCCTGCTGGGCTTGGCTCCTCCCCCTGCTCGCTCCGGCTCTTCTGATTGGCTGTGTGGCCTCTCTCTCTCCTCCTTCACCCCTCCCCCACCTCCTTTCCCCACACCCCTCTCTCTCTCCTCCTCTTTCACACTCCCCCCTCCCTGCACAGGCCCCTCCCCCTCAAACATTGGCTCCGCCTTCACTGTCGCCATGCCGACTAGACCTGGAGAGAGGGAGAGGGAGAGAGAGAGAGAGAGATTGCATTTATTTATTTATTGACTGATTGAAGACACACACAAACTAACACTGAGACACACACTGAGACACACACTGAGACACACACACACACACACACACTGAAATACTGAGATACACACCCTGACACACTGAGACACACACACACTGAGACACACACGCACACACACTGAGACACACTCACATTGAGACACACGCACACACACTGAGACACACACACACAAACACACACACACATTGAGACACACAGCAGTTACCTGCAGTGGGCGTGGTCTGGTTTGATGAATTGGACCCAGAAGGGGAGGGGCCTGTATCCGGCTCCGCCTTCAGGCTGAGGTCACAGGAAGTGGAGGGGGTGAGGGTCAGGGGTGAACAGGAAGTGTCGTCCTTGAGGTCGAGTTCCATGCTGGACTGAGCCTGCAGGAGGGCGGAGCCTCGCTGGGAACGAGCCTATCAGAGAACAGCAGCAACGACATCACTGACTTCAGAAATATAAACCAGCCTGTATTCAATATTAACCAAGGCTGGTAATAAGACTCCTGCAGTTTAATATCACTAGACTGGACTGGAATTACATTGTAACTGCAGTTTAATATCACTAGACTAGACTGGAATTACATTGTAAGTGCAGTTTAATATCACTAGACTGGACTGGAATTACATTGTAACTGCAGTTTAATATCACTAGACTGGACTGGAATTACATTGTAACTGCAGTTTAATATCACTAGACTGGACTGGAATTACATTGTAACTGCAGTTTAATATCACTAGACTGGACTGGAATTACATTGTAACTGCAGTTTAATATCACTAGACTGGACTGGAATTACATTGTAACTGCAGTTTAATATCACTAGACTGGACTGGAATTACATTGTAACTGCAGTTTAATATCACTAGACTGGACTGGACTGGAATTACATTGTAACTGCAGTTTAATATCACTAGACTAGACTGGACTGGAATTACATTTGTACAGTTTAATATCAGACCAGCCCCTCCCTCTCTTTCTCTTGCTCAGACTCTGAAATTACATTCTCTCAGCCTGCGTTTGTATTTCTGAACCTCTCCCTTCATGTGCTGGTTGTGATTCTACTGCTGATGAAATTACTATCTCCTGTTAATGGGACCCTGAGAGGAGGAGAGGAGAGAGAGGAGAGAGGGAGAGACTAGAGAGGAGAGGAGAGGGGAGGAAGAGAGAAGAGAGGCAGGAGAAGAGAGAGGAGGATGAGAGGAGATTAGGAGAGGAGAGGAGGGTTTAAGGGAGAGAGGGGAGGAGGAGAGGAGAGGGGAGAGAGGAGAGAGGAGGGGAGAGGAGAGAGAGGAGGGGGAGGAGGAAGAGGAGAGAGGAGAGAAGAGAGGAGAGAGAGGAGGAGAGGAGGGGGAGGAGAGAGAGGAGAGGAGAGGAGAGATTGGGGAGAGGAGGAGGAGAAGAGAGAGGGAGAGGAGGAAAGGAGAGGAGAAGGAGATGAGAGAGGAAGGGAGAAGAGAGGAGGGAGGGGAAGAAGAAGGAGTTAGTGCCTCATATTAATGTATTACATTATGTTATTTTTTACTGTATATCTTGTATGATGCATTTGGGTATTTAAAGCATTATGATTTTCTTGTTGTTACTGCATCTTGCTCTGCTTTTGTGATGATGGTCCCTCAGCCGCAGTTTAATAAAAATAAAGATTGATTGATTGACATGTGCTGCAGTTTTGATTCACTGGAGGCTGAATTGAACAGGTTTAATCTCCCTTTTCTTAATGGGACCTGCAGAGAACTGTGAGAGAGGAGCCTCACTGCACCCAGGAAAGAGAGAGGAGAGCCGGGAAACTGGAGGAGGAAAGAGAGAGGGAGAGCAGCTTAAGATCAGGAGAGGAGAGAGGAGCCGTTTAATGCCAGAGAGGGGAGAGAGCAGAGAGAGGAGGAGGTCTCTCTCCAAGGAGAGAGGAGAGGAAAGGAGAGAGAGGAGAGAGAGAGAGAGAGGAGGAGAGGAGAGAGAGAGAGAGGGAGGGGGAGAGAGGAGTTTAAGAGAGAGAGGAGGGAGGAGAGGTGAGAGAGAGGAGCTGAGAGAGAGAGAGAAGAGAGAGAGCTACATCATGAGGAGAGAGAGGAGGGAGTGAGAGAGAGAGAGGGAGGAGAGAGTATAGCGACCCGCTCAGAATGTGAGAGAGGGAGAGGAGGAAACTAGAATCCACCTCGAGAGAGGAGGAGAGCTGATCATGGAGGAGAGAGAGGAGAGAGAGATGGAGACAGAGGAGAGAGAGATGGAGATGGAGGGGCAGAGAGGAGAGGGAGGAGGAGGAGGGAGGAGAGAGAGAGGAGAGAGAGGAGAGAGGAAGAGGAGAGAGGAGAGGGGAAGGAGAGAGAGGAGAGGAGAGAGGAGAGAGAGAGGGGAGGAGGAGAGGGAGGAGGGAGAGAGGGGAGAGAGAGGAGGGGAGGAGGAATTGAGACAAAGATTTGGAAAAGACTTAGAGAGAAACGAAAGGATGAGGAGGGCTACAGAGAAGGAATGAATTGGAGAAGACCGGATTGAAAGGGGAGAGGAAGGGAGAGAGGATTGAATTTAAGAGAGGAGGAGAAAGAGAGGAAACGGAGGAGAATTACACTGAAGACGGAGAAAGACTTCTCATTGAATTTACAGAATTTACACTGGAAGACGCTTGAGAAAGACTTTGGAGAGGAACGCTTGTCTCTGAAGCCGCTTCTCTTTCCTCCGTGCCTCCATGTGGTCCAGTTGTCTCAGCCGGATCCCGCGGGTCCCCTGCAGTCTGGACCGGGCCTCGTCCAGCTGGGCTTTGAGCTGCAGAGACTCGTTGTAGAGGACAGAGAACTGGGACTGGAGACAGCGATACTCTGAAGAGTCTTTAACCACTGCCTGGGCCTTAGAGACCAACTCCACCTGCAGAGAGAGAGAGAGAGAGAGAGATGAGAGAGGGAGAGAGGAGAGAGAGGGGAGAGAGGAGAGAAAGGGGAGAGGGGGGGAGAGAGAGAGAGGGGAGAGGGAATATATATAGAGATAGGGAGGGGGAGATAGATATGGAGAGGGTATATATATATATATATATATATATAGATGGGAGAGACGAAATAAGATATATATATCACTGCATATATATAGAGTCATATATAGGAGATAGAGATATATAGGAAAAAAAGCCAGAGGAGGAGAGAGGGGAGAGAGATAGAGGAGAGAAGAGAGAGAGAGGATAGAGATATCCAGATAAAAGAAAGAGAGATATCTGGGAGAGATAGAGACAGCACTAGACCCAAAAGATATTGATCGATCCAGCCCTCAAAATGTCTTTATAATATACAGCATAGACCCTGATATTGATGCGATCCAGCCCTCTGAAATGTCTTTATAATATACAGCTTTAGACCCTGATATTGATGTGATCCAGCCCTCTGAAATGTCTTTATAATATACAGAATAGACCCTGATATTGATGCCATCCAGCCCTCTGAAATGTCTTTATAATATACAGCTAGACCCTGATATTGATGATCCAGCCTCTGAAATGTCTTTATAATATACAACTAGACCCTGATATTGATGGGATCCAGCCCTGAAATGTCTTTATAATATACGCAGCACTAGACCCTCGGGATATTGATGTGATCCAGCCCTCTGAAATGTCTTTATAATATATAGCACTAGACCCTGATATTGATGTGATCCAGCCCTCTGAAATGTCTTTATAATATATACCAGACCCTGATATTGATGTGATCCAGCCCTCTGAAATGTCTTTATAATATACAGCACTAGACCCTGATATTGATGTGATCCAGCCCTCTGAAATGTCTTTATAATATACAGCACTAGACCCCGATATTGATGTGATCCAGCCCTCTGAAATGTCTTTATAATATACAGCACTAGACCTCTGAAATCCAGCCTCTGAAATGTCTTTATAATATACAGCACTAGACCTGATATTGATGATCCAGCCCTCTGAAATGTCTTTATAATATACAGCACTAGACCCTGATATTGATGCGATCCAGCCCTCTGAAATGTCTTTATAATATACAGCACTAGACCCTGATATTGACATCCAGCCCTCTGAAATGTCTTTATAATATACAGCTAGACCCTGATATTGATCTGATCCAGCCCTCTGAAATGTCTTTATAATACCAGCGCATAGACCCTGATATTGATGCGATCCAGCCCTCTGAAATGTCTTTATAATATACAGGACTAGACCCTGATATTGAGAGAGGATCCAGCCCTCTGAAATGTCTTTTATAATATACAGGATTAGAGAGAGATATTGATGCATCCAGCCCTCTGAAATGTCTTTATAATATACAGCACTAGACCCTGATATTGATGGGATCCAGCCCTCTGAAATGTCTTTATAATATACAGCACTAGACCCTGATATTGATGAGGATCCAGTCCTCTGAAATGTCTTTATAATATACAGCACTAGAGGAGAGATATTGATGAGGAGGTCCTCTGAAATGTCTTTATAGATCCAGACAGCTAGACCCTGATAGTGCGATCCAGTCCTCTGACAATGTCTTTACAATTACAGCACTAGACCCTGATATTGATGCCATCCAGCCTCTGAAATGTCTTTATAATATACAGCGCCAGACCCTGATATTGATGCGATCCAGCCTCTGAAATGTCTTTATAATATATAGCACTAGACCCTGATATTGATGCGATCCAGCCCTCTGAAATGTCTTTATAATATACAGCGCTAGACCCTGATATTGATGCGATCCAGCCCTCTGAAATGTCTTTATAATATACAGCGCTAGACCCTGATATTGATGCGATCCAGCCCTCTGAAATGTCTTTATAATATACAGCGCTAGACCCTATCACAGTGTTTAACCCTCTCTCCCCTCTCTCTCTCTCTCACCTTCATATTGCTGTTGTCGCTGTTTATCTGGTGAAGGTCCTGTTTGAGTTTCTGCAGTTCGGACAGTCTGTTCTCAGCAAGCTCTCGATTCTCTTCCAGGTCAGAGTTCATCTCCTCAAACTGAGAGAGACAGGAGAAGAGAGGAGAGGAGAGAGAGAGAGAGAGAGAGAGGAGAGAAGGGAGATGGAGGAGAGGAGAATACCATTTTAAAAGAAACTAGATTCAGTTCAAGATGCTGAGAGAGACTTCTAGTGGAAATGTTTGCCGTTGAATTTACACTGAAGACGCTGAGAAAGACTTCTAGTGGAAACGAGTGAATTTACACTGAAGACGCTGAGAAAGACTTCTAGTGGACGTTTGCCATTGAATTTAGGAGAAGAGAGAGAGAGAGAAACGTCTGATTGAATTTACACTGAAGACGCTGAGAGAGACTTTATGGAAACGTCTGCCATTGAATTTACACTTTGAGAGAGAAGAGTGGAAACGCTTGCCATTGAATTTTGAAGACGCTGAGAAAGACTTCTAGTGGAAATGTATTGAATTTACACTGAAGACGCTTTCTAGTGAAACGCTTGAACACTGAAGATGCTGAGAAAGACTTCTAGTGGAAACGCTTTGCCATTGAATTTACACTGAAGACGCTGAGAAAGACTTCTAGTGGAAACGCTCGCCATTGAATTTACACTGAAGACGCTGAGAAAGACTTCTAGTGGAAACGATTTGCTATTGAATTTACACTGAAGACGCTGAGAAAGACTTAGAAAGACTTCTAATGAAGACGACTTTGCCATTGAATTTACACTGAAGACGCTGAGAAAGACTTCTAGTGGAAACGTTTGCCATTGAATTTACACTGAAGATGCTGAGAAGGACTTTAGTGGAAACGTTTGCCATTGAATTTACACTGAAGACGCTGAGAAAGACTTCTAGTGGAAACGTTTGCCATTGAATTTACACTGAAGACGCTGAGAAAGACTTCTAGAGGAAACGTTTGCCATTGAATTTACACTGAAGTCAAAGCAACACAGACTGAGCAACAAACTAATAATAAACACAGTGTTTGAGTGACGAGAAGACGCAGCGCTGGGAATGAATGCAAACCTCATGGGAAGATAAAGGGGTGGGACAGTGAGAATTTGAAATAGAGTTTCTCACCTTCCTTTGATTTATCGTGATGGTCCCTCCATAGAGACTGCTGGCTCCTCCATACACCTTATAACCTTTACTGTTAACCTGAGAGAAGAGAGGAGAGGAGAGGGAGGAGAGAGAGAGAGAGTGCAGAGAGGAGAGGGAGAGGGGAGAGAGAGAGGAGAGAGGAGAGGCAAGAGGAGAGGAGAGGAAGAGGGAGAGGGGAGAGAGAGAGGAGAGAGGAAGAGGAGAGAGAGGAAGAGGAAGAGGGGAGAGAGAGGAGAGAGGAGAGGAGAGAGGAGAGGGGAGAGGGGAGAGAGGAGAGAGGAGAGAGAGGAGAGGAGGGAGAAGAGGAGAGAGGAGAGAGAGGAGAGGAGAGAGGAAGAGGGGAGAGAGGAAGAGAGGAGAGAGGAGGAGAGGAGAGAAACAAACAGAAATTAAGAGATCTAGATACAGACACACACACATACAAACTGACAAACACAGAGAGATAGCTGTACAGAGATAGCGATAGAGACTCACAGAGAGACACAGACATACCCAGAGAGACAGACAGACACACAGACACACACAGAGACTCAGACACAGAGATACAGAGACACAGAGACAGACAGACAGACACACAGATACAGCGATAGACAGCCAGAGAGAGAGATACAGAGAGACACAGACAGACAGACAGACAGACAAACAGAGATACAGAGACACACAGACAGAGAGATAGAGATACAGAGACACAGAGCATAACAGACAGACCCAGAGAGACAGACACAGATCCTCACAGACTCAGACAGACAGACAGACAGACGCCTGGCTCACCCGCTCCAGCACGTCGCGGAGGTGTCGGTTCAGTCTCTGCTCTCTGCGGCGGATCTTATCGATGTCCCACTGCAGGTCCTCAATCTGAGACTGGAGCTCAGAGACACACTGATCAGCAGCTTCAACCTGCATCCCCAGCACTGAGAACTGAGAGAGGGGAGAGGGGAGGGGAGGAGAGAGAGGGGAGGGAGGGGGAGGAGAGGAGAGAGAGGGGAGGGAGAGAGAGGGGGGGGGGAAGAGAGAGGAGGAGGGAGAGAGGAGGAACAGCACAATAATGATAGATACAGGGACTGAATGAAAAACTCATTGAAACTGCATTGAGAGATTTCTATTAAGAACTATAAATGAGAATAATGAGAGAGAGACTGCAGGAAGGGGAGACAACACACACACACAGAGAGACAGAGAGAGGAGAGGGGACAGGAGAACACATGATAATGATACACACACAGACTGACACAGAAAACACAGTGAAACAGAGACAACACACACATTGAGAGATCCCTCCCTCCCCCTTAAGAACTATCTCTTTAAACTCTCCCACTCTTTCTCCTCTCCTCTCCTCTAAATAATAATCTCTCTCTCTCTCCCCTCTCTCTCTCAGAGACAACACACTCCCCTCACACACAAACCTTAACAACACATATACTTATATCCCCCTCTCACAGACACACACACACACACAGAGACACACACAAACACAGAGACAACACACACTGACACATATATATGTATATATACACAACACACACACTCTTGTATATATCTCTCCCTCTCTCTCTCTCCTCTCTCTCTCCTATTCTCTCCCTCTCTCACCTCCTTGCTCATTTTCCGGTGTTTGTCCTGCAGTGAGTCTCTCAGATGCTCCAGTCTCTGGTTCTCTCTGGAGAGCAGGGAGTTCATCTCTCTCACTGCTTCTGGGAAGTGATCCGAGTCTGGAGGTACAACCACGTTTATCATCAGTCCTGGATCTCTCTAGCAGAGCCCCCCGTGTCACTTCACTGAGAGGAGAGGAGATCTCACACTCTCAACCACAAAGAACCGCTTCCACCTCAGCAGGGTCTGAACAACCACACTGCACACCTCCACACAGCGTCTGGGTTTAATTCAGTTTAACTGAAGGACCTCTCCACACCTCCACACCAGCGTCTGCCATCTCCTCTCTCCCATCTCCTCTCTCCTGTCCTCTCTCCCCTCTCCCCTCCTCTCTCCTTTCTCCTCTCAACTCTCCCCACTCCTCCCCTCTCTACTCTCTCCTCTCCTCTTTCCTCTCTCCTCCCTCTCTCTCCCCTCCTCCCCTCTCTCCCCCCCCCTCTCCCCTCTCTGGATCGCATCAATATCAGGGTCTAGTGCTATATATTATAAAGACATTTCAGAGGGCTGGATCGCATCAATATCAGGGTCTAGTGCTGTATATTATAAAGACATTTCAGAGGGCTGGATCGCATCAATATCAGGGTCTAGTGCTGTATATTATAAAGACATTTCAGAGGGCTGGATCGCATCAATATCAGGGTCTAGTGCTGTATATTATAAAGACATTTCAGAGGGCTGGATCGCATCAATATCAGGGTCTAGCGCTGTATATTATAAAGACATTTCAGAGGGCTGGATGCATCAATATCAGGCTAGCTGTATATTATAAAGACATTTCAGAGGGCTGGATCGCATCAATATCAGGGTCTAGCGCTGTATATTATAAAGACATTTCAGAGGGCTGGATCGCATCAATATCAGGCTGCAGTATTTACCTGCGATGTCTCCTCCCAGCCTCACGGTGGTGCTGTGTAAGCTGTCGCAGATCTCCAGCACCCTCTCAGTGAGCCGGTGGCTTGACTCCACCCTCTCCTGCAGGGCTGCCTCCATCTCATCACTGCTGCTGCTGGCCAGGGTGGCGAGGAAGGAGAGCGGCGTCTCACTGAGGACTGGAGGGGAATTGCAGCTCAGTTAATACACAGAGACTGAGAAATACACACAGACACAGACACACACACACACACACACACACTGACACACACAGACACACACACACACTGACACACACAGACACACACACACACTCAGAAACACTGAGACACACACACACACTGAGAAACCCTGAGACACACACACTGAGAAACCCTGAGACACACACACACACACACACACACTGAGAAACCCTGAGACACACACACACACACACTGAGAAACCCTGAGACACACACACACACACACACACTGAGAAACCCTGACACACACACACACACACTGAGAAACACTGAGACACACACACACACACTGAGAAACACTGAGACACACACACACACACAGACTGAGAAACACTGAGACACACACACACACACAAACACTGAGAAACACTGAGACACACACACACACACAAACACACACAGACTGAGAAACACTGAGACACACACACACACTGAGAAACAGAGACACACACACACTGAGAAACACTGAGACACACACTGAGAAAACACACACACACACACACTGAGAAACACTGAGACACACACACACAGACTGAGAAACACTGACACACACACACACACTGAGAAACCCTGAGACACACACACACACACTGAGAAACCCTGACACACACACACACTGAGAAACACTGAGACACACACACACACTGAGAAACACTGAGACACACACACACACAGACTGAGAAACACTGAGACACACACACACACACAAACACTGAGAAACACTGAGACACACACACACACTGAGAAACACTGAGAGACACACACACACACACACTGAGAAACACCACACACACACACACACTGAGAAACACTGAGACACACACACACAGACTGAGAAACACTGAGACACACACACACACACTGAGAAACCCTGAGACACACACACACACACTGAGACACACACACACACACTGAGAAACCCTGAGACACACACACACTCAGAAACAGACACACACACAGACACAAACACACACACACACTCAGAAACACTGACAGACACACACTGAGAAACACAGACACACACACACACACAAAGACACTGACACAGAGAGGAGAGAGAGATATGTACACACACACCAACAGAGAAAGGAGAAAGACAGAGAGAGACATGCACACACACCCCGACAGAGAGACACTGACAGACAGACAGACACTTCATCTAATTATTAGAACAGCGAGTTCTCCGTTTCTCGATGACTTTTGTTCTTGGTCGAGTCTCTCTCGTGATTGATGAGAGAGGATCCAGTTGGATCCTGACTCTCCCTGGAGAGACAGACACACATTTCCACTCCTCCCCTCTCTCACACACTCACCTCTCTCTTCTCTCCTCCCCTCTCCAGCCCCGGCTCTCTCCTCCTCCTCTCCTCCTTCTCCCTCTTCGCACTCCCTCTCTCCGGGTTGCTGTCGGAGTCCTGGTTCGGGTCCAGGGTTCTGTGACCTGCGCGCCAAGGTTCTAGAGCCTTCCTGTCACTCAGCAGCTCGGAGAGTTCTGAGTCCAGATCATATCGACGAATGATGAGACGGACATTCTCATCAAACTGAGAGAGTAAGAGGGAGGAGAGGAGAGAGGAGAGAGAGGGGAGGGGAGGAGAGAGAGGGGGGAGGGGGGGAGGGAGGAGAGAGAGGGAGGAGAGAGAGAGGAGGGACTGAGAGGAGAGAGGGAGGGAGGGGGAGAGAGAGAGAGAGAGAGAGAGAGAGAGAGAGAAGAGAGAGAGAGAGGAGAGAGGGGACTGGGAGTACATTGGAACTGGAGGGGGGATATCAGAGAGAGAGGAGGAGAGGGAGATTGGGAGGGGGGAGAGTTAGGGTAGGAGAGGAGACTGGAGGGACAGGATTGTTACTGCAGTTTAAGACATATTAGACTAGGACTGGAGTGGATTGTAGCTGGAGGATACTATATTACATTTAGGGGAGAGGGATATTTTAGGAGGGGAGAGGAGAGAGAGAGGGGAGAGGAGGGGAGAGAAGCGAGAGAGAGAGGGGGGGAGGGGAGACATCTAGGAAGAGGGAGAGAGATCAAGAGAGAGGAGAGAGGAGAGGAGGAGCGGGAGAGCAGCTCAGAGGAAGCACATAGGGGAGAAGAGAGGAAGAAGAGAGAGAGAGAGAGAGTACCTGAGGGAGAGGAGGGGTATTTTTATTTATTGGGAAGAGGGGGGGCAGAGAGTCTTAACTTTCCCCAAACTGCAATTTATTATTGTACAGTTACAGTTTCAGGTTAAAGAAATCTCCCCCTCTCTCCAGGGCTGGTAATCAGACTCCTATTGCACAGCAGTGTCACTCAGTCCAGGTTTTACTACCAGCTTGATCAGCCCCAGTGTGTCCAGAATAACAAGCTCAGGTGTGTCTTATTATTAAACTCCTCGTGAAACCAGGACTGGATCACACTGCTGTGGAACGGGAGTCTGGTTCCCAGCCCTGAATTATAGTTACTGACATTGTAACTGCAGTTTAATATTACTAGACTGGACTGGAATTACAAATCAACTGCAGTTTAATATCACTAGACTGGACTGGAATTACATTGTAACTTCGCAAGTTTAATATCACTAGACTAGACTGAAATTACATTGTAACTGCAGTTTAATATCACTAGACTAGACTGGGAATTACATTGTAACTGCAATGCAATTGTGACTTGTAACCGGGTTTTCTAGTTCAGAAAAGATCCAGCCCCGTGCTCTTCCTAGAAAAATATGTGGGGTTTCTGGGAACATCCTGGTCATTGTGACTGAATAAAAAGGTAGAAATTGCTGGAAACACTAACTGGACTGGGGGTAGTTTGGGAACATCCTGGTCATTGTAACCAAGATCAAAAAAAAAGAAAGTGTCCCAGACTGCCTCTTCACCTGGAGTAAATAGGGTGAACCCATCATTCTAGAACAGTGTAGTCCTGCTAGTGAAAGGTATGGCCTGAATCCAGAGATACCATGAATACCCGTATTGCATTGGGATGTAAAAAAAATGTGATTGGATCAAAGCCTGTTAACTGTCCCAGACTGCCCCTGTTACCTGGAGGCACAGGGTGTACCCCACCCAGTCCAGGTTACATTGCAGGGCTGTCAATCAGACTCCTATTGACAGCAGCGTCACCCAGTCCAGGTTTTTTTACTACCAGCAGTCAGCCTGATGTGTCTAGCTAACAAGCCAGGTGTGTGTATTATTAAACTCCCAGTGAAACCAGGACTGGATCACAGATAAAGGTGTGCCTGCCCTCCCAGTGCTCCTAGTGTACCTGGCTCCAGTAAAGGTTCAGGATGAGCAGGCTGAATAAATAGGGTGTGTGGCCTGCCTCCTCTCCAGACAGGAAAGTCTCAGATAGTGCCCCCATCAGAATAAAGGCTGAGTAGGGATAGAATCAGCCAGCTTCCTGTGATCTTCATCTGCAGAGGATGTGAATGTGCTCCTAAAGACGTGACAGAGAGGAGAGTGTGACACAGGACAGAGGAGGAGGTGTGATGCAGGATAGAGAGGAGGGTGTGAGACAGGACAGAGAAGGATGTGTGATGCAGGAGAGGAGGTGTGATCTAGGATAGAGGAGGTGTGATACAGGATAGGAGAAAGGATGCAGGATAGGGAGGTGTGATGCAGGGAAGAGGTGTGATATGGGATAGAGGAGGAGTGTGATGCAGGATAGAGGAGGAGTGTGATGCAGGATAGAGGGGTGGAGAATAAAATGACAGGAGAGAGAGAGGTTGAGGAGGGGATAAAGGACTAGAGGAGGGTGTGATATAGGATAGAGGAGGAGTGTAATACAGGATAGAGAGGAGGTGTGATACAGGATAAAGGAGGAGTGTGATACTAGGATAGGAGGGTGATGGTGATGGGAGGAGGAGTGTGATGCAGGAAGGAGGGTGTGATACAGGATGAAGAGGTATGTGATACAGGATAGAGAAATGTAATACAGGATAAAGGAGGTGTGACACAGGATGAGGAGGAATGTGGATACAGGATAAGATATATGTGATACAGGATAGAGGAGGGTGTGATACAGGACAGAGAGGAGGTGGGATGATACAGGATAGAAGGAAGTGTGATACAGGACAGAGGAGGAGGTGTATACAGGATAGAGGAAGGTGTGATACAGGATAGATAGGAGGTGTGATACAGGATGGGAGGTGTATACAGGATAGAGGGGGTGTGATACAGGATAGAGGAGGAGTGTGACCACAGGATAGAGGAGGAGGTGGATACAGGATGAAGAAGAGGAGGTGATGATACAGGATAGAGGAGGAGGGTGTGATACAGGATAGAGGAGGTGTGATAGAGGATGAGAGGAGGTGATACAGGATAGAGGAGGGTGTGATACAGGAGAGGAGGAGTGAGATACAGGATAGAGAGGGAGGAGTGTGATACAGGATAGAGGGAGGTGTGACACAGGAGTGTAGTCTGAGACAGAAAGGGGAGGTGTGATACAGGATAGAGAGGAGGAGTGTGATACAGGATAGAGAGGAGGGTGTGATACAGGATAGAGAGGAGGGTGTGATACAGGATAGAGGAGGAGTGTGATACAGGATAGAGAGGAGGTGTGACACAGGATAGAGAGGAGGGTGATACAGGATGAAGAGGAATGTGATACAGGATGTGAGGGGAGGAGTAATAATACAGGATGTGAGGCTGTGCCACCTGCAGGAGGTTTGCCCAGCAGGAGTGTGACTTTTTCAGGATGGAGGAGAAATGTACAAGAGATACAGGACAGGGGGACATGTTACAGGACACTCTAGGGGTGTGAAACAGGATGAGACAGGAGACATACAGGACAGATGGAGAGTGTGATACAGGACAGACACACAGGAGACTGACAGGACAGAGGACAGGGACAGACACAGGATAGAGGAGGTTGTGATACAGGATAGAGAGGAGGTGGATACAGGATAGAGAAGAGTGAGTTTCAGGGAGAGAGGAACAGACAGGCAGACAGACAGACAGGACAGAGGGAGACAATCCTGAGGTTTGACGCTACAAGAATCCCTAATACAGGATCAGAGGGGTTTTACATTCTGAAAGAGTTTAGTTGGATAAAGCTGCAGACAGGACAGACAGACAGACAGACAGACAGGCAGACAGCTCCCACAATCCTGTTCAGTTTGAGGCTACAATATAATCCCTTCTTCTTGGGGTCAGGATGAGGAGTTTACTACATTCTGAAAAGAGTTTAGTTTCATTAAAGCTGCAGACAGAGAGACAGACAGACAGACAGTGGAGACAGACAAGCCCCACAATCCTGTTCAGTTTGGCTACAATATAAATCCTTCTTCATTCTGTGTTAATTTAATACATTCTGAAAAGAGTTTAGTTTCATTAAAGCTGCAGACAAACGTGTCCCCTATTCCTCACAATCACACAGACATGTGTACACAGACAGACAGACAGACAGCTTCACAATCTGATCCTCTCAGTATCTTCCTCTATAACTGTCATTGTAATTATAATATAGATGGACCCTGGGGTCTGATCCCAGTTGAGGGGTTGATATTGAACACAGACAGACAGACACGTGTAATTCGAAACTCCTCCCACTTTGATGACAGTCTCCAATGTGGTCCCGCCCCCTTCCTCTCCTCCTCTGCTGCTCCATCGCTCCCTCTCTCTTCTTCTCCGGGGGCAGAGGGTGAGGGTTCAGACAGACAGAGCCCCCAATCAGTCGGTTTGACATCACAGGTCATAAGGGTCTTAACCGGAATGTAAAAAAATCATGCAGAAACATTTAAAACCAGGGATGGGAGTGAGACACTCAGACCTGCACAGACAGTGTGATCCAGTCCTGGTTTCAGTTTGGAGTTTAATAATAAGACACACCTGGGCTTGTAGGCTAGACATTCTGAAAAGTTGTAGTTAAAACCTGGAGTAAACAGACAGCAGACAATTCCAGTCCAGTCCAGTCTAGTGATTCCCAACTGCAGTTACAATGTAGTCCAGTCTAGTCTAGTGATATTAAACTGCAGTTACAATGTAATTCCAGTCCAGTCTAGTGATATTAAACTGCAGTTACAATGTAATTCCAGTCCAGTCTAGTGATATTAAACTGCAGTTACAATGTAATTCCAGTCCAGTCTAGTGATATTAAACTGCAGTTACAATGTAATGATTTATCACAGAATAACTGGCTGAATGTTAAACCGGTCCAGCTCCCTCCAATTCCAGTCCCACTGTGGTCCCGCAGTTCTTAAGACTGCAGTTAGGCAATAATTTCATTCTAGTCTAGGGTTTTATTTGCCTTTACAGGGTTAAATTCCAGTCCAATTCTAGTGATGAATTAAACTAAAAAAACGCAATGTTTTAAAACTCCAGTATAGTTGACATTAATCTCATTGTTTTGACTTAGTATCTTATCCCAAGTCGAAATCTGAGATAGTAAAGTCGAAATAACGAAATAGTCTGGTCAACCTTATAATGGAGATGTAAAAATGTATTCCGTTGTCCAGTCTAGTGATATTAAACCGCAGTTACAATGGAATTTCCCAGAACTGAGTCGCATGATATTAAACCGCGTTACAATGCGTTTTCAGTCAAGAGATTTTGACAATGTAAACTCCAGTTATGTAAAAAATACGCAAAACCAGACGTCAGTCAATGATTTTAAACATCATCGTAAAAATCAGTTTTTAAACCACGTTATGTTTTCAGTGAAAACACTTCACTGCAGTTACAATACGTTCCAGTCCAGTCTAGTGATTTTAAACTGCATAAACAAATGTCCGTCTAATTCCGGTTTAGTCTAGTGCGTTAATGAAGGTGGTTGGCTGTATTTTGATCCAGTCCAGTCTATATTAAACTGCAGTTACAATTAATTCCAGTCCAGTCTATGATATTAAACTGCAGTTAACAATTAATTCCAGTCTCTAGTTTTAGTGCTCCAGAAACTGCAGTAAACAATGTAATTCCAGTCCAGTCTAGTGATATTATTTTTGAGGTTTACAATGTAATTCCAGTCTAGTCTCCTATTAAATTTGCAGGTTATAATGTAAGAGACTCAATTTCAGTTACACGATATTAAACCTGCAGTTAAAATCCATTCAGTCCAGTCTCTTGATATTAAACTGCAGTTACAATGTAATTCCGGTCAGTGATTTAAACTGCAGTTACAACCATCTTAAAAATCCATTCTAGTGATATTAAATGCAGTTACAATGTAATTTGATCAGTCTAGTGATATTAAACCGCAGTTACCAATTTAATTCCAGTCTAGTGATATTAAACTGCAGTTACTTTATTAACATGATCCAGTCTAATCAGTCTTTAAACTGCAGTTACAATCTTTAAAGTCCAGTCTAGTGATATTAACTGCAGTTATTAATGTAATTCCAGTCCAGTCTAGTGATATTAAACTGCAGTTACAATCTTTAATTCCAGTTCAGTCTAGTCTTATTAACTTTATTAACAATGTAATTCCAGTCCAGTCCCTTGATATTAAACTGCCATCTTTAAATCCATTCTCTCAGTCCAGTTAGCTTTATTAAACTGCAGTTCACCGGTCCCCTCCCTTTAAAGTCCAGTCTGACCATCTTTAAACTGCAGTTACCTCTAATTCTTTATTAAACAGTTCACCGGCCCTGATATTAAGGCTGCGGTTACAATGTAATTCCAGTCCAGTCTAGTCTAGTGATATTAAACTGCGGATTACAATGTAATTCCAGTCAATCTAGTGATTTAAAACTCCAGTCTTACCAGTTTGTTAAATCCATTCTCTCACCTCTTATTAACTTTACAATTAACATGACTGGCTGAATCGGTCCCTCCCCGATCTGCACACCATCCCAAACGCGCAGTTCTCACCTCTTATATTTTAAAGGCAATAGATTTCATTATATCAGGGGTTTTATTTTCCTTTAAGGGTTAAATATGGATGCCAATTCTCCCACCAAAATAAAAACGCAATACATTTTAAACTGCCACTATAAGGTTGACATAGTATCTCATTGTTTTGACTTAGTATCTTATCCCAAGTCGAAATAACGAGATAGTAAGTCGAAATAACGACATAGTATGTCAACCTTATAATGGAGATGTAAAATGTATTCCGTTGTGTTTTTCTGTGGCTTCCATAGTTTATATGCTTCCTGGAGGATTTCGTTTGAACTGAAGCGCATCAATATTAAACCGCGTTACGCGTTTTTCACGTTAAGAGATTTTGTGTGTGTGTAGTTATGTTTTAAATACGCAAAAACCAGACGCAATCATTTTGGGGGGGGCATCGTAAAAAAATCATTTTTAAACCACGTTATGTTTTCATAGAAACGCTTCACCTATCTTGCAGACAAATACGTCATCATGCACGCCGTACATTTGCGTCTAACATAAACAAATGCGTCTACTTACGCGCGTCGGTTTGTGCGTGCGTATCATGAGGCGGGTGGCTGTATTTTGAACATGCGTGTCTATTATAAACAAATAGACGGATTTCTTACCCGCGAAAGTTTATAACACAATTCTAGTTAACTGCTATTCTCTTCCAGCTCCGTTTTTTCGCTCCAGAAATGGAGGCTAAATATCACAGACACACTGAAAACACACTAGACGATATTTTTGAGGTTTACTTTAGCGGTCAACTTCGTCTCCTATCGGCCGGAGGACTGAATGCAACAACAGGCCCCTCCCTTTAGGACACGATACTAACCCTCTGTAAAATCCATTCTCTCACCTCTTATTAGCTTTATTAACATAATCACCGGCCCCTCCCTTTAAAGGAGCGCTGACCATCTTTAAAATCCATTCTCTCACCTCTTATTAGCTTTATTAACATGATCACCGGCCCCTCCCTTTAGAGGAGCGCTGACCATCTTTAAAATCCATTCTCTCACCTCTTATTAGCTTTATTAACATGATCACTGGCCCCTCCTTTAAAGGCGCTGACCATCTTTAAAATCCATTCTCTCACCTCTTATTAGCTTTATTAACATGATCACTGGCCCTCCCTTTAAAGGAGCGCTGACCATCTTTAAAATCCATTCTCTCACCTCTTATTAGCTTTATTAACATGATCACTGGCCCCTCCCTTTAAAGGAGCTGACCATCTTTAAAATCCATTCTCACCTCTTATTAGCTTTATTAACATGATCACCGCCCCTCCTTTAAAGGAGCGCTGACCATCTTTAAAAGTAATTTGCAAATTGATCAAATTACAAATCCATTTTAAAAAACAGGACATCACATGCCAGTGGAATTGATATATGAGGACATTATATATTTATTGCAAACCTTATTATTTTTGTTAGAAATTGATTTTATTCACAAGTGCACTCGGAGAGAAGTGAAGCCTTCAAGCCTTAGATTTTATGCAGGAGATTAAAATCTACGTAAAATCTATAAAACTGGTCAACTCCAAATTAGCTTGTAAGTCATATGATGTTTAAGAAAATGCTTTACTGTTTAATATGTAATTCAGTGTTCAATGTCTTCCTATTATTATTATTATTATTATTATTATTATTATTATTATTATTAGGTCGCCGTGTCTTTAGCATCGTTTGAATCGTTACTTTATTTTTCTGGTCATTTCTGAATCCGTTCTTTTAATAATTAATATTAAAAAATCCTTGACGCTTCCGCCCGCCCCTTTAATCGTACGTGACGCCGCTAGACCTCATCTGATTGGCTGGTTCCGGGTCCTGGGGGCGGTGCCCCGCTAGCGAACACAATCTACTACAGGTCGCGGAATGGACCAAAAAACAGCTGACGAAAAAAGTACAGCGTAAAAGAAACGAGGCGAAGCTGGAATGGTAAAACTAAGGTAAGGCGCGTATTTTAGTCGTTTTAATAAAACTCTTCATCAAAGTATTTATATAATTTAAAGGTCAAATTCGTCGGATTTTTACAAGAGTGACAGAAAACGCAGGTGGCGTTTTTCAAAATTGGCTGAATGTTAATGGTGGACGAGTCGAGTCACTCACACTAATAATTCTGGAGCTATAGCGTCTCAACTCTGTGATCACCAAGCTAGATCGTTTTTATATTCAATTTTTCAATCCTAACCAAACATACCAACAGCCCTTAAGATGGGCCGAATGGCCTCCTCTCGTTTGTAAACTTTCTTATATGGTCGGGTTAGGAGGCTCTGTGGTCCAGTGGTTAAAGAAAAGGGCTTGTAACCAGGAGGTCCCCGGTTCAAATCCCACCTCAGCCACTGACTCATTGTGTGGTCCTGAGCAAGGCACTTAACCTCCCTGTGCTCCGTCTTTCGGGTGAGGCGTAATTGTAAGTGACTCTGCAGCTGATGCATAGTGCACACACCCTAGTCTCTGTAAGTTGGATAAAGGCGTCTGCTAAATAAACTAATAATAGACCCGATTTCTTAGCAGATGTCCCGATGAAAAGAAAAATCATTTATTTTGCACAGCAGAGTTGGTGAAAACCACACGCTGTGCTCTTTGCGCGGCTGACACATCTGCTGATCACTAAATTATTTACAAAGGTAAGAACGCTTCATTGTGTCTCGTTTTACTGTCATGGTGGGCGTGTCGCGTTGAGTTGGGTGGGACACGTCTGTTATTATATGATTAGAGTGTATGTTAAGAGATTTAAGATTTAGTTAAATATTTAGCTAAATGTTGTAATCAAATGTATAAATTATATCTGAATATACACTTTTAAAAAAGGTGTATTTATTTTCACAACATTTATAAATCTGTTGCTGAGCCATATTCGACCTGATACGATGTTTGACACCCTGGGATCCTTCAAGAAGCTGCTTGATGAGATTCTGGGATCAATAAGCTACTAACAACCAAACGAGCAAGATGGGCTGAATGGCCTCCTCTCGTTTGTAAACTTTCTTATGTTCTTATGATATTCAATCACCAATAATATGCAAATACTCTCCCAAGCAAAACCATCGTCCCGTTCCTCATCTATTCATCAGTAGCTAATCGTTACAGATCTGATGGGAAGCAGCTTATCAGGGTGACTTGTTTGCGACGCACGGTGATTCTGCCACAGGATTAATCTCAGGAAAGGTGTCGCTAATTTACACATCGATTACTTTCAGTTTAAGAGGAGTTCTGAAAATCCGTTCTGTCTCAAAGCGTCCGGTAAATCTGGAGCCAGATACCCGACCTGTCAACACTGAGATTTCAAAATAAGGGAGCTATTGTAAACTGAAATTGAATCGAAGCGAATCGCGACATAACAAGACTCTCTCTCTCAATTCAATTCAATTCAATTCAATTCAAAGTGCTTTATTGGCATGACTTATTTTCCACAGTGTTGCCAAAGCAATTACATAAAAAATAATAAAATATATAAAAAATATATCTCATCATCAGCTCAAACAAGGAACCTAGGTGTCAAAATAATAATATCAGGAATGAATATGGCTAGCAACAGATTTATAAATAATAATAAAAATAATACCTTTTTTTAATTACAAAATAATGAAATAATAATATTGAAACTATTAAATTGTTTAATTGTGCCGTGTCTCTGTCTCTCTCTGTATCTCTCTGTCTGTCTGTCTCTCTCTCTGTGTCTCTCTCTCTGTCTCTCTGTGTCTCTGTCTGTCTCTCTCCTGTCTCTCTCTGTCCTCCTCTCTGTGATCTCTCTCTGTGCTCTCCCTCTCTCTCTCTCTCTCTCTCTCCTCTGTCTCTCCCTCTCCCTCTCTCTCCTGTGTCTCCCTCTCCCTCTCTGTCTCTCTCTCTGTCTCTCTGTGTCTCTCTCTGTGTCTCTGTGTGTGTATATCTCTCTCTCTCCTGTCTCTCTCTCTCTCTCTCTCCCCTCTCTCTCTGTGTCTCTCATGTGTCTCTCTCCCTCTCTCCTCTCCCTCTCTCTCCCTCTCTCTCTCCTCTCTCTGTCTCTCCCTCTCCCTCTCTCTCCTCTCTGTCTCTGTCTCTCTCTCTCTCTCTCTCTCTCTCTCTGTCTCTCTCTCTCTCTGTGCTCTCTGTGTAATCTCTCTCTCTCTCCCCTGTCTCTCTCTGTGTCTGTCTCTCTCCCTCTCCCTCTCTCTCCTCTCTCCCTCTCTCTCCTCTCTCTCTCTCCTCTCTGTGTCTCTGTCTCTCTCTCTCTCTCTCTCTCTCTCTCTCTCTCTCTCTCTCCGTAGTTGTTACTGTGCTGTGTGGTTGTAGGCGGTTTGATTTTGGCAGGCAGCCCCAGTATTTTGTAACCGTGTGTGGTTGGTTTTGCAGGACAGGAAAGCGTTCTCGCCCAGCTGGCGTTGTTGCTTTCCTCACGCAGCTGAACCTAAAGGCTGAGTTTGGTTCTGAGCGTCTGACCTCGTCATCGCAGGTCAACAAGTCCATCATAAAAAAAATAAATAAATAATAATAAATCAAAAAAAGTCTAAACGCACAACACCGTTATTCATCAAACAGACGTGTCAGATCGGTAACATCGCTGTCAGTAACATTTCATCAGCTGTTAGTCTAGTGAGGAGACAGACAGCAAAACTGCCTAAAGCCAGAGCAGGAGTTAGTGATAGTGTTAGTGTTAGGGCAGCAGTGTGGAGTAGTGGTTGGGGCTCTGGACTCCTGACCGGAGGGTCGTGGGTTCAATCCCAGGTGGGGACACTGCTGCTATGCCTTGGAGCAAGTACTTTACCTGGGTGCTCGGTAAAAACCCAACTGTATAAATGAAATTGTATGTAAAAATAATGTGATATCTTGTAACAATTGTAAATCCGGCCTGGATAAAGTCTGCTAAAAAATAATAAAAAAATAATAATGTGTGTATTTGAATTGGTTTGTATTGAATGTATTTCCTGTATTTAATGTTATTTGAATTGGTTTCATTCATATGTGGAATTCAATATGTTAACAAGGAGACATTATTCAGCAACTTTCATTGGACTCTATGAAGCTGAGGGGTTCATTCTATATAGAGGGTGTGTAATTCAATATGTTAACAAGGGAACATTATTCAACAGCTTTCATTGGACTCTATGAAGCTGAGGTTCATTCTATATAGATTGTGAAATTCAATATGTTAACAAGGGAACATTATTCAACAACTCATTGGACTACTGTGGCTGGGGGTTCATTCTATGGGGGGTGAATTCAATATGTTAACAAGGGAACATTATTCGGCAGCCTTCATTGGACCTCTATAGTTGAGAGTTCATTCTATATAGAGGTGTGCAATTCAACATGTTAACAAGGGAACATTATTCAGCAGCTTTCATTGGACTCTGAAGCTGAGGGAGTTAATTCTATATAGAGGTGGGTGTGATTCAATATGTTAACAAGGGAACATTATTCAGCAGCTCGTGGACTCTATGAAGCTGAGGGAGTTCATTCTATATAGAGAGGGGTGGAATTCCGTATGTTAACAAGGAACATTATTCAGCAGCTTTCATTGGACTCTATGAAGCTGAGGGAGTTCATTCTATATAGAGGTGTGTAATTCATGTTAACAAAGGAAACATTATTCAGCAGCTTTCGTTGGATCTATGAAGCTGAGGGAGTTCATTCTATAGAGGGGGAGAATTCAATATGTTAACAAGGAACATTATTCAGCAGCTTTCATTGGACTCTATGGTTGGAGTTCATTCTATATGAGGGTGTTGTAATTCAACATGTTAACAAGGAACATTGTTCAGCAGCTTTCATTGGACTCTATGAAGCTGGGGGGTTCATTTAACAAAGGGGGTGGAATTCACTGGACTGTTAACAAGGGAACATTATTCAGGCAGCTTTCATTGGACCCCTATGAAGCTGAGGAGTTCATTCTATATAGAGGGGAAATTCAATATGTTAACAAGGAACATTATTCATAGCTTTCATTGGACTCTATGAAGCTGAGGGGTTCATTCTATATAGGGGTGAATTCAATATGTTAAAAGGGAACATTATTCAGCAGCTTTCATTGGACTCTATGAAGCTGGGGGAGTTCATTCTATATAAGGTTATGGAATTCAATATGTTAACAAGGGAACATTATTCAGCAGCTTTCACTGGACTCTATGAAGCTGAGGGAGTTCATTCTATATATAGAGGTGGAATTCAATATGTTAACAAGGGAATGATTATCTGCAGCTTTCATTGGACCTCTATGAAGTTGAGGAGTTCATTCTATATAGAGGTGAATTCAATATGTTAACAAAGGGGAACATTATTCAGCAGCTTTCATTGGACTCTATGAAGCTGAGGGAGGTCATTCTATATAGAGGTGTGGAATTGTGTTAACAAGGGAACATTATTCACAGCTTTCATTGGACTCTGTGAAGCTGAGGGAGTTCATTCTATAGGGGGTGAATTCCAATATGTTAACAAGGGAACATTATTCAGCAGCTTTCATTGGACTCTATGAAGCTGAGGGAGTTCATTCTATACAGGGGGGAATTCAATATGTTAACAAGGAACATTATTCAGCAACTTCATTGGACTCCATGAAGCTGAGTGAGTTCATTCTATACAGTTGGGGTGGAATTCAATATGTTAACAAGGAACATTATTCAGCAGCTTTCATTGGACTCTATGAGGAAGTTGAGGGAGTTCATTCTATATAGAGGGGTGGAATTAAATATGTTAACAAGGGGAACATTATTCAACAGCTTTCATTGGACTCCATGAAGCTGGAGGAGTTCATTCTATATAGCAGAGGGGGTGGAATTCAATATGTTAACAAGGGAATTATTCAGCAGCTTTCTTATTGGACTCTATATGGAGGAGTTCATTCTATAGGGGTGGTTCATGTTAACAAGGGAACATTATTCAGCAACTTTCATTGGACTCTATGGTTGAGGGAGTTCATTCTATAGAGGGTGTGGAATTCAATATGTTAACAAGGGAACATTATTCAGTTGTGCTTTCATTGGACTCTATGAACCGAGGGAGTTCATTCTATATAGAGGGGGTGGGATTCAATATGTTAACAAAGGAACATTATTCAGCAGCTTATTGGACTCTATGAAGCTGGGGAGTTCATTATTCTATATAGAGGGGTGGAATTCAATATGTTAACAAGGGAACATTATTCAGCAGCTTTCATTGGACTCTATGAAGCTGAGGGAGTTCATTCTATATAGAAGGTGTGGAATTCAATATGTTAACAAGGGAACATTATTCAGCTCGTTCATTGGCCTCTTTGTAAACTTTCTTATGTTATTATGTTCAGTGTTCAGTGACACAAAGGGAGGCAACACAGCTTATTGTGGAGTAGTGGTTGAGACTCTCGACTCTTGACCGGAGGGTCGGGGTCAATCCCAGGTGGGGGACATTGCTGCTGTACCCTTGAGCAAAGGTACTTTACCTAGATTGGTTCCAGTAAAACCCAACTGTATAAAATGGGGAATTGTAAAAAAAAATAATGTGATATCTTTGTAACAATTGTAAGTCACCCTGGATAAGGGGCGTCAGCTAAATAAACAATAATAATAATGTGGATGTTTATATGACAGGCACGCTGGTCTTCCCCTGGGGAGGCTGCAGGCTCTGATGCCCAGTGGGAAAGCCTGGCTGGAGCAGAAGCCTTTGCACCAACCCGATTGGCGCGGGGAGCCGCTCTGCCTCCTCACGGGTTGCCGTCGTCCCTCCCCTGACCTGTCTAGCTGCTGTACTCTGTGCCTGGAGATCACTCTGTCTGGACTCCATGAGCCAGGCAGCCTGCAGGAGGCTTTGGAGAGAGGCCGGGCCCTCACTGGCGGGCAGCCCGGCAACTCCAGCCCCAGGCTTGGGGCAGGAAGTAGGCGGGGGAGGAAGTGGCCGGGAGGAAATTGGGCTGCTGGTCACCGTGTTAACGGCGGCGGGGAGGCAGGGGCCTGCAGTACCACTACCTCCCCTCAGGTGGCACTCCAGCTGCAAAACTGCTGGGCTGCCCGAGCTGAGGAGGGTGCTGGTGTTACCCCAGCGATGGAAGAAGGTTTGCGACCACGAGGACGTGAGCTTTGCTGAAAAAAGAGGTTGCGGAAGCTTGCGAAGTTAACTACCCCTCCATGTGCAGTCTTGAAAGGAAAGAGGATGCGTCTACTGCAAGCTTGAGGGACTGAGCTTTACCAGCCTCGGGGCGTGCTGATGCTGAAGGACGACGCCCTGCCCCTGGACTCCCTCTTCCCGCCCTCTGCGGAGGCTCCCGGTCGTCTGCAGCGGCCTGCGATGGCTGGCCTGCAGGAGGCGCTGCAGCTACTGGAACTTTCCCGAGCAGTGCCGCATCCTGTAGGTGGCTGAGGGGCACGGCGGGCTGGGCTCTCTGTGCCTGGCCGGGCCAGGGCGTGGCCCAGGCAGGACTCATTCCTGTTCCTCCTCTACCTCATGCTGATCTGCGGCTGGCGGGCAGGCGACCCCACCTCCTGGAGCTCGGCCTCTCTCCCCCCAACTGCTCTCCGTCTCCCCGCCTGGAGTGCACCCGGCCATGCTGTGCCCCGGACGCGGGAGGGGTGGCGGGCCTCTCGGTGACCTACGAGCAGGGACCATGTCTGATTAGCCTACAGAGGCGGTGAGGGCCCGGCCTGAGGCGAGCCTGGCGTGGAACAACCTGGTCAGGCATCCGGTTTTCTTCAGTCAGGCAAGTCACCCGCAGCCTAGGTTTCCTGGAGGAGAGGGAGAGGAGAGAGGGGAGGGGAGGGAGGGAGGGAGGAGAGGAGAGGAGAGGAGAGAGGGGAGAGGGGGAGAGGAGGAGGGAGAGGAGAGGAGAGAGGGAGGGAGGAGTGGAGGGAGAGGAGGGAGAGGAGAGGAGAGAGGGAGAGGAGAGGAGAGGGGGAGGGAGAGAATGAGGAGAGAGGAGGGGAGGGGAGGAGGAGAGGGAGAGGGGAGGGGGAGGGAGAGGGGAGGGGAAGGAAGGAGGAGGTGATTAACGGAGAATTTCTGGTGAAATGTTTGCTCTTTCATTTTAAAGTTGTTTTGTGTTTCAAATTCGCTCTGCTGGAGTGTGTTTCATATTTTTGTTACTAAAAAATGCCGGTACAAAATATTTTGTAATTTTTTAATGATTTATTTATTCTCTTTGTTCAGAGAAATTCCTGCCCTGTGTAAAATGTATAATTTTATTATTTTTGTTATATTTAATTAATTGCAACCGATGGAGACAGCTTATTATTTTAAATATGTTAAACCAGCAAACCTCCTCCTCCTCCCTCCCTCCTCTCTCCCTCATCATCCCTCCCCTCTCATCCTCTCTCTCTCCTCCTCCTCTCTCTCCTTCCTCTCTCTCTCCCCTTTCTCCCCTCTGTCATCCTCCTCTCCTCCTCTCTCTCTCCCTCTCTCCCTGTCATCCTCTCTCTCTCTCTCCTCTCCCCTCTCTCCCCTCTATCTCATCCCTCCTCTCTCTCTCTCCTCTCCCTCTCTCCCCCTCTATCATCCCTCCTCTCTCTCCTCTCCTCTCCCCTCTATCATCCCTCCTCTCTCTCCTTCTTCCTCTCTCTCTCCCCTTTCTCCCCCTCTATCATCCTCCTCTCCTCCTCTCCTCCCTCACCAATCTCTTTCTCACTCCCTCTCTCTCCCTCTCTCCCCTCATCGTCCTCTCTCTCCCTCCTCCTCTCTCTCTCCTCCCCTCTTATCATCTCCTCTCTCCCTCTCCCCTCCCCTCTATCAAGCCCCTCCTCTCATATCATCATATCATGTCTCTCACAATCGTCATCATAATGTCTCATCATCTCATGCACTCATGGTCCATCATGTGTCATCATGTGTCATCATGGTAATAAATAATTAGGTGTGTGATCGTTGCATGTGTCATAAAACCGTCATGGTGTGTCATGGTATTAATTCATGGGTCATCATGGTCGTGTTCACTTGATCGGGTTTGTCATTAAGGTGTGTCAGATTAATGGTCGTCGTGTGATCGTCGTTTGGTCGTGTTTTCCGTCATCGTCGTCAGTGTCACGTTAATGGTCATCATTTCTGGTCATCATCATCATCTCAGTCAGATTAAATAATGTCATCATCATGTCTCATCCGTGACCCATGTGTCATCCCTCATGATGTGTCATCATGTCCTCCTCCTCGTCCTCACTCCTTGTCACATCCTCTCTCCCTCCCTCCTCTCTCTCTCCCCTCTATCATCCCTCCTCTCCCTCCCTCCTCTCTCTCTGCCTCCTCTCTCCCCTGCTCTCTCTCTCCCTCTGTCTCTTTCTCACTCCCTCTCTCCCCCTCTCCCCTCTATCATCCTCCTCTCTCTCTCCCTCCCTCTCTCTCTCCCTCTCTCTCCCCCTCTATCATCCCTCTCTCTCTCCCTCCCTCCTCTCTCTCTCCCCCTCTATCATCCCTCCTCTCTCCTCCCTCATATATATCCCACTCTCTCCCCTCTGTCATCCTCCTCTGCTCCCTCAGGTCCTCCTCTCCTCTCCTCCTAACTCCTGCTCCTCCTCCCTGTGTAACTATATATCCTATATATATATATATATACCTCCATCCTCTCTCTCTCCCTCCTCACTCTCCCTCTCCCCTCTATCATCCCTCCTCTCCCTCTCCCCTCCTCTATCCATCCTCCTCTCTCTCCTCCTCCCTCCTCTCCCTCTCCCCCTCATCATCCTCCTCTCCTCCTCCTCTCTCTCTATCATCTCTCCTCTCCCCTCCCCTCTATCATCCCACTCCTCTCCTCCTCCTCCTCCTCTCTCCTCTCCCCTCTCTCCTCCTCCTCTCCTTCCTCCTCTCTCCCCTTTCTCCCCTCTGTCATCCTCCTCTCCTCCTCTCCTCATCGCAATTAAACATAAAATAAAATGTGTCATGTGTCAGGTCACATCATGTCACAGATTAATTGGTCGTGTGTGTCATTAATTGTGTGTGACATTCATGTCGTTCGTTCGTCATGTGTGTGTCATTAATCATCATGGTGCACATGATCGTTAATAGTGTCATGTGTGTGTGTGGTGGTGTGGTGCATGGTGGTGTGTGTGTGTGGTCAAATCGTGTGTCATCGTGTGTCACGTCGTTCATCGTCATCATCATGTGTCATGCATCTGTCACATCATGTCATCGTCATGTCATGTGTCCTCTTGAGATCATGTGTCATCAGGTCATCTCTCCTCTCATAATGTCTCATCCTCATGTCACTTTCCTCTCCCTCTCTCCCTCCCTCATCATCCTCCTCCCTCCTCCTCTCCCCCTCTATCATCCTCTCTCTCTCCCACCCCTCCTTCTCTCTCTCCTCCTATATATCTCTCTCTCTCTGACAGTTCATTTGGTGAAACAGGCTGAACGGCTTGATAATCTTGATTCTGATTCAACGGCTTTTCTTGTGATTTAACGTAGAACAATCTGCCATGGACTGGTAAATAATAATAATAATAATAATAATAATAATAATAATAATAATGTTGTATTGTGATTAAACCCAGATTCACTTTTATCATGTTGATATGTTTTGGAACCAATTGCAGCTGACAGAATAAGTCCCTCGGTCCCGTCCGTCCCGTCCCGCGACGATCGGTTCCTCCCACACCTTTCAAATGTGCAGTTGGAAAGAAACACCTGGTTACAGAGAACATGGATTTTTCATTTAACACAGATCTGGAACGGTTGTATTTTTAAAGGGGCATGGGATCTTTTTTTGTGTTACATGTTCCATGTGTTGCCAACTGTTTAAATAAGGTGTGTGTATTTAAAAAATAATAATAAAACGACCACCTTTTAAAACTTTTTAAGTGCATTCCCAGCCTCGATTGGTTTCCCATGTACCTACATGGACCCCTCGAATTCATTTCCCATCATCCTCCTGCTGCATATGTAACTGAGATGGTTAACAGCGAGCAGGAGGATGATGGAAATGTAATTCAGGTCGCTCATGCGGCACATGGAAGGCTCAGGCACTGAAACAATTTAAAAAATTCAAAATGTAAAAAATAATAATTAAACAACACACTTTATTTAAACAGTTTATACTATTTACACAATCAAATAAAAGATCCTTATTAAAGGAAGTTTCATTTTGCTGTATTCTCTTGAAATCTGTCACACCGCGGTTGGTGGTCTACTGGCTGTGTGTCAATCATCCGAGCTGTGACTGATTGGTTACTGAGTGAAGGGGCGGGGGACAGTCTCACCTGCAGGGGGAGCACGGAGGAATGTGGCCTTTGATGATGACGGCTCTTCAAGCCAGCGTTAGACGCTGTGGGTGTTTTCAAATAATCCAATGGTTCTTTCCAAGCCTGCAGCCGAGCCGTGTGAGAGTGGAGGCGGTGGGGGTCAGCGGCTGGCTCGCTACTCACACTCACGAATCGAAAAAAGCATTGATCAGCAGGCATTCAATAAAAACTATTGGATTATGATCTCAAAGCAAGAAAAGCAGGTCTTCCTATTTGCAACAACTCATCGAATATTGGGAATTGACAGCGGGGGTGTAATTAATATCAGGGGTCTAGGAAAGTGCGGTTTGTTGAAGTTTAACAGATGTTAAATGAGAATCGGCGTGTTGCTGTGAGGTATGTGTTTCTTTTCACAACTGCACATTTGTGAAACTGTGTAAAAAGCAGGGATGTGGTGGACCAGTGCTTCAATAAACATGATTGATTAAGTAATTTATGGTTTGGATTGGGCAAAAAACCGGAGGACACGGCCCCCAGGACCAGGACTGGAGACCCTGGGGTGAGAAACGGACAGGCGGGACACGAGGTCCAGATCCGGGGACTCGACTTCACTGTTACTGATCAACTCTAAACTTTCTACTTTTTGTGACAAATAATGCAGTTTGCCAATGAAATCTGGAAATTAAATAACAGTGCCTTAATTTAACCCTCTTGGTTGCTGTCTGTCTGTATTTCAGATCTTGGTTTGTATTTTTGGTGTTGGACGGGTGACTGGGTGCAGCAGCAACAGGCTGTGTGAGTTTGTAACCCTGCTCAAACTCTGGCTCTGATCATTTCAATATTAATAACAATACTAGACTTTATTGAGGGAGCCTGAACCCCAGGGACTGGGTGCAGCAGCAGCAGCAGGGGGCTGGTGTGAGTTTGTAACCCTGCTCAAACTCCTGGCTCATTGATCATTTCAATAATAATACCCTAGACTTCATTGAGGGAGCTCTGAACCCCAGGACTGGGTGCAGCAGCAGCAGCAGCAGGGCTGATTGAGTTTCTAACCTGCTCAAACTCCTGGCTCCTGATCATTTCAATATTAATAACACACACACATAATATATTACACAATAATAATAATAATAATACTAGACTTCATTGAGGGGGAGCTCTGAACCCCAGGACTGGGTGCAACAGCAACAGGAGGGCTAGTGTGAGTTTGTAACCTGCTCAAACTCCTGGCTCCTGATCATTTCGATATAATAATAATAATAATAGACTTCATTGAGGGAGCTCTGAACCCCAGGACTGGGTGCAGCAGCGGCAGCAGCAGCAACAGGGCTAGTGTGAGTTCTAACCCTGCTAAAACTCCTTGCTCCTGATCATTTCCACATTAATAATAATATTACTAGACTCATTGGGGAGCTCTGAACCCAGGACTGGGTGCAGCAGCAGCAACAGCAGCAGCAGGGGCTGGTGTGAGTTTGTAACCCTGCTCAAACTCCTGGCTCTGATCATTTCAATATTAATAATAATAATACTAGAACTTCATTGAGGGGAGCTCTGAACCCCAGGACTAAGAAGCAGCAGCAGCAGCAGCAAGGGGCTAGTGTGAGTTTGTAACCCTGCTCAAACTCTTTGCCCTGATCATTTTCAATATTAATAATAATAATATTAAACTTCATTGAGGGAAGCTCTGAACAGGACTGGCAGCAGCAGCAGGGTTGGTGGTTCTAACCCTGCTTAAACTCCTGACTCCTGATCATTGCACACATTAATAATACTGAACCTCGCTGAGGTGGGTTGTGAAACAGGGTTGACAGAGATTTTTTAGCGCTCCCTGCGTGGGTGGATAAGGTCATTGTTATAACAGCCTTGCAGCACGTTTCAACTTTGATCTCTCTGACTGTCCCACCATGCAAAGATTGCTAAATAGGTTCCAGTTGAGCTGACTGTCGGCCCGATCTTATCTTGTTTGGTCAGTGCAGCTTTCTGCCTGGCTCAGCAGCTTGCTGTCACTGAACAAACCTGGTTAATGTTTCACAACAACCCATGAAGAATATTCACAGAAATCTTCAGTATTTCAGATAGCCTTTGCCCCACAATCCTGTTCAGTTTGGACGCTACAATATAATCCCTTCTTCTTGGGGTCTGTGTTAGTTTACTACATTCTGAAAAGAGTTTAGTTTCATTAAAGCTGCAGACAGACAGGTGGCAGACAGACAGACAGACAGACAGACAGACAGACAGAACCCCACAATCTCGTTCAGTTTGACGCTACAATATAATCCCTTCTTCTTGGTGTCTGTGTTAGTTGGTTACTACATTCTGAAAAGAGTTTATCTTGAAATTAATTATTAAGGGCAATTGAAAACATGTTGATGTATTTTGATTCAAGGCACTAAATTGAGAAGTTATTAGTGCGCGGGTAGCCCAATAGATGACTTATTGTTATGACAAGTATTTTTGGGGTGTGGTTCTTGGGTTTCAGTGAGGACTGTATATCTGTTCATGAGATGTGATAATCCCTTTAATTATGCCTTTGGTTTTAAACAATATCTTTACCAGACCTCTCTTTGATATTCTATTTCCTCTGTCTTTGCATCTCTGATACTTTCAATGCTTCCTATGCTTCCTGAACCTCTTTGCTTCACAATCTTCTAATAACTTTCAGACCTCTCATTCTTTACAATCTTCCCTGTCTTATTTATACACCTCTCATTTCAGTGCTTCCCCAACTTTGCCAGACCTCCATTTACAATGTTTCCCTGTGCTTTAGGACTTCTCTCTGTTAACTTTGTGCTTCCTATGCTTTACAGCCTCTCCAATAACAGTAGCTACACATAACACCTCTTGCTTTAATGCTTCCTAATGCTTCTGGACACTCTTAATGAACTCTTTACCAGACCTCATATTTTTCTATTTCCTAATAGCTTTGCCAGACCTCTCTGTTTTGCAATGCTTCCTATCTTTTGAATGCTTTTTATTTTACCAGAATTCTGTTTACAATGCTCCTAATCTTCAGACCTCTCTTGGTATTTAATGCTTCTAATAACATTACACAGACACTCTCAGTGGCCCCAATGGCCAGATATCTGCCAGACCTCTGCCGGATATCTGTTGGCAGTGGCACCACTATATCTTTACCAAACCTCTCTCTGTGCTTTACAATACTTCTATTTTATTTTATTTTATTTTTATTTATATATATATATATATATATATATATGGCGGTGTAC
>CM072704.1:3769606-3838590 GCA_036884735.1 Huso huso
ACACATGGCCAAAACCAGACACTGAGAGCAGCAATGATCCACCACCAGGACTCTGAGAGGAGAGAGGAGGGTGGAGAATAACAATCAAAAACCAGAGACACTGAGAGCAGCAATGATCCACGACCAGGACTCTGAGAGGAGAGAGGGGTGAGGAATAACAATCAAACCAGAGACACTGAGAGCAGCAATGATCCACCCAGGACTCTGAGGGGAGAGAGGAGGGGAATAATCAAAACCAGTGAATAACAATCAAAACCAGAGACACTGAGAGCAACCAAAACCAATGATCCACCGACCAGGACACTGAGGAGAGAGGAGGGGTGAGTGAATAACAATCAAAACCAGAGACACTGAGAGCAGCAAATGATCCACCCACCAGGACTCTGAGGAGAGAGGAGGGTGAGTGAATAATCAAAAGCAGAGACACTGAGAGCAGCAATGATCCACGACCAGGACTCTGAGAGGAGAGAGGAGGTGAGGAATAACAATCAAAACCAGAGACACTGAGAGCAGCAATGATCCATGACCAGGACTCTGAGAGGAGAGGAGGGGTGAGTGAATAACAATCAAAACCAGCGAGACACTGAGAGCAGCAATGATCCACGACCAGGACTCTGAGAGGAGAGAGAGGGGAGGAATAACAATCAAAACCAGAGACACTGAGAGCAGCAATGATCCAATACCAGGACTCTGAGGAGAGAGGAGGGGGTGAGTGAATAACAATCAAAAGCAGAGACACTGAGAGCAGCAATGATCCATGACCAGGACTCTGAGGATAGAGGAGGGTGAGGAATAACAATCAAAACCAGCGAGACACTGAGAGCAGCAATGATCCATGACCAGGACTCTGAGGGAGAGGAGGGTGAGTGAATAACAATCAAAACCAGCAAGACACTGAGAGCAGCAATGATCCACGACCAGGACCTGAGGATAGAGGAGGGGTGAGGAATAACAATCAAAACCAGCAAGACACTGAGAGCAGCAATGATCCATGACCAGGACTCTGAGAGGAGAGGAGGGTGAGGAATAACAATCAAAACCAGAGACACTGAGAGCAGCAATGATCCACCACCAGGACCAGAGAGAGGAGAGGAGGGGTGAGGAATAACAATCAAACCAGAGACACTGAGAGCAGCAATGATCCACAACCAGGACTCTGAGAGGAGAGAGGAGGGGGTGAGGAATAACAATCAAACCAGCGAGACACTGAGAGCAGCAAATGATCCAATTTACCAGGATTCTGAGGAGAGAGGAGGGGTGAGGAATAACAATCAAAACCAGAGACACTGAGCAGCAATGATCCACAACCAGGACTCTGAGGAGAGAGGAGGGTGAGGAATAACAATCAAAACCAGCGAGACACTGAGAGCAGCAATGATCCACCACCAGGACTCTGAGAGGAGAGGAGGGGTGAGTGAATAATCAAAAACCAGCGAGACACTGAGAGCAGCAATGATCCACGACCAGGACTCTGAGGAGAGAGGAGGGTGAGTGAATAACAATCAGAACCAGCGAAACACTGAGAGCAACAATGATCCACGACCAGGACTCTGAGGAGAGAGGAGAGGTGAGTGAATAACAATCAAAACCAGCGAGACACTGAGAGTAGCAATGATCCACGACCAGGACTCTGAGGAGAGAGGAGGGGTGAGTGAATAACAATCAAAAGCAGAGACACTGAGAGCAGCAATGATCCACGACCAGGACTCTGAGAGGAGAGGAGGGGTGAGTGAATAACAATCAAAAGCAGAGACACTGAGAGCAGCAATGATCCACGACCAGGACTCTGAGGATAGAGGAGGGGTGAGTGAATAACAATCAAAACCAGCGAGACACTGAGAGCAGCAATGATCCACGACCAGGACTCTGAGAGGAGAGAGGAGGGGTGAGTGAATAACAATCAAAACCAGAGACACTGAGAGCAGCAATGATCCACGACCAGGACTCTGAGGAGAGAGGAGAGGTGAGTGAATAACAATCAAAACCAGAGACACTGAGAGCAGCAATGATCCACGACCAGGACTCTGAGGGGAGAGAGGAGGGGTGAGTGAATAACAATCAAAACCAGAGACACTGAGAGCAGCAATGATCCACGACCAGGACTCTGAGGAGAGAGGAGGGGTGAGTGAATAACAATCAAAACCAGAGACACTGAGAGAAGCAATGATCCACGACCAGGACTCTGAGGAGAGAGGAGAGGTCAGTGAATAACAATCAAAACCAGAGACACTGAGAGCAGCAATGATCCACGACCAGGACTCTGAGAGGAGAGAGGAGGGGTGAGTGAATAAAATCAAAACCAGAGACACTGAGAGCAGCAATGATCCACGACCAGGACTCTGAGGGGAGAGGAGGGTGAGTGAATAACAATCAAAACCAGAGACACTGAGAGCAGCAATGATCCACGACCAGGACTCTGAGGAGAGAGGGGTGAGTGAATAATAATCAAAATCAGAGACACTGAGAGCAGCAATGATCCACGACCAGGACTCTGAGGGAGAGAGGAGGGGTGAGTGAATAATAATCAAAACCAGAGACACTGAGAGCAGCAATGATCCACGACCAGGACTCTGAGGAGAGAGGAGGGGTGAGGAATAATCAAAACCAGAGACACTGAGAGCAGCAATGATCCACCCACCAGGACTCTGAGAGGAGAGAGGAGGGTGAGTGAAATAATCAAACCAGACACTGAAGCAGCAATGATCCACCCACCAGGACCTGAGGAGAGAGGAGGGGAGTGAATAACAATCAAAAACCAGAGACACTGAGAGCAGCAATGATCCACCAGGACCAGGAGGAGGAGAGAGGAGGGGTGAGTGAATAACAATCAAAACCAGAGACACTGAGAGCAGCAATGATCCACAACCAGGACTCTGAGAGGAGAGAGGAGGGGTGAGTGAATAACAATTAAAACCAGAGACACTGAGAGCAGCAATGATCCACGACCAGGACTCTGAGAGGAGAGAGGAGGGGTGAGGAATAACAATTAAAACCAGAGACACTGAGAGCAGCAATGATCCACGACCAGGACTCTGAGAGGAGAGAGGAGGGGTGAGTGAATAACAATCAAAACCAGAGACACTGAGAGCAGCAATGATCCACGACCAGGACTCTGAGGGGAGAGGAGGGGTGAGTGAATAACAATCAAAACCAGTGAGACACTGAGAGCAGCAATGATCCACGACCAGGACTCTGAGGATAGAGGAGGGTGAGTGAATAACAATCAAAACCAGCGAGACACTGAGAGCAGCAATGATCCACAACCAGGACTCTGAGGGAGAGGAGGTGAGAATAACAATCAAAACCAGAGACACTGAGAGCAGCAATGATCCACAACCAGGACTCTGAGGGAGAGAGGAGGGGTGAGTGAATAACAATCAAAACCAGAGACACTGAGAGCAGCAATGATCCACGACCAGGACTCTGAGAGGAGAGGAGGGTGAGTGAATAACAATCAAAACCAGAGACACTGACAGCAGCAATGATCCACGACCAGGACTCTGAGAGGAGAGGAGGGTGAGTGAATAACAATCAAACCAGAGACACTGAGAGCAGCAATGATCCATGACCAGGACTCTGAGGGGAGGAGGGTGAGTGAATAACAATCAAAACCAGAGACACTGAGAGCAGCAATGATCCACCACCAGGACTCTGAGAGGAGAGAGGAGGGGTGAGGAATAACAATCAAAAACCAGAGACACTGAGAGCAATGATCCATCCACGACCAGGACTCTGAGGAGAGGAGGGGTGAGTGAATAACAATCAAAACCAGAGACACTGAGAGCAGCAATGATCCACGACCAGGACTCTGAGGAGAGAGGAGGGGTGTGTGAGTGTCATTCACAATCATGAGGATTACTGGACAGACATATAAAGCAAAACTGTTCAGGAGGGTTCAAGAGCTTGGAAACAACTGTTTATTTGGACAGCGGGTGAAAAGAGGTGATATACTTGTTGATCTTTAGTCCTCCTTGCCATGCCAGTTTATTATGAACCATATTTTTATTACAGTTATATAAGGGGATATAGGTTGTTCTTACTTTGCACTTCAATGTGTAGCTCCTGGCTGCTCTTCTTCACTCCCTGTGACTCCACAGCACACGTGTAGCTCCCAGTGTGGCTCTTCAGTGCTGGCTATGCTGTACAGTGCAGAGTCAGTGCTGTTAGTCACTGGCTCCCCGTCTCTCACAATGGTGTAGTGGAGTTCAGGGCGGGGTTTTTGTTCACTGCTGCCTCACAGGTCAGGTTAAGAGCCTCCTCCTTCACTGTGGCTCCTGGAGATGCTGTCAGAGTCACCCTGAGAACAGAGCCAATAAAAAGATGACATGAAGACAGGTTAGTGATTGTGAAGCTGTCTGACCAAGATATTCAAATCAATCAGAACCGGCGTCTTCCATTGAGTGGGGATTCCACAGAGCCCCCTGCTGCTTAGAGAGACAGAGGCAGTGCTGGAGTATAGAGGCTCTTTAGAGAGACAGAGGCAGTGCTGGAGTATAGAGTCTCCTTAGAGAGACAGAGGCAGTGCTGGAGTATAGAGGCTCCTTAGAGACAGAGGCAGTGCTGGAGTATAGAGGCCTTTAGAGAGACAGAGGCAGTGCTGGAGTACAGAGGCTCCTTAGAGAGACAGAGGCAGTGCTGGAGTACAGAGGCTCTTTATTGTTTTGCCTGTAAAGGTACCACCAAATGTTTCAGTCAAGACAGGAACAAGCTATAAACAGGTCATTGAAACAGCCCACAGCACCCTGCCCCCCTCCTAAGGGTTCAAAACCCTTAGATATATCTGCTTTGATAATCTTCAAGTTTGTCATGGTGTTCTATATTGCATCAGACATCGCTTTGATTTTAGCTGTTTCATGGTAGAGTAGTTGGGAAACGTACATATTTTAGTAGACAGAGAGGCATAGAGAGGAATATAATTAGAAATTGAGAATTAGAGAAATGCTGGAGGATTGAGGCTCCCAGTCACCTCTAGCAGAACCAAACAGCACCCCCTACTGCTCAGGGTAAAGCTTTAGTAAAAAGGAAGTAGATTCTGTATTACTCACCATTTACATTTACCCAGATGGGATCACTGTATTGTGAGTAAAACGTGTTCCTGCCCCGTCCAGCTTGACACCAGTACTCTCCACTGTGGGACAGAGCAGCAGCACTGATTGTGTATCTGGCTCCAGTTCCACTGCTACTGTTAGTCTGGTACACTGGAGCTCCCTGCCTGTCTTTGTACCAGAGATATCTCCAGCCACCAGAAACCCCCTGAACCCCACATCTCAGGGTGACTGCGTCTCCTTCAAATATTTCTCCCCTTCTCCCCTCCCGGGACAGGGCTGGCTTTGGTCGTCCTTCTGAAATACAGAAGATGACATATACTGACTCACGTTTCCTTTATTCCTGAGTGGCTGTGGGCAGCACATCCCTAGCAGGATAGCTGTGGGGTATTATGTTCAGAGGAGACACACGAAAAATACTTCAAAAATAGTTACTTGAACATAATTAATAATTACAACAAATGACAGGAAGTCACGTTAATTTACTTGCTAATATAAGTAAAGAATTAACAAACATTGCTAGAATTTGTTTTTTACAAAAGTTGGTGTAAATCCTTAATTAATAAGTAAATATTATTAAAACGAAGCCATTACAAAACATACTTTAATCTACAAAGCATTTGCTCTGCAAGTAGATCTCTTACTTTTATAACTCTTTGAAGTAGATTGCAGGCTCCAATCAGTAATAATTCTGTTAGACACAAAGTCTGTGTGAAAGAAAGGACTAAAGAATCACCCTGGAGCACAGAATGAATAGAATAGAATGATTGTTTCATATTAATGCAGACCATTCAGAGAAAAGCAATGTAGAGTTCAATAGTGTTTTTAAACCTCAACTTCTGGGAAATAACACTGAAGGTTATTATCTAGTACAATCTCATATAAATATTTAGCACATTGAAATAATGATCCAAAACAATTCAATTCAATAGGGGTTCTCACTGAGAGGTAAACCCCCGTTATAGATTAATATAATCATTGCTCTTTATACCACAAGCCTCAAAGTGTTGGATACGTTCTGTTGTAGTTTGTTAAAGATTTGCAGTGAAAAATATCAAACAAATTGGAAGAAATTACCAGACACCCCAAGCCCTCATCAATCCCACTTTGATATGTAATGAAAGTGCTGCACACCCCAAGCCCTCATCAATCCCACTTTGATATGTAATGAAAGTGCACCCCTGCGCCATCAATCCACTTTGATATGTAATGAAAGTGCTGCACACCCCAAGCCCTCATCAATCCCACTTTGATATGTAATGAAAAAGCTGTACACCCCAAGCGCTCATCAATCCCACTTTGATATGTAATGAAAGTGCTGCACACCCCAAGCGCTCATCAATCCCACTTTGATATGTAATGAAAGTGCTGCACACCCAAGCCCTCATCAATCCCACTTTGATATGTAATGAAAGTGCTGCACACCCTAAGCCCTCATCAATCCCACTTTGATATGTAATGAAAGTGCTGCACACCCAAGCCCTCATCAATCCCACTTTGATATGTAATGAAAGTGCTGCACACCCCAAGCCTCATCAATCCCACTTTGATATGTAATGAAAGTGCTGCACACCCAAGCCCTCATCAATCCCACTTTGATATGTAATGAAAGTGCTGCACACCCCAAGCGCATCAATCCCACTTTGATATGTAATGAAAGTGCTGCACACCCCAAGCCCTCATCAATCCCACTTTGATATGTAATGAAAGTGCTGCACCCCCAAGCGCTCATCAATCTCACTTTGATATGTAATGAAAGCGCTGCACACCCCAAGCCCTCATCAATCCCACTTTGATATGTAATGAAAGTGCTGCACACCCCAAGCCCTCATCAATCCCACTTTGATATGTAATGAAAGTGCTGCACACCCCAAGCGCCATCAATCCCACTTTGATATGTAATGAAAGTGCTGCACACCCCAAGCCCCTCATCAATCCCACTTTGATATGTAATGAAAGTGCTGCACACCCCAAGCCCTCATCAATCCCACTTTGATATGTAATGAAAGTGCTGCACACCCCAAGCCCCTCATCAATCCCACTTTGATATGTAATGAAAGCGCTGCACACCCCAAGCCCTCATCAATCCCACTTTGATATGTAATGAAAGTGTTGCACACCCCAAGCCCTCATCAATCCCACTTTGATATGTAATGAAAGTGCTGCACACCCCAAGCGCTCATCAATCCCACTTTGATATGTAATGAAAGTGCACACCCCAAGCCCTCATCAATCCCACTTTGATATGTAATGAAAGTGCTGCACCCCCAAGCCCTCATCAATCCCACTTTGATATGTAATGAAAGTGCTGCACACCCCAAGCGCTCATCAATCCCACTTTGATATGTAATGAAAGTGCTGCACACCCCAAGCCCTCATCAATCCCACTTGATATGTAATGAAAGTGCTGCACACCCAAGCCCTCATCAATCCCTCTTTGATATGTAAATGAAAGTGCTGCACACCCCAAGACCTCATCAATCCCACTTTGATATGTAATGAAAAGCTGCACACCCCAAGACCTCATCAATCCCACTTTGATATGTAATGAAAGTGCTGCACACCCCAAGCCCTCATCAATCCCACTTTGATATGTCATGAAAGTGCTGCACACTCCAAGCCCTCATCAATCCCACTTTGATATGTAATGAAAGTGCTGCACACCCCAAGCCCCTCATCAATCCCACTTTGATATGTAATGAAAGTGCTGCACACTTCAAGCCCTCATCAATCCCACTTTGATATGTAATGAAAGTGCTGCACACCCCAAGCCCTCATCAATCCCACTTTGATATGTAATGAAAGTGCTGACACCCCAAGCCCTCATCAATCCCACTTTGATATGTAATGAAAGTGCTGCACATTGGACATGAACATTTGCAGTAGAAAATGAATAGATTTAAAGGGCCTTGGGGATACCGTGGACCATCTTGCCCAAGTGGAAAGGTATACACAGCTAAAAGTGAAAAATAGACAGGGAATCAGAAAGACATGAAACTGAAACTGAGATTAAGTTAACAGGTTATCATCATGGAGGGCTAGCAATTGCGGAAGTACATTGCAGTTTTCTTATTCATTTGCAGTAGGGAAGACTGAAGACCACTAAGAACTCTTCAGAAAGAGAAGACTGAACTCACCTTTCACAAAAAGCCTCTCAGAATCACTCCTTTTCTTCAGCCCTGTCCCTGCTGCCTCCACCTCACACTGGTAGCTCCCTCTGTCTCAGCCCTGCCGCTGGGATTGAGTGCTGATCCTGTGATCCAGCTCCTCCCAGGTAACTCCTGTCTTTGCTATAGCGGTACAGCAGCCGGTGTCTGTTTATTTACGTGAGCCCCACACTGCAGAGTCACAGCCTCTCCCTCCCACACTGGACTCACAGGGGTGAATGTCAGAGTGGGTGTAGTAAACAGCTCTGAGAAACACAACAAGACAAAAACATAAGATCAGACAACTAAACAAGTTTAACAAACAACAGTGCCGTGTTGGGATTCTGTGTGCTTCACAATTCACTTTAATATCTAGACATGAGGTCACAGATACAATTGCATGGCACCAGTATATAAATGCGTGGCACAGATTGCAGCTCCAGTATATAAATGCATGGCACAGATGGGCAGCTCCAGTATATAAATGCATGGCACAGATGGCAGCTCCAGTATATAAATGCATGGCACAGATTGCAGCTCCAGTATATAAATGCATGGCACAGATGGGCAGCTCCAGTATATAAATGCATGGCACAGATGGCAGCTCCAGTATATAAATGCGTGGCAGATTGCAGCTCCAGTATATAAATGCATGGCACAGATGGGCAGCTCCATATATAAATGCATGGCACAGATGGGCAGCTCCAGTATATAAATGCATGGCACAGATTGCAGCTCCAGTATATAAATGCATGGCACAGATGGCACCAGTATATAAATGCATGGCACAGATTGCAGCTCCAGTATATAAATGCATGGCACAGATGGGCAGCTCCAGTATATAAATGCATGGCACAGATTGCAGCTCCAGTATATAAATGCATGGCACAGATGGCAGCTCCAGTATATAAATGCATGGCACAGATTGCAGCTCCAGTATATAAATGCATGGCACAGATGGGCAGCTCCAGTATATAAATGCATGGCACAGATGGCAGCTCCAGTATATAAATGCGTGGCACAGATGGCAGCTCCAGTATATAAATGCGTGGCACAGATTGCAGCTCCAGTATATAAATGCATGGCACAGATTGCAGCTCCAGTATATAAATGCATGGCACAGATTGCAGCTCCAGTATATAAATGCGTGGCACAGATTGCAGCTCCAGTATATAAATGCATGGCACAGATTGCAGCTCCAGTATATAAATGCATGGCACAGATTGCAGCTCCAGTATATAAATGCATGGCACAGATGGCAGCTCCAGTATATAAATGCATGGCACAGATGACACCAGTATATAAATGCATGGCACAGATGGCAGCTCCAGTATATAAATGCATGGCACAGATTGCAGCTCCAGTATATAAATGCATGGCACAGATTGCAGCTCCAGTATATAAATGCATGGCACAGATGGGCAGCTCCAGTATATAAATGCATGGCACAGATGGCAGCTCCAGTAAATAAATGCATGGCACAGATGGGCAGCTCCAGTATATAAATGCGTGGCACAGATGGGCAGCTCCAGTATATAAATGCATGGCACAGATGGGCAGCTCCAGTATATAAATGCATGGCACAGATGGCACCAGTATATAAATGCATGGCACAGATTGCAGCTCCAGTATATAAATGCATGGCACAGATGGCAGCTCCAGTATATAAATGCATGGCACAGATGGGCAGCTCCAGTATATAAATGCATGGCACAGATGGGCAGCTCCAGTATATAAATGCATGGCACAGATGGCAGCTCCAGTATATAAATGCATGGCACAGATGGGCAGCTCCAGTATATAAATGCATGGCACAGATGGGCAGCTCCAGTATATAAATGCATGGCACAGATGGGCAGCTCCAGTATATAAATGCATGGCACAGATGGCACCAGTATATAAATGCATGGCACAGATGGGCAGCTCCAGTATATAAATGCATGGCACAGATGGCACCAGTATATAAATGCATGGCACAGATGGCAGCTCCAGTATATAAATGCATGGCACAGATGGCAGCTCCAGTATATAAATGCGTGGCACAGATGGGCAGCTCCAGTATATAAATGCATGGCACAGATGGCACCAGTATATAAATGCATGGCACAGATTGCAGCTCCAGTATATAAATGCATGGCACAGATGGCAGCTCCAGTATATAAATGCATGGCACAGATGGCACCAGTATATAAATGCATGGCACAGATGGCAGCTCCAGTATATAAATGCATGGCACAGATGGGCAGCTCCAGTATATAAATGCATGGCACAGATGACACCAGTATATAAATGCATGGCACAGATTGCAGCTCCAGTATATAAATGCATGGCACAGATTGCAGCTCCAGTATATAAATGCATGGCACAGATGGCACCAGTATATAAATGCATGGCACAGATGGCACCAGTATATAAATGCATGGCACAGATGGCAGCTCAGTATATAAATGCATGGCACAGATGACACCAGTATATAAATGCATGGCACAGATTGCAGCTCCAGTATATAAATGCATGGCACAGATGGCACCAGTATATAAATGCATGGCACAGATGGCAGCTCCAGTATATAAATGCATGGCACAGATTGCAGCTCCAGTATATAAATGCATGGCACAGATGGGCAGCTCCAGTATATAAATGCATGGCACAGATGGCAGCTCCAGTATATAAATGCATGGCACAGATTGCAGCTCCAGTATATAAATGCATGGCACAGATGACACCAGTATATAAATGCATGGCACAGATTGCAGCTCCAGTATATAAATGCATGGCACAGATTGCAGCTCCAGTATATAAATGCATGGCACAGATGGCACCAGTATATAAATGCATGGCACAGATGGCACCAGTATATAAATGCATGGCACAGATGGCAGCTCCAGTATATAAATGCATGGCACAGATGACACCAGTATATAAAATGTATGGCACAGATTGCAGCTCCAGTATATAAATGCATGGCACAGATGGCACCAGTATATAAATGCATGGCACAGATGGCAGCTCCAGTATATAAATGCATGGCACAGATGGGCAGCTCCAGTATATAAATGCATGGCACAGATGGCACCAGTATATAAATGCATGGCACAGATTGCAGCTCCAGTATATAAATGCATGGCACAGATGGGCAGCTCCAGTATATAAATGCATGGCACAGATGGCAGCTCCAGTATATAAATGCATGGCACCAACAATCTCTGATAAATGCAACAATAGTTCTTGCAGAATTTTAACTGCAAGCATCCACCTGCACATGTAGCCATTTTTGTTTAGCGGGAACCAGCAATATTCTCATTACGTAATATGAACAAGAGAGACCAGGGTACTGTGTGGTATCTCATATACAAATGCACATACAGTTTATTTACAATACAATTACGCCACAACCACAGTTAATTCACCCCCCTCCCCCCACACAATAATAATTTATTTATAATTAGTATTAATAATAATAATAATAATAATAATAATAATAATAATAATAATAATAAATACAATTTTGTTATAGGAAACATTTGAATTAAAATATTCAAATGAATATTAATGAAGTATATATTGCATGGCTTCTTCACAATGTAACGTGTTGTTGTTGAAAATCATATTCACTGTTTCCCATCTCACTCCTGTAATGGCCTCTTTGCACTGGCTCCCTGTGCAGTTTAGAATTGATTTTAAGATTTAGCTTTTATAAGACCTTGAATGGATTAGCACCAGTCAGGAATCATTGACCCTTGTACACTCCTGACCGACAGGAGGCAGGGCTGCTGGTTATTCCAGCGTGAATAAAAATAACACGGGAGGAAGGGTTTTTTCTTGTAAAGCTCCTACTCTCTGGAATGCTCTGCCTTCTTCTGTCAGGGAAGCTGGGACTCGGTAACTGTTCTATTTTAGATTTCCAAGTTTATAATCAAAACTGCATTTCTTTTTGTCTTCTTTTTAAATTTAATGTTTTGTTTCAGACTCTTAATACATTAGTTCTATTTCTATAAATTAACTTTTTTTTTACAATTAAAACCATTTTTTGCATCGCTTTAATTTCTGTTTCGTCAAATTCTGTATTGTTTTTAATTGAATGGTTTAATTGTTAATTTGTTTGTGTGTGAAGTGCTTTGGTATCCTTGTGATGGAAGGCGCTACAGAAATGTGAATTGTTGTTGTGGTATATATTTTGACACATGCATTTGAATAATCCATCACATGCATTTGCATTAGTGAAGGCTCAGTTGCATACCAAGTAAAGACAGACACAGACCTACCTCTCACCGACACCCGCACCTCTGCAGATACACCATCGTAAGAGGAGCCCATCATACTCCACCACGCTCTACACTTGTAGGACCCCTCAGCACTCTTTGAAACATGATCCACCTGGGATCTTAGCTTTTTATTATCCTTATAAAAGACAACCTGGGTAGGTGTTTGACCTGTGCGGACATGACACCTCAGAGTCAGAGCATCTCCCTCAATCACAGGCTGGGGGGGAGTCTGCAGGATCACCAGTCCATCTGAAAAGACAGAAAGAGTTCAGATCAGCAGGGCTGAGAGACAGGTCAGGATTGAGGAGTCTGCAGGATCACCCATTGATCTGAAAAGACAGAAAGAGTTCAGATCAGCAGGGCTGAGAGACGGGTCAGGATTGAGGAGTCTGCAGGATCACCCATTGATCTGAAAAGACAGAAAGAGTTCAGATCAGCAGGGCTGAGAGACGGGTCAGGATTGAGGAGTCTGCAGGATCACCCATTGATCTGAAAAAGACAGAAAGAGTTCAGATCAGCAGGGCTGAGAGACGGGTCAGGATTGAGGGGAGTCTGCAGGATCACCCATTGATCTGAAAAGACAGAAAGAGTTCAGATCAGCAGGGCTGAGAGACAGGTCAGGATTGAGGAGTCTGCAGGGTCACCCATAGATCTGAAAAGACAGAAAGAGTTCAGATCAGCAGGGCTGAGAGACGGGTCAGGATTGAGGCATCTGCAGGGTCACCCATTGATCTGAAAAGACAGAAAGAGTTCAGATCAGCAGGGCTGAGAGACAGGTCAGGATTGAGGAGTCTGCAGGATCACCCATTGATCTGAAAAGACAGAAAGAGTTCAGATCAGCAGGGCTGAGAGACGGGTCAGGATTGAGGAGTCTGCAGGATCACCCATTGATCTGAAAAGACAGATAGTGTTCAGATCAGCAGGGCTGAGAGGAGGCAGTATTTAGGGTTTGGTTCTAGTGAACGATTGGAACAGACAGTTTTGCACAAACACATGTTTCCATAGAAAATAGCAAGGAAATAAATGTGTTTACCTTTGGAGACTTTTTTAAAATGTATTTTGTAAACATTGACATTACATATTAGAGATACAATGGTAGATGTACAGTAAGTATAGGCGCAGGCAAATCAACGCTGATACAAAATTCAAATTGCATTGCGGCCAGGCAATTATTTTGCACTGCGCCCTATGTAAGCTTAATGTAAGCTATGTAATGCACAAATAATGATAATGAGGGTCTCAATGGGTGCATCGGTCTATTTAGCGGCTGCACTGGCAGCCCAGAGGTGACAGAGTTAGGAGTACAGAGAGCAGGAGGCGCTGTATGACATTTGTGGAGCACGAAAATACAAAGCCAATAAAATATGTCAAAGGAAGGGCAGCAAAGTCCTCTTGGTGCACGAAAAAGAAAAGTTTTCTGAGAAGGAGCTGAGAGTCCTTACTGCTGAGGTCACTCAGCATGTAACTGAGTTGTTTGGAAACGACTCAGCCAACATCAGTTATGCGATTATCCTTAGGAGAATATATGTATTGGTTGCCCTTTTCAGCAAGACATCCAGAAATGTACCTGGCACTGGAAAAGGTGGATTGGGCGATCCCTCCAGACATTCCAACTGTGAAAGGAACCAGAGGCTAAGTAGTGCAGAGAACACAGCCCTTTCACATGTGCAGGGATAGCGGTCCCTAGATTGACGCTGGGGTCTAGCTCATCCCTCAATTCAGCTATGTGGTCTAGGATGATCTGTGGAGTGAGACGATAACGCTTTAGCGCCGCATCCTGCGGCATCCCAAACAAAGTGACCCTGGGTTTGAATATGTAGGGTCTTCTTCATCTTGTCCTTCTCCGAACGTGTTCCTGTCTCTCCTCAACGAGAGCCAAGTGTCGCCGCATCAGGAAGTGTACCACAGCAGCCATCCTGAAGCCAGTGACAGGTCTCTGCAGGTGTGTGCTTTTATACAGCTCTTAGTTACTCCCTTCTACAATGGTTTGGACCTTATAAGAAGAGGAATACAGTTTTTGGAGGGTCAGCAATTGCCTAAGTACAAGGCAAAATCCTTACATTACATTATAATGTTTGCACCCGCTTAGTATCCAGACCCCGTCCAATTCCCTGCTCTTCATTTGAATGCATTTCAATATCATTTGAATGGATTAGTGATGGCAAAGTGCAAATATGATAGTGGGTGCAGAATGCTAAATGAACACCATTCTTTACATACGCCACATTTTTTGTGGCCGCATTTCTGCTAAACACGATTTACAGCCACATTATGGGGGTTTTGCACCGTCAAATTATATTCTTACATCTACCCCACATAATGGTAACAACACATTGGGAATGGAGGCTCCAGGGTGAGTGAGAGAGCGGATTATATTCTGTAAATATATTAAATATTCTCATATTTCAATTAATTGTAGCTAAACTGCAGTATCAATGCAGTGACAATGGAGTCACCACCAGGGAGCAGCCCTGCACTCACTACTCTGTGAGAGGGATTTCATTGTGCATTTCTGACTGAAGCTCACAACAAATGAATACTAACCAGTGTTTTTAAACCCATCTTCTTATTGCCTTTACTGACATTATTACAGGTCCCTCTTTTATTCTGATGGGAATGATTGGCTCCTCCCCTGTTTTTTACATTAAGGGCCAAAAACAAAAGCCTTTAAAACATGAAACAGATACTCATGGTCAACTCTATCAAAAGCTTTTTCCCGATCAAGCAAAAACTGTGGACAGATTAAAAAGGTCTCTTAATAAAAACAAATTATCAAAAATTGATCTCTCGGACACACAGTACGACTGGTCTGTGTGCATCACTGATCCAATGCTGGTCTTTAAACGATTAGCGAGACCCTTGGAAAGCAGTTTGTAATCGGAGCACAGCAAGGAGACAGGGCGCCAGTTCTTGATGTTACAGAGGTCTCCTTTCTTGGGTAGCAGTGTTATCACTGCCCTGTGGCAGCTCAGCGGCAGCTCTCCATCCTGGACACATTCCTGCAGGACCTGGTACAGGTCCTCACCAACACAGCTCCAGAGTACTTTATAAAATTCTGCAGGCAGTCCATCCAGTCCAGGAGCCTTCCCTTTGGAGAGCTGCGCCACGGCCGCAGTGAGCTCTGGGAAGTCCAGCGGAGTGTCCAGTCCTCTGCTCTCCTCCTTGTCCAGGCTGGGGAGACCTTGGAGAAGCCGCTCCGTCTCTCCCGGGTCGCAGCCCTCAGCCTTGTAGAGATCAGAATAAAAGCTCACTGCAACACGCCTGATCTCCGCCCAGGGGCTGGAGACCTCTCCCCCAGGACAGCGCCAGACAGCACATTGTCTTACGCCCCGCTGTCTTCCTCCAGGCCAAGAAGAAGGCTGTGGGGGCGTCCATATCTTTGAGTTCAGTAAAGCGGGCTCTGAGCAGAGAGCCCTTCACCTTCCTCTCCAGCAAGCTGCCCAGAAGCTGCCTCCTCTCCTGCAGACCCCAATATGCCCCCTCATCGCTCTTGCTGACCAGCTGTCTCTCAAACTCAACAATCTCTCTCTCCAGCTCACTGACCACTGCGTCCACTGACCTGGTGAAATTTTGCGTGTATTCTTGACAGAAGAGTTTAACCCTTTGCGGTCCATTTATTCAGTGCGTGTCAGGCGCGTCAGGTCCAATTTATTTTCACACGCACAGTTTATTTTAGATGCGCTATTTTTTCACAGTAAAACAGGTTTAAAAGGCACTGCATATCAACAGGACACTCAGTACTGCATCTCCAGCCCCGCCCCACCTCTTGTTTGCTGTATTTTTCACATACCTCTTCATAGTCGTGCATACCGATAAATCAACTCCTGATCACTCGTTTTATCACCAAACTCCTCAATAATGCGATCCAAGTCATTATTTTATTACTATAACATATCAAAAAGCTCTGCAAATGTCCGTGATATTCTTTGAGAGCTGGATGCAGAAGCAGCTATCTTGTTTGTGTATGTCCGTGTTATCTAAGTGGTGTCGGGGCTATCTGTATTCATGAGATACGCCCCTTTTTTTCGGCTTCTCTCAGCTCCTATTGGTCTCACTTAAGCTACTGTAATTGTTTTTTTCCATTTTGACACTGTTTCCAAAATAATTCAAAATAATCAATGACGTTTTTGTCTTGAAGTAAATTTGTATTAAAATGCCAATAAGATTTTGAATGTGAATTAATTGGTAATAAAACAGTAACAGAAATAAAATGGTGATCTGAAATACTGCTGGGCACTATACTGCTTTTAATAACTTTATTAATGTGCTGCTGTGTAGTATAAAAACAGTCTAGGCACGCCCCAGACAGATGATTTTGGTTCAGCTTAATCCAAGTGTATTGTTTGCCGATGGGATTAGAATTCCTCCAAATATCTACCAGATCAAAAGTGTTTAAAACAGTGGCCAGCTCCCTGGCAGATTGGGGATGGGGTTCCCCATGGTTTCTATCTTTACTTGAGTCAATAGTGCAGTTAAAATCTCCCCCCACCACGAGGAAGTTTTCAGTATTACACCCCCCTGTGGTGGAGTGTGATTTATGTTTTATATTACGGCGAAAGACGATTGTTATTTGTTATTGTTTTGTATTTTAAAAACCCCGTGAGGATGCATGGCTGATCACCTACTGATTATTTAACTAGCTGACAGTCACGCATCCTTACTAAACGCGTGCAGACTGTGGCCGAGGGGTAATAAGATAATTAACAGCTAGTTAACCCCTCGGCCAGAATATAAGAACCTGCAGTTGTCCTCGCTAAAGCGGAGAGTGTACAGAGGAGAGTACGGGAGAGCTAGCAAAGGAGAGCTAAAAAAACAACTGTTAAAAACAACTGCTACTTATTTGTTTATTTGTTTGGCCAACGTGCCTTTTTGTTTGTTGTGTTTTGTTTTGTTTAAATCTTTTGCTTTGTTTATTATTTAATAAAAGAAGCTGAACGCTGTAGCGTTTCAGCTCTCACCCGCTACTTCCTGAGTCTGTGTTTCTGGTCTGACATCATCTCTGAAGCCATCCTGTTCACACCCCCCCAGTACCTGACTGAGCTTTTTAAAGAATAAAATCCTCTCTTCTCCAATATTAGGTGCATAAATATTTAAAAAATCAATACAAATACCAGCATGTTTTATCAGGACTTTTAAAAGCCTACCCTGAACAATCTCTTCTATATTTAAAATCTCTCCACCAAATCCTGGAGAAAATAAAACAGCAACCCCAGCACTAAAATTAGAACCGTGACTTAAAATACGGTCGCCCCTCCACTCAGACTGCCAGTGTGACTGGTTACTGCTGTCTGAGTGTGTCTCCACCAATAAAATCACGTCTGAATGTTTGCTATTTAAGAATTCAAATAACTTTGCTCTTTTATTAAAATCTCTGCAGCCGTTCAAATTAAAAGAGCTTAAATTAATTTTCTCCATGGATAAAAAAAGATTGCTCAATAACAAACATGTTAAAACAAAAAATGTCTTAATAAAATTAGCCATTAAAAAGGTTTAGGCGCAGCTAACAGTTTTCTAACTGAACTGACATATTTTTTAAGTCTATATCTTTTTTTTCAGTTCAAACTCTGCTGACTTCCTTCAAGTCAACTTCCTCAACACCATGTCTCCTCAAAATAAAAAGAGTTTCTGATCTGGGAAGTAGGAATTTATGTTTACTCGCCTCTTGTTTAATGTGTATAGTTTTTGGCTGGCCGAGATTGTCCGAGAACTGCGAGGCATCAGAGAGCCCTCCCTCCTCTCCTTCCTCCTCTCCCGATCCTGCCGATCCATCCTCTGCATCGCTCGCCATATCCACCGGGTCTCCATCAGCCGCCTGGTCCCCCTCAGTCGCCGGCATTTCTGCCACCGACCCCGCAGGCTGAGGAGTCTCATCACTGGGGGGATTGCCAGAGCCCCAAGGGTATCCCCCCCCCCAACACAGCTCCCATCTGGCACCAAGTCCTCAGACACAGGAACTACAGGTTGAGACGCGCCCTTCCCCTGTTCATCGGCCCCGGCGGTCAGCTCCACCTCAGCGGAGCCACCGAGAGACCGTAAGGGGCCCCCACACAGACTCCTCCTCGCCTGCTGCCGGTTCGGCAGCAGCAGGAATTGTCTAAAGCCTTTTTTTCCTAATGACTTCAGTGTACATCCCATCTTTGTCTGCGTCGTCCGGCACTGCAGCCCCCGGTTCAGCTGCAGCCTCGCTGGTTCCCGGCACTTCCGCTCTCTTTCTCTAGGGCAGAGGCTCAGGTTTCGTCGGCTCACGTCTCGCCGGCTCCTCCACCTCTGTTCTCTCAGCAACCAAGGTTGGCCCCCAGCTGGGGTAGAGGTGCTGCCCCTGTCCCATTGCCGGTATACAGATATTTAACCATTGCTCCTTCTGCCCCCCCAACTTGTTTTAGGTGCAACCAACCGGGACATCTGGCCAGGTCATGCCCCGCTGCCATGGAGTGTGACGTGGCTGCGTGTAATTGAGCACCTCAGATGTGGTTTTAGGCAATGTGAAAACCCACGCATTAGTGGACACAGGATGTGAGCAAACCTTGATTAGAACAGCTCTCTTGAGCGGTGTGTCGTGGCAGCCACGAGGTCAGGTGGCCATCTCCTGTATCCATGGAGACATGGCAGCATACCACACACTAAAAGTATACTTATTGGTAAGACTGATAAAACGTCACCTGGTAGTAGGGATGGTGGAAAGGTTGCCACACCCAGTTATTCTGGGCCGAGACTGGCCAAAATTTAAAGAATTAATACAAATAATGACAGAAGAAAAGAAAAGGGAACGAATTGGTCCAGAGGCAGTTCCATTGAGGTCCACTAGTGCCGCTGCAATAGCTACCGAGTTAGTACAGATTATAGCGAGAGTAGGGATCCCCAAAGAGATCTTGACTGATCATGGAACCAATTTTCTGTCTAATACGTTACAGCAGGTATATAAAATATTAAAAATACGTCCCATCAGGACATCTGTTTATCATCCACAGACAGACAGTGTGGTGGAACAATTTAATCAGACCTTGAAGTTGATGCTGAGACGGTTTGTAACGCAAGAGCAAAAACATTGGGCATCGCTCCTTCCCCATCGGTTCTCCCCCTTCGAGCTCTTGTACGGCCGACAGCCTCACGGCATCCTCGATCTGTTGAGAGAGGGGTGGGAGGAGCACAAAGGCTCATCCAAAAACGCAGTGAAGCATGTGCTCCTACTAAGAGATCGCATAGATTTGGTTGGTCGTTTGGCCCAGGACAACCTCTAATCGGCTCAACACCGGCAACAGCAGCATTACAACAAAAATGCACGGATTGGAACCTTTCGACCAGGAGACAAGGTAATGCTGCTTCTTCCCTCATCAGAATCCAAGTTATGTGCTAAATGGCAGGGGCCATATGAAGTGATTCGGGCTATAGGAAAGGTGAATTATGAAATTAGACTTTGGGACTTTTAATGGGAAATGGAAGGGTGAGACCCGTGATCACCAAAGTCCAGTCTTTGGTCGACACGGCGATCCCTAAAACCAAGACTCAGGTGAGGTCACTACTTCACATAAGAATTTACAGAAGCACACATTATTCTTGTTGCATGAACTGAATTACATTACTTTGGTTAAGTTGTACTAACTTAGTCTTGTTGAGCTCACTAAATTATGTTCAGTAAACTCAACTTGTTTTTACAGTGCAGTAGCTTTTGTCAACAATATAACAATATATAACAACAATATAAAAAAAGATGCACCACTGATAATAATGTTATTGCTAATAAGAGGTAAGAAAATGGATGTTCAAACCTTGCTTAGCAGTCAGCTAATATAATATTCTCATTCTAAAGCTTTCCAGCAATACCACACATAGCCTCTAGGTGGAGCACAGCATGGCACGGTAATGCTTAGTGTTTGCTGGAGTCATTCATTTTTTTTTATTTAACTAAGTTAGTGTTATATTGGACAGAAGAAAGGGAAAGTTTATTTCTGATTTTTATAGATGATCAGGAATCAGGATGAGACTCTTTAACATTCTCTTCACTTTGTGACTGCATAGCCACAGCCTATTGTCAACACACAGACCTAACATGAAAAGTGTCATTTCTCAAACCAGCTTCATGCTTTTCCCTCATGAATTGTAAATCCTGTTTTTAAACTGTGTTCACATTGTAAAGTGTTCTCTTACCTTCACTCTGTCCGGAGCAGCTCACTACAGTCAGCACTGAAAAACACAAAGAGACAGTCAGGGACTAGACCCTTATAAAAGCACCACAGTCATATTGCTGTTTACAATGCTTTTACCATTGTTATACCATGCTCATCAGTTCTAGGTAGGGCCCTGTGTTTTTCATGACTTGTTTTTTTAACCTGTAATTTAGTCCTACAGCCCCAAGATGTCGCTATAGCCTCCACTGTACACTATTTTAACCTTTCCAATGGGTCGTCCCATTACTACAAAGTATGTATTAGCAGATTAATAAACAGAACGCTGTAGATGGCTGCTGCCATTTATTTAACCCTTACATCCCTGTGAATACGTATAACAGGATTTTAAAAGGATTTTTTTCCAATATTATTTCAGAGAACTCATAAGTATAAATACATTATTTATAGGTTTTAACCTTGATATCTGGATCTCACCGGGTACAAATAGATATTATCAACTGAAGAGAGATTTTTTTTTTTTTTTTTTTAGATTTCCTGTTTCTGGCTCAGATCCCTGAACACTATAAATATTATAACCATTTATTGGAATCTGGACGTTTGATAGATTCTGTAACATATGTAAGCTGTGTTTATTTTTTTCTGTCTTTATGTTTTAATTGGTTTTGTTTTGTTCTTTGAATATAATGTAAAAAAAAAAAAAAAAGTAGAAATTGGGTTATAATGAGCTTTATAATCCAGGGCTGGCAATGAAAAGTGAAACAAGCAATATGATTGGTCGAGCAAGGTTCCAGCTGTATGTATATTGGATGGATACGGACAGTTGGAGCCTGGTCACCTATTCAAAATCACTGCGCTGCCTCACAGAATTTAAAGTACCGGTAGCCATCTTGTTTACAGTTACAGATGTACAGTAACTAGAAAACTGAGTGACCAATTACCAGCAAAAAATCCCAAAAGTAGTACGAAGACATGCCGATTTGGATGAAGAACAATTAGATGAACACAGTAGGGATTCAAGGAAATGCATGCACATGGATTAGGGAGTGGTTAACATGTAGAAAACAGAAAGTACTGATTAGAGGAGAAGCCTCAAAAGGTAAGCAGTGGTGTACCACAGAGATCAGTATTAGGTCCTCTGCTATTTAATGATTTAGATTCTGGTATAGTAAGCAAACTTGTTAAATTTGCAGATGACACAATAAAAATGTGCATTATAAATATCATATGGGAGATAGTGAAATTGAAGAAGAATCTATAAAAAGACCTAGGAGTTTATGTTGACTCAGAAATGTCTTCATCTAGACAATGGGGAAGCTATAAAAAGGCCAACAAGATGCTTGGGTATATTCTGTAGAAGTGTTGAATTTAAATCAAGGAAGTAATGTTAAAACTTTACAATGCATTAGTAAGACCTCACCTAGAATATTGTGTTCAGTTCTGGTCACCTCGTTACAAAAAGGATATTGCTGCTCTAGAAAGAGTGCAAAGAAGAGCAACCAGAATTATCCCGGGTTTAAAAGGCATGTCGTAAGCAGACAGGCTAAAAGAATTGAATCTATTCAGTCTTGAACAAAGAAGACTACACAGCGATCTGATTCAAACATTCAAAATCCTAAAAGGTATAGACAATGTCAACCCGGGGGACTTCTTTGACCTGAAAAAAGAAACAAGGACCAGGGGTCACAAATGGAGATTAGATAAAGGGGCATTCAGAACAGAAAACAGGAGGCACTTTTTTACACAGAGAATTGTGAGGGTCTGGAACCAGCTCCCCAGTAATGTTGTTGAAGCTGACACCCTGGGATCCTTCAAGAAGCTGCTTGATGAGATTCTGGGATCAATAAGCTACTAACAACCAAACGAGCAAGATGGGCTGAATGGCCTCCTCTCATTTGTAAACTTTCTTATGTTCTTATAAACCACACAGCAGCGCATTCAATTTATCACATCACCTCGCAGAACTGTGTGTTTCCTTTCCTGGGTCTTACATCACCACTCAGCCAGCCAGTGACAGTTATGTATTGTTTTTCACTGTATTTCATGTATCATGTATTGTTTTTCATTGTATTTCATGTGTTAAGTTATGAAGGGCAGCAGTGTGGAGTAGTGGTTAGGGCTCCAGACTCTTGATCGGAGGGTCGTGGGTTCAATCCCTGGTTGGGGACACTGTTGCTGTACCCTTGAGCAAGGTACTTTACCTAGATTGCTCCAGTAAAAACCCAACTGTATAAATGAGTAATTGTATGTAAAAATAACGTGTAAAAAAATAATGTAATTGTATGTAAACATAATGTGATATCTTGTAACAATTGTGGATAAGGGCGTCTGCTACAAAATAAATAATAATGTATTGTTTTTCACTGTATTTCATGTATTATGCATTTTTACTGTATAGCATGTATTATGCATTTCTCTGTATTTAAAGTATTATGGATTTTCTTGTTGTTACTGCATCTTGTAAAGCGCTTTGTGATGGTGGTCCACTATGAAAGGCGCTATATAAAATAAATATTGATTGATTGAAATTACAATTATGTTGTGGGTTTAAAATCCTTACTGCCTTCAGATACTTGTTAGCTGGTTAAATACAATGTGGTTTTATTCTGCATTGATCAGGGTTGTAGTAACTCGTCAATTTAAAAAAAAAAAAAACTTTGTGAAAAGTTTTAACAACCCACTGCTTGTTTTCTGCCATCTGTGCAACTCTTATGCCAGTGCTCAGTATGTATTTATTAATTCAGAAACTTTATACGTTTGAATTCTAGTGTTAAAGCTTTCAAAATAATTTATACCCATCAGTGTGTCAAAGATATACTTTTTGAGTTTGTCAGTGCATCTATTTATTTTAAAACAGCAAGTCTCAAGTTAACATTTTCTTTAAAAGCATCAGTTTCTAGAATGGCAATAATTGTTGCTTGTAATTAGGGGGTGTTTTCTAATTAGCCATTTTATGAGATGATTACTGAATTATTCTATTGATCAGATTAGCTGGAGTGGCTTCACAGACATCTGGAGGTTTAGGACTGAACTGCAGGTTAAAAAAATCAAGTTGTGTAAAACGCAGGGCCCTAGTTACAGGTGCCTGCCATACATACATGTAACATGTGGTAACATAGCGAAAAGTCAGAGCCAGGGCCATCTAGTGATCTGACACTTCTGATCAGGTTTCCTTCTCTTGTTTTGTTAGTAACACACTGCTGTGCACTACTTGGTGCTGGTGTATATAATAATATAAAGACACTCTAATCTAGCCTATATTAAATATGTATATGACAGGCAGCTCCTGAACTCATAGTCAAAGCATCTTAACACAGACTTACCAAATAATAAAAAACACAAGAAAATGTCACATAATAACAATCCTTCATTAACTTGGACACACGCATGGGGTTTAGAAAACTGACAGATCTGTAGCTGCATGTAAAGTATTCTTGAGTAGCAACTGGTGGTGATATTGACTGGTGGTGATATTGACTGGTGGTGATATTGACTGGTGGTGATATTGAATCGTGTTCAAAACCAGTCAGAGCTTTTTTTGATACATTCAATATTCATACTGATTCCAGTGTTCATAGTGAAGAGAAGAAAGCAGACTTGAGTTGTGAATTCAATTCAATAATGGGAGAGATAAGTGTAACAGGGAGAAGGCTGGGCACACACTGCTGACCACACACACCGCAGGTGAGCATCTTAACCCCTATGCAAAAGAGCCAGGCTCCTCTGCATGTGTGCTTATAGAGCGTGTAACCTCATCTCACCAGCAGGGGTCAGCATCCACAATGACAGTGCATCACACAACACTGCCCGTTACACTGGCAGCACGATTATCTGTTAGTTTATTAACTGAGATCCATCAGGGTGAAACGATTCTTTTGCAATAGAGGTCTGTGTCGAGTGGTACATGACTAAAAGCAAGACATAAGCTCTATTTTCATAAAAAACAATTATAACCAAATTAAATCAATAAGTACATTAGGAACATTTTCTAGCAGTAATTGTAACATTTCAATTGAAATGACAAGCATCGACACAGACCTGTGAAAAACAACAGATTAAAAGATAGCAGACCACAGGACTGGGCCCGCACTGCAGTGCTTCCTCCCTCCCACGCTGAGCATTGTTTTCACACCACTGTCCACCGCCTCAGCTAGTACATCCTACAACATGCTCTAACCACATGGCATTCGAAACTGAAAAACAGTTTAACCCTTTCTAAAGATACAGACTTTCATTAAGACTTAAACATTGATTTGGAATCAACTTACAGTACAGGAAACATGGCTAGTATCAGGGGCGCCTAACTTTGTTTAAAAGTGGAGGGTGGTCGAATGAAAAGAAGAACTGCCGAGCTAATCAAGGTGACATTTGTTTTAAATGTCGTGCTGGATGCTAGAGATTGTTTTTCATGTTTTGTCATCAGACATTGCTGAGCTCAGTTATCACAGCGAAACCTACTGCTATGAGACTTTCTGAAAGTAAAGGCTCGCTATAACAGGGCAATGCTTGGCGCTGATAGGATGAAACAATAAGCACCCATCCTCACATGGCAATGCTTCATGCTATCGTTTGAAACACTGAATGCCATCCCTCACACAGCAATGCTAATTGGTTGAACCAGCATGACAATATTACAGGCAGTACAGATCAACCGTACACTGCTCACAAGTTAACAAGAGAACACTTGTGAGTTCGGCTGTACCAACAGCACTCACTTTAAGCACCAAAATAAATAAATAAGTACAAATTGAAGTTTGTGAAATTTACCTGCCCCAGACCAATGGAGTCAATGATATATCATAAGCTACATTGGTAAATATTGAATCACTCTTTTTATCAATCAGCATTTACTTCTATTTTTTATAGTCATTCAGGGACATAATATACCTAAATGTTTATTATTAAACGAATGTGAGTTTGCATCTTGTCAAGGGCTTTGTGATAGTGGTCCACTATGAAAGGCGCTATATAAAATAAAATAAAGATTGATTAAATTATTAGTAAGCAAGCATGTTCGATATGAAAGCTGAACATTAATATCAACAAAGAACAACTAAGTTACAAAGTTTTTAATGAAAAAAATTGGTAGCCAACTTTTTCACTGAAGTAAAATCAGGCTTATGTGATTTTGAAATGCCACTTTTTGATATACAGTATTTACTAAGGCTTAATCTAAGTTAAAAATAAAAGATTTTGGTGGGAATTGAACTTCAACTTGTTCATGGCCCCGCAGCATCATTAACTTAATTTTGAATTCTGAAACCCAACATTCTTTCATTTTTAATAGTGGTCTGATACTCTCTCTTCCTTACCTTTTTCTTTTAATAATGGTTTTATCTCTTCCTTCATATGTTTGCAAGTAATAATATGCCTGTATTTAAGTATTAATATTTTGTGCAGGCATTTCTCCTGACAGCCTGCTGAGTTTTCATTCACTTAGCAACGTTTTTTCTTACTGTTAGCTAATGTTATTCACAGTGCAGACCTTGGGTCAAACCAATATGTTTGTTTAGGGATAATTTATTATGATTGTTTATAAATGTGGCCTATCCTCTGAATATTTTTCAATTTTTTTTATTTTAAACCTTTTAAAGACAAACCAATACCAATCAAAACAAGGTATAATACATATATAATGAACGAAAAAAAGTGGAGGGGCAAAATATATAATTTGACCTCCCCATATTCAAATTTGAGGGGGAACGTGCCCCTTCTGCCCCATGGTTAGGCGCCTATGGTTTGTATAATATTGCATGATCTCAAATTAATCGCAAGTTCCCCCTTATCCTCTCAGTCCTGAATGCTACAGTAGTAAAACTGATATAAACACAACATACAAGATAAAACATGCTTTATACACATGGGGAATCAGCAGATAGGAACTATCTTTTAATTCTATAAATCTCAGAATGAATTTAAAAGTATAATTCTACCTGATTTCTTGTTGTATAAAAAAAGCATCTGCTATAGAATAATAAACTGCTGTCTACTTATAAAATAAAATAAAAATATACACAGCAGTCTAGAACAGTGTCATGAATATCAAACAAAATAAATCTTTTAATCTGTATAAATGTTCATGGAGGGCGAATGTTGGCAATAAATATTATAAAACTATCATCAAAAAGTATTTTAGTCAGATTTTACACCCAGCTGTCAGAAAGCCATGAACACAGGAGGCCTGCAATCACTGGGTAATGAAATTTAAAAATACTTTGATCATAGAAAATGGTCCTTTCCCTTCTGGGAACTAGCCATTGCAACTTTAAAGTTTTTGTCTTACCACCTACAGTTATGGCTAAAAGTTTTGCATCACCCATAGAATTAACTAATTTTCCACCATAAAGTCAGCATATTAATTACCGCTTTGAAAAATATGACATTTCAAAATCTAACATGATATACTATACTACTATTGTGGCTTCTGGTAGACTTTTGCTGATATCATTTTGTAGCTTATTTGATTACATGATGTTAAATAAAATATCAAAATCATGTTCATATGTTTTTTTTTATTATGTCTAAAATTGTAGATGATACTAAACTTTTGGCCAGAGCTGTAGAAGTGCTTAATGTTCTTTTAATATCCTATTCCCCAAAATACTTTTAAGAAAGAAAGAAAGAAAGAAAGAAATGCTTACTCTGAATAAGTCCAGCATTAGTTTGCTTTAACACTTTCAACAACTTTCTGTACCTTCATTTTTCAATTTTTCAGGTCCCTATATTTGATAGCAGGTGGCAATCAATGTAATCAATAATCTTACAATCCTTGTACAGCAATTTGTTGTATTAATCTTGAAGCACGCTTCCATGTTTGGCCATATTTTTACCATGTTGTATAATACATTGAATTGCTTTTTCTACACTTCACTACACTTTTACCATGAAACTACCAGGAAAAAAACTGTTCCTGGCTTCCCTGTCCTTTACCATGTGCTTCACCATGTGCTTCCTTGCTTGACCATGCATGTAGCATACTCCATTTCATTTACCTAGCTTTCATACTCTGCTTTTAATATGAAATGACCAGAAGATACCACCTCATGCTAACTGTCCCCAAACCAGATGGATAATCAGCAGAATTTTTAATAAAGCACTCAATAATACTTACATATCAGTGCAGCGAGTTCACAAGCCTGCATTCTGTCTGGAGACACTTTCACAAAGCTGAGCTCAGTGTAGAAACACTCTCTTGTAACGTTGTCAATGTACAGGTTCCTCCCACTGCGCATGTTTATTAAATGACTACAACATCTCTGATTCTGTCATCTGACAGAACAGAGCAACGTGATCTCATTTCGGGGAATATTTATTTTACACTTAGCATCTAACAACTTCTTCATTATATTTAAGAAGTTAAAACCTCCATTAACAAATTGGTTGATGGAAAACATTTTTATTCAAAAATGGTCTGATGAAATCACTGTTCAAATGAGTGGATTGAAACACTTCTCTACACAGAGAATGCTGAGGGTATGGAATGGGTTTCCTTGTCATGTTGAGTGGATTGAAGCACTTCTCTACACAGAGAGTGTGAGGGTATGGAATGGGTTTCCTTGTCATGTTGAGTGGATTGAAACACTTCTCTACACAGAAAGTGCTGAGGGTATGGAATGGGTTTCCTTGCCATGTTGACTGGATTGAAACACTTCTCTACACAGAGAGTGTGAGGGTATGGAATGGGTTTCCTTGTCATGTTGAGTGGATTGAAACACTTCTCTACACAGAGAGTGCTGAGGGTATGGAATGGGTTTCCTTGCCATGTTGAGTGGATTGAAACACTTCTCTACACAGAGAGTGCTGAGGGTATGGAATGGGTTTCCTTGTCATGTTGAGTGGATTGAAACACTTCTCTACACAGAGAGTGTGAGGGTATGGAATGGGTTTCCTTGTCATGTTGAGTGGATTGAAACACTTCTCTACACAGATCACAGTATCACAGTACTAGCATCTGCCATTGCTAGTACTGTGCTGTGTGTAGTTACAGGTGATAGGAGTTTATAACGGAGGCTTGTCTCCTCTGAGGAAAAAAAAACTCTCTGGGCTCCTCCAATTAAAACCCGTGCTCAGATAGCGTGATCTGCTGCTGCTAGTATTGTGGTTAATAGCAGATAGGAGTTTACAACAGAGACTTGCCTCCTCTGAAACATTATTACTAGGCATTGGTTCACCTCTCACCTCTCCTCCCTCGTCACCAAGGCAGGCCTGCCCTCCCAATTCTACACACCCCTTTCCCTTAGAATCGGAGCAGCGATGTCTGCAGCAAGAGCCGGACTCAGTCAACACACCATCAGTCCTCGGTCGCTGGGCATCATTAGCAGTCGACCTCTACATCACCAGTCCCTAGCTAGCTTGCCCGGAGTGGGGGTGCCCTCTCTGCCCGGTCCACCAGAGGTTTCCTCCTAAAAGAAGGGTTTTTTTTCCTTTCCACAGTGCGGACGGCTTTCCTTTAGGTCATCAATACTAACCTCTCTTTGTCTTGTTTGTTTTCCCCTACTTAAGTCTATGTTGCGCACTGGCTGCAGTCTTTCCTTTTCTATCCTCACAGGTGCAGTTCTGTGGGGGCCGGGGGGAAGTTTTTTGGTGATTAGTGAAGCTCACTTTCCCCGGTCTACCTGGGCTACGCCCTTCGAGCTGGAGGTTCTGCGTCGGGCCAGAGGGGACCCCCGGCCACACTCTCTATCCTGTCACAGCTTGTGCGCTTTCCGTATTCTAATTTCTAGAGACTCCCTCTCCTTCTCAGCTGTCGACGCAAAGTCTGTGTCACAGTCCTTCGATCTCTTTCTAATCTCTCTACTTCTTTCTTTCTAGCTCCAGGACTCCTGTAAGCTCTGTTCCACGATCCCGAGATCCCGAGCTTTTTTCCCTTCAAGGCTCTCCTTTGGTGGTCCGTTTGGTCCCGGTGGGTAGCTCCATTCCCAAGTCGCTCAGCTGCAGCGGCTCTCCGAGAGTCGGGTCCTCTGTCCCTTCAATCCCTTATGGGTAGCTCCGTTCCCAGTCGCCACGTGGCGGCTCTCCATGAGTGGGGGATTCTATCTATGTGTTTTGGTCTTGGGTTGCGGACCAGCCTTGACTATAAGGTTCTCCATCGCCAAGAGCAAGACTCCTGTTCTATCCTTTATCTCCTTCAGTATCCTGGCGCTCCGAGCTGTCATAAAGCACTACACTTGCTACTCACCATTGCCCTGTGAAATATATATATATATATATATATATATATATATATATATATATATATATATATATATATATATATACATATATATACAGTCAAACCTGTATTAAGAGACCACTCAAGGGACAGTCTAATAGTGGCTTTTTGACACAGGTGGTCTCTTAAAAGAGGGCCCATAACTTAGGAATTTTCTATTTGTCTCTGACATGCCTTCTTGTAATTATGTATTATTATTATTATTTGTTTATTTAGCAGACGCCTTTATCCAAGGCGACTTACAGAGACTAAGGTGTGTGAACTATGCATCAGCTGCAGAGTCACTTACAACTACGTCTCACCCGAAAGACGGAGCACAAGGAGGTTAAGTGACTTGCTTAAGGTCACACAATGAGTCAGTGGCTGAGGTGGGATTTGAACCGGGGACCTCCTGGTTACAAGCCCTTTTCTTTAACCACTGGACCACACAGTGTCCTACTACACACAGCGAACTAGGGGTGGGGCTGGAGATGCAGTACTGAGTGTCCTGTTGATATGCAGAGCCTTTTAAACCTGTTTTACTGTGAAAAAAATACTTTTAAACAGCTGTGGCAAAGTGCCCGCCCCTGTGTGTATTTTGTGTGTTATGTGTTGTATGTATGGTGCGTATGTTAATGTTGGTGTATAGATTGGTACACGGGATATAAACAGGTCTGTGTTTCACGTGTGTTTAAATTGTATATTTGTATTTAGGCACGGGATTGCACATCACGCACGTGCATTTAAAATATAATATGTGAGCACGGGGAATTGCACTTTATTGATTCACGTGCAGTTGTACCGCGACTCCAATTGAATGATTGATTAGCAGTCGAGTCTCGGTACAACTGCATATATAGATGCACATTTCACTCAGTCGGGGTTAGGTGTTCGGAAGAGGAGAACGGGAGAGAGAGAGAGTTAAAATCATTAAAAGTAGAGATAAGTGTGTGTACTCACCGTGTTTGTTTGTCTCCGCACACCGCTTGTGTTTAGTGCGTTTTGTATGTCTGTTTATTTTGGCGCAAGTGCCGTGTCCTGTTTTTGTGCTGTTTTCAAACCTTTATTTGTTAATAAACGCTGAGTGCAGCCATTGCACTCAGCTCATCACAACCACCGCCTGTCTGTGTTTGAATTCCTTTCTGGTCTGACGCAACCCACTCTGGCCGCCTTTGTGACACGTGGTGTCAGCGTGGGATAGCCGCGCCCAAGCGTCAGACCAGGAGGGTTTTGTTTAAAAAAAAAAAAATAATAAATAAATAAATAAATAAATAAATAATAATATGGCAGAAGACGCCATCAAACTGGCGGGCTGGTTCCTGGAGAATGCTGGGCTGGAGGCCCAGGCTCTACCCATAGTCGTCCGGGCCCTGTGGATGATGGACAGTGAGAGATGGAGGCCTATCAGGAGAACACACCCCAAACACCTTGGAGGAAGGTGTGAGTTTCTCCTCAGCTACCTGGAGGCAACGATAAAAGGAACAGCAGCCCAGGTAGCAGGCCCACCAGCAGAGGGTGAATGCCTGCTGTCCCCATCTCCACCAGCAGAGGGTGAGTACCTGTTGTCCCCATCTCCACCAGCAGAGGGTGAATGCCTGCTGGTTTTGCCTCCACAGCCTGAGTGGGAGGAGCCCAACGTCCCACGCCTGAGTGGGAGGAGCCAACGCCCCACGCCTGAGTGGGAGGAGAACGCCCACGCCTGAGTGGGAGGAGCCCGAACGTCCCACGCCTGAGTGGGAGGAGCCCTAACGTCCCACGCCTGAGTGGGAGGAGCCCAACGTCCCACGCCTGAGTGGGAGGAGCCCGAACGCCCCACGCCTGAGTGGGGGGGAGCGTCCACAGCCCAAGAGGGAGGAGTCGGTGCGCTACAGCCCAAAAGGGGAGGAGTCGGGTGCGGCCCACAGCCCAAGAGGGGGAGTCGGTGCCCACAGCCCAAAAGGGGAGGGAGTCGTCCCACAGCCCAAAAGGGAGGAGTCGGGGTGCGCCCACAGCCCAAAAGGGGAGGAGTCGGTGCCCACAGCCCAAAAGGGAGGAGTCGGAAGGCCCACAGCCCAAAAGGGAGGAGTCGGTGCCCACAGCCCGGCGGAGGCAAGTCGGGCTTCCACAGCCCTGGGACCCAAACCACCAGCAGAGGGAGAATGCCTGCTGGTTCAGCCCCAAGAGCCGGAAGGGGAGGAGTTACAGGCTCAACCCCTGAAAATTTTTTTGGGGAGGGGGCAGGAGGCTGGTGTCCCCCGGCAGCCTCTATTCATGCTGATGAGGGCAGCACCATGACACCAGCCAACCGCCACAGCAGAGGGAGCCAGCACTGCCACAGCCTCCCTGGAGTGGCCAGCATCAGCCCCATGGCCTCCGCCACCACCACAAGAAGGGAGCAGAGCAGCAGGAGCTGCCTCTGCCTCCGCCACCACCACCGCTTCCTCCACTAGGGAGCAGAGGAGCAGGAGCTGCCTCTGCCTCCGCCACCACCACCGCTTCCTCCACTAGGAGCAGAGGAGCAGGAGCTGCCTCTGCCTCCACCAATCCGCCAGGGAGCAGAGGAGCTGGAGCTGCCTCTGCCTCCACCACCCGCCAGGAGCAGAGGAGCTGAGCTGCCTCTGCCTCCACCACCCGCCAGGAGCAGAGGAGCTGGAGCTGCCTCTGCCTCCACCACCACCCAGGAGCAGAGGAGCTGGAGCTGCCTCTGCTTCCGCCCACCGCCGGGAGGCGGAGCAGGAGCTGCCTCTGCTGCCCGCCTCCACAGGGAGGCGGTGGCGGAGCCCCCAGAAAGGGAGCTGCCGGCACGAAGAGGGGGGACGAGTCTGAGACCCACTTTCCCCAGCAGCAGTTTCGCTGCAGGAGTTCTGTGGCCGGAGCCCCACAGGAGGGAGCTCGGCTACGAAGAAGGGGAGGTCGGGGGGACCACCTGCCCCCTCAGCTTTTTTCGCTGCAGGATTCACCAGCATGCTGTCAGTCGTGCCACTACCGGCAGGGGAGCTGACAGCATTTCCAGCCATGGGCCCACTGAAGCCTCCCTTCCAGCCCGAGACTTTGGCCTGGACTGCTGGGTATTTAAGGGGAGGTGGCGTTGAGGCCATGTGTGCTTTGCACAGGGGGGTATATGTGGCAAAGTGCCCCGCCTGTGTGTATTTTGTGTTATGTGTTGTATGTATGGTGCGTATGTTTTTGTTGGTGTATAGATTGGTACACGGGATATAAACAGGTCTGTGTTTCCACGTGTGTTTAAATTGTATATTTGTATTTAGGCAGGGATTGCACATCACATGCGACGTGCATTTAAAATATAATATGAACACGGGTTTCACGTAATGAATTCACGTGCTGGGATTCAAGTGAATAATTAAGTAGTAATTGAATCCCAGCACAAACAGTATAAATAGATGCACATTTTCACTCAGTCGGGGTTAGGTGTTGGAAGAGGGAGAACGGGAGAGAGGAGAGTTAAAATCATTAAAAGTAGAGATAAGTGTGTGTACTCACCGTGTTTGTTTGTCTCCGATGCACCGTTTGTGTTTAGTGCGTTTTGTATGTCTGTTTATTTTAGGCGCAAGTGCCGTGTCCTGTTTTGTGCTGTTTTCAAACCTTTTATTTGTTAATAAACGCTGAGTGCAGCCATTGCACTCAGCTCATCACAACCACCGCCTGTCTGTGTTTGAATTCCTTTCTGGTCTGGCGCAACCCACTCTGGCCGTCTTTGTGACAACAGCGCGTCTAAAATAAACTGCGCGAGTGAAAATAAATTGGACCTGACGCGCCTGAGACGCGCTGAATAAATGGACCGCAAAGGGTTAGAACCATATTAATAATGTCGCTTAATACAGTTAAATAAAAGCACAAATATCATTGGGAGGAATTTAAAGTGGTCAGGCGGTCCCTAAATAAAGGTGGTCGTATGAGCAGGTTTGATTGTGTGTGTGTATATATATATATATACAGACGTGCTCAAATTTGTTGGTACCCCTCCACAAAAAACGAAGAATGCACAATTTTCTCTGAAATAACTTGAAACTGACAAAAGTAATTGGCATCCACCATTGTTTATTCCATATTTAATAGAAATCAGACTTTGCTTTTGATTTTTTATTCAACATAATATTGTAAATAATAAAACAAATGAAAATGGCATGGACAAAAATGATGGGACCGCTAACCTAATATTTTGTTGCACAACCTTTAGAGGCAATCACTGCAATCAAACGTTTTCTGTAGCTCTCAATGAGACTTCTGCACCTGTTAACAAGTAGTTTGGCCCACTCTTCCTGAGCAAACTGCTCCAGCTGTCTCAGGTTTGATGGGTGCCTTCTCCAGACTGCAAGTTTCAGCTCTTTCCATAGATGTTCGATAGGGATTCAGATCAGGACTCATAGAAGGCCACTTCAGAATAGTCCAATGTTTTGTTCCTATCCATTCTTGGGTGCTTTTAGCTGTGTGTTATGGGTCATTATCCTGTTGGAGGACCCATGACCTGCGACTGAGACAGAGCTTTCTGACACTGGGCAGTACGTTTCAATCAGAATGCCTTGATAGTCTTGAGATTTCATTGTGCCCTGCACAGATTCAAGGCACCCTGTGCCAGGCGCAGCAAGCAGCCCCAAAACATAACCGAAGTCTCCTCCATGTTTCACTGTAGCTATGGTGTTCTTTTTCTTTGAAAGCTTCATTTTTCGTCTGTGAACATAGAGCTGATGTGACTTGCCAAAAGCTCCAGTTTTGACATATCTGTCCAAAGGACATTCTCCCAGAAGGATTGTGGCTTGTCAATATGCATTTTAGCAAATTCCAGTCTGGCTTTTTATGTTTTTCTGTCAAAAGTGGAGTCCTCCTGGGTCTTCTTCCATGGAGCCCACTTTCACTCAAAAAGCGACGGATGGTGCGATCAGAAACTGACGCATTTCACCTTGGAGTTCAGCTTGTATCTCTTTGGCAGTTATCCTTGGTTCTTTTTCTACCATTCGCACTATCCTTCTGTTCAATCTGGGGTCGATTTTCCTCTTGCGGCTGCGCCCAGGAGGTTGGCTACAGTTCCATGGACCTTAAACTTCTTAATATTTTTGCAACTGTTGTCACAGGAACATCAAGCTGCTTGGAGATGGTCTTGTAGCCTTTACCTTTACCATGCTTGTCTATTATTTTCTTTCTGATCTCCTCAGACAACTCTCTCCTTTGCTTTCTCTGGTCCATGTTCAGTGTGATGCACAATGATACCAAAACAGCACAGTGACTACTTTTCTCCATTTAAATAGGCTGAATGACTGATTACAAGATTGGAGACATGTGTGATACTAATTAAAGAAAACTAATTAGTTTGAAATATCACTATAATCCAATTATTTATTATCTTTTCTAAGGGTACCAACAAATGTGTCCAGGCCATTTTAGAATATCTTTGTAGAATAAGCAATAATTCATCTCTTTTCACAGCTTCTTTGCTTTATTCTATGACATACCAAAGGCATGCAAGTATACATGATAAATTAGCTTTTAATTTCATCACTTTTCAGGAGGAATGAAGCATTATTTCAATGAGCTGTAAGGGTACCAACAAATTTGAGCACGTCTGTATATATATTGTAAAAAATCCTTTGGAATTTTGAGGAGGCACTGCCTCCCTTGTTTCCACTGATACCTATATTGAGTAATCTTGTCAATAGTACCCACACCTCCAAGCACAAACTAGCTTGTAAGCTTTGTATATGAATGTATGTAAAGCTGTCTTATGTACAGTAGGCTAGTCATATCCAGAGATCTACAGTATGTCAGCATATAATTATCAGCTGAATGATTAAAAACAGTAGAGAAAGAGAGAGAGAGGGTGGGTAGAAAATATGTTTCCTAGCAGTTAGGAAGCTATCATTTTAAAATGAGAACATGAGAGCGAGGCCCTTCCTGTCTGCAGAGCAGCAGAGGCCACTGAGCTGCTGCACAGCATTGAGTCCAGTGAAGGAGGGCATCAGGGGCTGCGGTTGAGTGAGAGGAAGTGCTGGAGGATGAGCACACAGCAGGGTGCACAGGAAGTGATGACAAGACATTAAACTGACACTTTAGATTATTATTTAGAGGAGATGTTAATGTTAAGGTCTTCAATCCCTGTGAACGGGGCAGGACATCCCTGGACAAGAGATGCTGCAACTTAGAGGATTCAGAAAGCTTGAACTCGCACAGCTTTAGATGATGAATTCAATACTTCAGTGGGGTTCTTTAACAGCACTGCAGAAAAGTGTCTCACATGCAGAACTTCATCATCTCATGAGTTAAAAGAACAAATTAAAAGCACCAACCAAAGTTCAGCTCTGTTTTTTACCATATCACAGTACATACTGTACATTACAAAGAAAAGAAAAAAGGACAGGGGGAATGTATGCCTGTACACTTCTTTTCTCCTAGAGAGGCAGGACAAATAGTGGAGCTTAGCAGCAAAGCAATAAAGAACAAAACACTTCACAACAGTTCAGTGTAAAATCAGTGCAAAGTTTATTAATGGCTTCTGAATAGTGAAATGTGTAAAGGTGTTCTCTTTTAATAGCATCATCTACACTTCACACTGTCTTATAGAATGCAATTGAGACAAAATATATAAAGCTTTAAACATTCTATTTTAATGGCAGTGGCCAATTATTTTATTATTTATTTCTTAGCAGACACCCTTATCCAGGGCAACTTACAATTGTTATAAGATATCACATTATTTTACATACAATTACCCATTTATACAGTTGGGTTTTTACTGGAGCAATCTAGGTAAAGTACCTTGCTCAAGGGTACAGCAGCAGTGTCCCCCACCTGGGATTGAACCCACGACCCTCCGGTCAAGAGTCCAGACCCCTAACCACTACTCCACACTGCTGCCCTAAAGCTATAACGTTAGTGGGAAATACACCACTGAATTTGCAAAGGGTAAAAACAGAGTACTGTGCAGCATTTGTTCCCAATCCACTGTGTTGCAATTGCTGATAATTCTGCGGTCTGTTTAGGCTCTATCTCTTCACACAGGGAATATAATGAGTTCACATTTACAAAGAAATATAAGCTTAGTGATTGCATTTAAAAAGTGGATTGTAATAATCATTCAATCCATTGTGTTGTAATTGCTGGTAATTCTGTGGTCTGTTTATTCTGGGAATGGGAATATAATGGGATCACAATGTGACCTATTTTACTGTGAGATCACTTTCAGTCATCAAGGACAGTCATTTAGGACGGGTTTGTAATCTTACTTTTAACCACTGGACCACACAGCCTCCTGCTGCCTCACAGGTCAGATTAAGAGCCTCTCCCTCCTTCACTTGCTCAGGGGTACAGCAGCAGTGTCCCCCCACCTGGGATTGAACCCACGACCCTCCGGTCAAGAGTCCAGAGCCCTAACCTCTACTCCACACTGCAGCCCAAATTTAAAGTTATGTCTAGATGCTTTAGGTGTGTTGAAACCGCTATGCATTGTAATGAGTCGTGAAATGAGAAGAATGCAGTCAGTAAACAATATCTCCTTGACTGCACTGCAGTGAGGGGCCAGCAGCAGCAGCAGCAGCAGCATGACCTGCACGCCTGTTTCCTCTACACAGTTTGCAATGTCTGTTTCTTATAAAAGATCAAAAGTAAATGTAACCACAGCTCTCCACTCTGCTCTGTGATGAAATGTGACCACAGCTCTCCACTCTGCTCTGTGATGAAATGTGACCACAGCTCTCTATTCTGATCTGTGATGAATTGTGACCACAGCTCTCCATTCTGCTCTGTGATGAGTTGTGATCACCGCATTTAAGAAAGGTTACTGCAAGTGTTGTAAAAGCCAAGACTATGAAATTAGAGGATTTTTTTTTTATTTATTTATAGAGACAAGCATGTCATGGCACTCACCCTCCAGCAAGCAGATTCCCATGACCTTCATCTCTGGACAAAAGATTTGCATCACCTAGAACTTTAGGATTAAGACATCATTCAAAAAATAAAACTATATGAACATCATTTAGATCTTTTATTTAATATCATGTAATCAAAGAAACTACAAACTTATCTCACAGAATTCTAACAGAAGCCATAACAGTAGTACATCATTTCATGTCACATTTTTCAATCTTTCTAATAAGTGGTATGTAATTCAACATAACATTATTCAGCAGGTTTCATTCGACTTTATGAAGTAAAATCGACTAATTCTATAGGGTGATGCTAGACTTTATAGATTTATGCAGAATAACAGTGTCATAGTTTTGTACTCTGTAAGAACAGTCAAAATGTATGTGTGTTTTTCTTATTCCATTTGCCAGTACATGTATTTTTGACCTGTATTTAAAACATTTATAAGAAAATGAGAGGAGGCCATTCAGACCATCAGTGCACCTCCAGTCTCTACTAGCTGGTTGATCCCAATATTTTATCAGGTCTTAAAGGATCCTGATGATTCAGCACCAACAACATGTCAAGGAAACCCATTCCATACCCTCAGCACTCTCTGTGTAGAGAAGTGTTTCAATCCACTCAACATGACAAGGAAACCCATTCCATACCCTCAGCACTCTCTGTGTAGAGAAGTGTTTCAATCCAGTCAACATGACAAGGAAACCCATTCCATACCCTCACACTCTGTGTAGAGAGTGTTTCAATCCACTCAACATGACAAGGAAACCCATTCCATACCCTCAGCACTCTCTGTGTAGAGAAGTGTTTCAATCCACTCAACATGGCAAGGAAACCCATTCCATACCCTCAGCACTCTCTGTGAGAAGTGTTTCAATCCACTCAACATGGCAAGGAAACCCATTCCATACCCTCAGCACTCTCTGTGCAGAGAAGTGTTTCAATCCACTCAACATGGCAAGGAAACCCATTCCATACCCTCAGCACTTCTCTGTAGAGAAGTGTTTCAATCCACCAACATGACAAGGAAAACCCATTCCATACCCTCAGCACTCTCTGTGTAGAGAAGTGTTTCAATCCACTCAACATGACAAGGAAACCCATTCCATATCCTCAGCACTCTCTGTGTAGAGAAGTGTTTCAATCCAGTCAACATGGCAAGGAAACCCATTCCATACCTCACACTCTCTGTGTAGAGAAGTGTTTCAATCCACTCAACATGACAAGGAAACCCATTCCATACCCCTCAGCACTCTCTGTGTAGAGAAGTGTTTCAATCCACTCAACATAGCATGGAAACCCATTCCATACCCTCAGCACTCTCTGTGTAGAGAAGTGTTTCAATCCACTCAACATGACAAGGAAACCCATTCCATACCCTCAGCACTCTCTGTGTAGAGAAGTGTTTCAATCCACTCAACATGACAAGGGAAACCCATTCCATACCCTCACACTCCTGTGTAGAGAAGTGTTTCAATCCACTCAACATGGCAAGGAAACCCATTCCATACCCTCACACTCTCTGTGTAGAGAAGTGTTTCAATCCACTCATTTGAACAGTGGTTTCACCAGACCAGTATTCAGTAAATTATTTCTGTTTTGCAGCAGCCAGTTGGTTAATAGAAGTTTTAAATTCTTAAATATTAAGAAGTTGTTAGATGCTAAGGATAAAAATAAATATTCCCCGAAATGAGATCTGGCTGTGTTCTATCACATGACAGAATCAGAGATGCTAGAGATAGGTCTGTGGTCATTTACTAAACAGGCGCAGTGGGAGGAACCTGTATGCTGACAACGATACAAGAGAGTGTTTCTACTTTGACCTTTTTGAAAGTGTCTCCAGACAGAATGCAGGCTTGTGAAGTCGCCTTCCTGATATGTAAGTATTATTATTGAGTGCTTTATTAAAAAAGTCTGCTGATTATCCATCTGGTTTGGGGACAGTTTGAGTGAAAGTTTCCAGGTTTGTAAGACTTGATCACAATTCAAACATATATATTTTGAGGTGGTGTTTTCTAGTAATTTCATGGTAAAAGCAGAGTATGAAAACGAGATCAATTAAATAGAGTTCTCTAAAACATACTGTATGCATGGTAAAGCAGGGAAGCACATGGTAAAGGACAGGGGAGCGAGGAACAGTTTTTTTCCTGGTAGTTTCATGGTAAAAGTGTAGTGAAGTGTAGAAAAAGCAATTCAATGTATTATACAACATGGTAAAAATATGGCCAAACATGGAAGCGTGCTTCAAGATTAATACAACAAATTGCTGTACAAGATTGTAAGATTATTGATTACATTGATTGCCACCTGCTATCAAATATAGGGACCTGAAAACTTGAAAATAATGTATGCTGATGCTGCTGAGGCCCTTTGAACTGGTCTGAACTGTAGCTACAGCAGCTCACTGACACTTCCTGTTGAGTCAAACTAATGCTTGACTTATTCAGGGTAAGCATGTCTTTCTTTCTTTTTTTCCTTTTTTACTCCCATATTTTTGGGAATAGGATGTTAAAAGAACATCAAGCACTTCACAACTTGAATGAAAGAAAACCTATATGAACATAATTTTAGATATTTTATTTATCATGTAATCAAATGAACTACAAAATGAGATTGCAAACGTCTGCTGGAAGCCATACTAGGGCAGCAGTGTGGAGTAGCGGTTAGGGGCTCTGGACTCTTGACCGGAGGGTCGTGGGTTCAATCCCAGGTGGGGGACACTGCTGCTGTACCCTTGAGCAAGGTACTTTACCTAGATTGCTCCAGTAAAAACCCAACTGTATAAATGGGGAATTGTATGTAAAAATAATGTGATATCTTGTAACAATTGTAAGTCGCCCTGGATAAGGGCATCTGCTAAGAAATTAATAATAGTTGTACAGGTATAGCATGTCATGTTAAATTTCAAAATGTCACATTTTTCAATTTAATATGCAAGCTTAACATTATTTAGCAGGTTTCATTTGACCTTGTGAAGCAAATTTTGTTAATTCTATAGGATAATGCAAAACTTTGTCCACAGCTGTAGGTGGTAAAATAAAAACTTTAAATTAGAAATGGCTGGTTCCCAGAAGGGGAAAGGACCATTTTTTATGATCAAAGTATTTTATTTTTTCATTTCATTACCCAGTGATTGTCGGTCTCCTGTGTTTTATGGCTTTCTGAAAGCTGATTGTAAAATCTGACTCAAATTATTTTTGTTGATAGTTTTATAATATTGATTGCCAACATTTTGATTGTGAATCACTTGTGGGCAAAGTGGCCAATTCTTGTGTGAGAACAGAGGCCTGTGGGGGGTCGGACACCAAAGTGTTCACGAGCACGTGGAAGGGAGGAGGTCTGGTGCGATACTGGAGGGAGTAGCTGGAGTGGACGGTGGCAAGCACCCACGCATCTGTGATGCCTTTGCCCCCATGCTAAAAGGTGGTGCTGGCTGAACGGGTGCAGGGCCTGTGGTCGGAACCTGTCAGGGTTGCTGCTGCTCATGCCGAGCCTGCTGTTCTGCTTTCAGCTGGCGCTACCTGTAGTGAGGGCATTGCTGGGATCTCTGCCTGGCACTGCCCGCCGCTGCCAAGGGTCGATTGCAGGAGTACTGTCTATCTGGTGCAGGTGGAGCAGCCACTGGGACAGTGCAGACTTTGATCTGGGGTGCAGCAGCTCTGGGTTTCGATTGCTGTTGCCCCTGACACTGAACATATGCAGGGAGTGGAAGCACCTCTTCAAGCTGATTCGATGACTCCCTCGCCCGGTGAGGCCGCTGCAGCATCTCCTCCACGGCTGGCCTGAATGTATAGCCGGGGGAGATGGGATGCGTTGAGCAGCAACGCCTTGTCTGCATCCGAGACCCTAGCCTGGAAAGCCAGAGCTGGCGTCGCACAACCCCAAGTTGCGTCCTATAGTTGTCCACTGTGCCTAGCTATGCGCAACAGCTGGTCGCTCACTAGCCTCATCTCATCAATGATGTGAAGTGAAAGCAGAGCAGACAGGTCCCGAAGCAGATGCGTCTGGTACACGGTCAGCAGACTAGTAATATTTGCTAGTCTTGCTGCCAGTGCCCTGGCGCTGTACGCCTTCTTTAAATGAGTCAGTATTTGGGCAGGAGACGTCATGGGACAGTGTTGATATTGTTGGTGTCTGCACCAAAGCAGCCACCGAGGAATCAGCGGGTGGGAAATGTTGGGGCCCCAGCTTCTCCGCGCCCTGGAGGGCATACAAAGCTTGCACACGCTTGGAGCAAGTGGGTGCCGATGCTGGGCTGCCCCAAGAGGACTGCACCTCATCCAAAATATCCGGGAAGCCCGGGAGGGGCTTACAGCGTTGTCCAGCCGATGCTGAGGTCTCAAAAACCGAGCGGCGGACCTGGGGGAAAGTACCGGGGCCGAGAGTGTGGGTAGAACTCCAAGGGCCGACGTGGGTGCAAGGGGAGCTGCCAGATTAACAAGGCGCTGTAGCAATGATTGCTGGTTTGCAACAGTGCTTGCTAGCTGAGACCGTAGGGCTAACACGTCCTCATCTGGGGAGTGCCTGCACCTTTTAGGCTTCTTGGTCTTGGGCTCGGGGGAACGAGACACAGACTGGGCACTAGGACCCGCAGAAGGCTCACGAGAGGGGCTTCTCGATAGCAACAACAAAGACGTCGGAGAGCCAGAAGAGGTGGAACGACCTTCAGCATGGTCGGCCCTCTTAGCACGGGTCCTTTTTTGGAAGCTGGCGCTTTGAATATGTGCTCAGGTCACGTGACACGAGGGTCATCTCCCAACTCGTAATGGTTGATGTTTCAAGATTGAAAGGGAACAATGCTTAGCATGGGAGGGAGGAAGCACTGCAGCGTGGGCCCAGTCCTGTGGTCTGCTATCTTTTAATCTGTTGTTTTTCACAGGTCTGTGTCGATGCTTGTCATTTCAATTGAAATATTACAATTACTGCTAGGAAATGTTCCTAATGTACTTATTGATTTAATTTGGTTATAATTGTTTTAATGAAAATAGAGCTTATGTTTTGCTTTTACCACTCGACAGACACCTCTATCTACTCAAGAATACTTTAAATGCAGCTACAGATCTGTCAGTTTACTAAACCCCATGCGTGTGTCCAAGTTAATGAAGGATTGTTATTAAGTGACATTGTCTTGTGTTTTTTATTATTTGGTAAGTCTGTGTTAAGGTGCTTTGACGATGAGTTCAGGAGCTGCCTGTCATATACATATTTAATATAGGCTAGATTAGAGTGTCTTTATATTATTATATACACCAGCACCAAGTAGTGCACAGCAGTGTGTTACTAACAAAACAAGAGAAGGAAACCTGATCACTAGATGGTGCTGGCTCTGACTTATCCCTATGTTACCACATGTTACATGTATGTATGGCAGGCACCTATAACTGATGAGCATGGTATAACAATGGTAAAAGCATTGGAAACAGCAACATGACTGTGGTGCTTTTATAAGGGTCTAGTCCCTGACTGTCTCTTTTGTGCTTTTCAGTGCTGACTGTAGAGAGCTGCTCCGGACAGTATGAAGGTAAGTGAACAGTTTACAATTTGAACAAGGTTTAAAAACAGGATTTACAATTCATGAGGGAAAAGCATGAGGCTAGTTTGAGAAACACCACTTTTCATGTTAGGTCTGTGTGTTGAAAATAGGTTGTGGCAATGCAGTCACAAAGTGAAGAGACTGCTAAAGATTATCATCCTGATTCCTGATCATCTATAAAAAATAAACTTTCCCTTTCTTCTGTCCAATATAACACTAACTTAGTTAAATAAAAAAAATGAATGACTCCAGCAAACACTAAGCATTACAGTGCCATGCTGTGCTCCACCTAGAGGCTATGTGTGGTATTGCTGGAAAGCTTTTGAATGAGACCAACCAATTCAACTACATAAGTGCTTCTTGATGAATACATCAATTTGAAACAACACAGTAATGAATGTAACTCAGTTTAAATGAGTAAGAACAATTGTTAGGGTTTCCAGTGACCAGACAGGCAGTGATTTTCTCATGTTCTTTTGTAGAAGAGCTTGTATTGTTTCTAGTCTCTCAGACTTCAGTATGGAACATGCAGATATTTCAAAGACATCACGACAGATAATGTTTCTGCTGCTTCCTGTATTTCATGTGTTGTGGTTAGAACTCACATTAATGTAAAAAATGGGAGGAGCCAAACATTCCCATCACAATAAGAGGGACCTGTGATAACGTCAGTAAAGGTAATAAGAAGATGGGGTTAAAAACACTGGTTATTATTCATTTGTTGTCTGCTAGTCAGAAATGACAGAAATGCACAATGAAATCCAGATTGGCTGTGGTCTGTCATATTATGGGGCAGCAGTGTGGAGTAGAAGTTAGGGCTCTGGACTCTTGACTGGAGGGCCGTTGGTTCAATCCCAGGTGGGGGACACTGCTGCTGTATCCTTGAGCAAGGTACTTTACCTAGATTGCTCCAGTAAAAACCCAACTGTATAAATGGGTAATTGTATGTAAAAATAATGTGATATCTTGTAACAATTGTAAATCGCCCTGGATAAGGGCGTCTGCTAAGAAATAAATAATAATAATAATTATATACAAATAAATCCCTCTCACAGGGTACTGAGTGCAGTGCTGCCTCCTGGTGGTGGCTCCTATGCCTCTGCATTGATACTGCAGTTCAGCTACAATGAATTGAAATATGATTACAGTATTATTATTTAGTCATTTAGCAGATGCTTTTATCCAAAGTGACTTACAGAAACTAGGTGGTGAACTATGCTTCAATAATTGCTGCTGCAGAGTCTCTACAATAGGACCTCGGTTTTACGTCTCATCATTAATATTTCATGTATTTACAGAATATAATCAGCATTTCTAACAATTAGTATTTTTTATATTTGTCAGTAACGTCACTCTTCTGTTGAAATGTCATATGCTGGTGACTCCATTGATACTGCACACTAACAGTCTCTCTCTCTCTCTCTCTCTCTCTCTCTCTCTCTCTCTCTCTCTGCAATAGAGATGCTAATTCTGTCATCTCTGTTTCTACAGAGCTGCTCCAGACTACACTCACCCTGGAGCCTCCACTCCCAGAAATATTCACTGGGGAGACAGTCACTCTGAGGTGTGGGGTTGAGGGGGGTTCTGCTGGCTGGAAATATCTCTGGTACAAAGACAGTGAGGACACTCCAGTGCTCCAGACTGCTGGCTGCAGTATAACCGGTGACAGCTACACAATCACTGCAGCTGCTGTATCTGACCAGGGCCAGTACTGCTGTCGAGGACAGAGAAAAAGTCAACCAAGTTCCTCTCAGATCAGTAATCCTGTGACAGTAACGGTGTCTGGTGAGTTTATTACCTCAGCTGCTACTGTAAATTGGACTCATTGCTGCCCCATTGACCACAGGATTCCACTTTATATGTTTGTGTTTAAAGTCATAATCATATTGAGAGAGATTCCTGATAATTTTTTTGTCACCCAAATCACATCCAGAGATGCTGCTGGGGGACTGGAATCTCTCTCCTCTTGCAGTTTCTTACCTGATTGTAGGGGAACGTGTCCTAATCCTATCCTGTTCTCTGTTTCAGAGGGCTGTCCCAAGGCTGTCCTGACCCTGCAGCCTGCCTGGACACAGATATTCCCAAGAGAGACAGTCACCCTGAGCTGTGAGGTGGAGGGGGGCTCTGCTGGCTGGAGGTTTAAACAGTACAGAGATGGACGTGAAGAGGCAGGGTGCAATAAGCAATACAGCAGGAGATATGGAGACAGCTGCACAATCAGTACAGCTCAGCATTACCACAGTGGAGTGTACTGGTGTGAGTCTGCATCAGGACAGGAGCGCAGTAATGCTGTCAACCTAACTGTGTCATGTAAGTCATTTACATTATAGATAATATTCAGACCCTGTTGAATAAACCTGCACTCGGATTGAGTAAAGCTGTCTCTGGATCTCCAGTCAGTATGAATTGTTGCTGTTTTCAAATAGCAGCTGGACATAAATAGGTTTCAAATGATTTAATAGCAAACCTAGGACACCTTCCCACCGCCCCCCTACCCCCCTACACACACATTATTATTATTTATTTCTTAGCAGACGCCCTTATCCAGGGCGACTTAAAATTGTTACAAGATATCACATTATTTTTTACATACAATTACATTATTGTTTTACACATTATTTTTACATACAATTTCCCATTTATACAGTTGGGTTTTTACTGGAGCAATCTAGGTAAAGTACCTTGCTCAAGGGTACAGCAGCAGTGTCCCCCACCTGGGATTGAACCCACGACCCTCCGGTCAAGAGTCCAGAGCCCCTAACCACTACTCCACACCACCACCACCACACACCCATACACACACACCCACACACCCACACACACTTACTTGAGAGCTGGATTGTCTTCTGCAGTTATCCAGATCTCATGTGTTGGGATAGCTAACATTGTGTTCCTGCAAAGCGACAAGACCCTGTTACAGGATTTCATATTCATGTCTTATGTTCAGTCATTTTGGTTTCAAAGAGGCTTAGAAAATATAAATCAAGAGGTATCTCCAAATGGGAAATTGTTTCCTAATATATTTGTTTTCCACCCTGTAGGAAGTTTATGTAGCTCATAACAGGGAATCATAAATTATAACATGATGAGATGAAAGAGCATTACAAACGTGTGTGTGTAAAACTGCAGACTCCTCAATCCTGACGCGTCTCTCAGCACTGCTGATCTGAACTCTTTCTGTCTTTTCAGATCAATGGGTGACCCTGCAGACTCCTCAATCCTGACGCGTCTCTCAGCCCTGCTGATCTGAACTCTTTCTGTCTTTTCAGATCAATGGGTGATCCTGCAGACTCCTCAATCCTGACGCCGCCTCTCAGCCCTGCTGATCTGAACTCTTTCTGTCTTTTCAGATCCATGGGTGATCCTGCAGACTCCTCAATCCTGACCTGTCTCTCAGCCCTGCTGATCTGAACTCTTTCTGTCTTTTCAGATCAATGGGTGATCCTGCAGACTCCTCAATCCTGACCCGTCTCTCAGCCCTGCTGATCTGAACTCTTTCTGTCTTTTCAGATCAATGGGTGATCCTGCAGACTCCTCAATCCTGACGCGTCTCTACAGCCCTGCTGATCTGAACTCTTTCTGTCTTTTCAGATGGACTGGTGATCCTGCAGACTCCCCCCCAGCCTGTGATTGAGGGAGATGCTCTGACTCTGAGGTGTCATGTACGCACAGGTTATAAAGCTGCCTGGGCTACATTTTATAAAGATGAAGAGTTACAGTCCTGGGCTGGCACAGAGCGGAGTGTGGATCGTGTTTCAAAGAGTGACGAGGGGTCTTACAAGTGCAGAGCATGGTGGGACTCGCATTACTCTGATGACTCTGCAGAGGTGTGGGTGTCAGTGAGAGGTAGGTTCACTCTAACAGAGAGAGTCCTCAACCTCTTCTCTGTCTGTAATGTCTCACAGATACATTCACACTGGAGTCTATTCCAGCTGTGTTAATGTGACTCTGCAGAGGTGCGGTGTCAGTGAGAGGTAGGTTCATTCTAACAGAGAGAGTCCTCACCCCCTCTTCTCTGTCTGTAATGTCTCACAGATACATTCACACTGGAGTCTATTCCAGCTGTGTTAATGTGACTCTGCAGAGGTGCGGGTGTCAGTGAGAGGTAGGTTCACTCTAACAGAGAGAGTCCTCACCCTCTTCTCTGTCTGTAATGTATCACAGATACATTCACACTGGAGTCTATTCCAGCTGTGTTAATGTGACTCTGCAGAGGTGCGGGTGTCAGTGAGAGGTAGGTTCATTCTAACAGAGAGAGTCCTCACCCCCTTCTCTGTCTGTAATGTCTCACAGATACATTCACACTGGAGTATATTCCAGCTGTGTTAATGTTCTCAACACAACTCAGGTGCTGAAGTAACGGGTCCTAGCAAAGTTTTCTGATATGAAAGCTCTTCCTGGTCTGATTAACTCTCATACTCTGAGTAGTGTAGAAGCTGTAATAAAGCAAAAAGAGGCCAGACCAAAAATACACTGAATGCTTGTCAGTGCTGATGATCAAGCCCTATTTTCTCCAAATGTGTTTCTAATTGATTGTGGCAGTAATAGAATGTGTATTGCCATTGCAAACTGTGTCTTTAATCATGTGTAACCCCTCCCTAGACAGGGGGGTACAGATTGGATATAAGAAATTGGTTCTATACATTATTACACTGCAGATTATACCACAGAAGAGATTCTGCCCAAATGAAATAGTTTTAAATAGAATACCTACCTGTTCACTTTACTGTGACACACACACAGTATGAAACAGAATACCCAAGAAAGACACAGATACTAAACATGTAAGTCATGTGAGTTATATTATTATATTACAAATCAAAGCAGCAGCAAAGTATCATTCAGAGTGATAATGAGTCATAATTATAAATGCCACACAGGAGCAGGAAGACAGTCAATCAGAACCATTGACATGTCAGTAAAAACACAGTGATGTGCTGCTGGAGTGCCTTTACTACAATAGCATGTTAGATTCACCTGCTTTATTAGGAGGGTTCATAACAAACTTGGTGTTTGTCAATGTATTGTAATTGATGTGGGGCTGTGTTAGTAATTCTGATGTCAGGCAGTGCTGTGGTATTAGTAATTGCTAATTTGCATACCCCCACATTATCTGATTCGCATCCCATCTCTCTCAAGCCTTCTTCGTTGTTGTTGTTGTTATTGTTATTATTGTTTTATATAAAAAAAATAATTCATACAGACATTGTATGCTTTTAAATTGCTTATTTTCTGCTGTGCACCAATTTATTTAAGAACATAAGAACATAAGAAAGTTTCCAAACGAGAGGAGGCCATTCAGCCCATCTTGCTCGTTTGGTTGTTAGTAGCTTATTGATCCCAGAATCTCATCAAGCAGCTTCTTGAAGGATCCCAGGGTGTCAGCTTCAACAACATTACTGGGGAGTTGTTTCCAGACCCTCACAATTCTCTGTGTTTCTATTGGATAACAAACATAGATTCTATATTTGTAAACAAAAATAGAATCTATGTTTGCTATCCATATCAAAGATTTTTTTTATGAAACACTCAAAGTTTAATTATGAATCAGTCAATCCTTTTGTTAATGTCTAATTGGAATGAATGATCATTTTGGATTATTATGCATGTTACACATTCTATGAATAGGTCTGTTGCACTGTGCTGTCCAGCACTGTATGTGTGGAAATAAGGGCTAATCAACCAAGAGAACACATTCACAGACAGAGAATCTACAAATGTTAGAATCCAGAGCGATGCCCTCAATACCCCTGAGAGACGGTAACATTGAGCTGCTTTTATTAGAGATCAACACAGTTAACAAGTCCATGTGAACGGAGCCTGTGGGTGCAGGTCCTGCTGAACTGTGTTTTATTTCTGCCCTTGGCAGGCAGGTCTGTGTTCCTAACATGCCTTGTTTCCTGTCTTTACCCAGAGCTGCCGAAGGCTGTGCTGACCAGCAGTCCTCAATGGGGAGAGCTGTACACTGGAGAGACTGTCACTCTGAGCTGTGGGGTTGAGGGGCGTTTCACTGGCTGGGAATATCTCTGGTACAAGAGCAGTCAGGGAGGCACAGTGCAGATCAGAGGCACCACTGGAGCCACATACACACTCAGCCCTGTCACTCAGTCCCATAGTGGACAGTACCAGTGTGAGGCACAAAGAGGAGATCCACCACGTTCCTCTCAGCGCAGTGATCCTGTTACACTGACTGTGTCTGGTGAGTTTATTAACACAGCGATCCTGTTACACTGACTGTGTCTGGTGAGTTTATTAACACAGTGATCCTGTTACACTGGCTGTGTCTGGTGAGTTTATTAACACAGCGATCCTGTTACACTGACTGTGTCTGGTGAGTTTATTAACACAGTGATCCTGTTACACTGGCTGTGTCTGGTGAGTTTATTAACACAGTGATCCTGTTACACTGACTGTGTCTGGTGAGTTTATTAACACAGTGATCCTGTTACACTGACTGTGTCTGGTGAGTTTATTAACACAGCAATCCTGTTACACTGACTGTGTCTGGTGAGTTTATTAACACAGCGATCCTGTTACACTGGCTGTGTCTGGTGAGTTTATTAACACAGTGATCCTGTTACACTGACTGTGTCTGGTGAGTTTATTAACATAGTGATCCTGTTACACTGTCTGTGTCTGGTGAGTTTATTAACACAGTGATCCTGTTACACTGGCTGTGTCTGGTGAGTTTATTAACACAGTGATCCTGTTACACTGACTGTGTCTGGTGAGTTTATTAACACAGTGATCCTGTTACACTGACTGTGTCTGGTGAGTTTATTAACACAGCAATCCTGTTACACTGACTGTGTCTGGTGAGTTTATTAACACAGTGATCCTGTTACACTGGCTGTGTCTGGTGAGTTTATTAACACAGTGATCCTGTTACACTGACTGTGTCTGGTGAGTTTATTAACACAGTGATCCTGTTACACTGACTGTGTCTGGTGAGTTTATTAACACAGTGATCCTGTTACACTGACTGTGTCTGGTGAGTTTATTAACACAGTGATCCTGTTACACTGACTGTGTCTGGTGAGTTTATTAACACAGTGATCCTGTTACACTGGCTGTGTCTGAGTTTATTAACACAGTGATCCTGTTACACTGTGTCTGGTGAGTTTATTAACACAGCGATCCTGTTACACTGACTGTGTCTGGTGAGTTTATTAACACAGCGATCCTGTTACACTGGCTGTGTCTGGTGAGTTTATTAACACAGTGATCCTGTTACACTGACTGTGTCTGGTGAGTTTATTAACCCAGCTGAATACAGAGCAGTGCTCTCAATACAGACCCCTCAGAGAAAGCAATGTTGACCACAGTCCTGTCCTCTCAGAGCTGCTGTTACATTAACTGTAATGGTAATTAACTGTAGATGCCCGAGGGATGGACGTATCCTTACTCTGTTTTTTATTACTAAGATAGGGGTACAGAATTACCCAGGACCGAAGTATAAATCTAATAATTCCATAGGGGCTGCTTTAATAGGAAATGATTCTATTCATTCAGTCCTGTGGATTTCTGCCCACCTATCTTTCACACTATCTTTGTGTCAGAACAGCACAGTTACTGATTGGAGCTGCACTGGAAACAGTAACACTTCAAGCCAGTTAAAGGAAGTGATACAAGGCATTAGTAGAATAGCAACTTGAAGAATGGATGACTTTGTAGACTTGAAGTCATTTGTAGTCGTTTAAAATAATTAACTTATCAAATATGTTTTTACTTAGTAATTCAGGAGATTTAAGCAATCTGTAGATGATTTGAAGTAATTCCTAGTAATGGCTGTTGTAATTACTTTATTTTTAATAACAAGTACATGCAAATAATTCCAGTACATGTAATCTGTAGTAATTAATCACATTATCTAGTAATTCATTTTTTAAATACAAGTTAAAAATAATTACTATGTATTTGTGTTACCCAAAGCCACTCAAGAATTGGTGGAAACAGGAGTCCTTATTTGTCATTGTGGCAGTGTGTCACGCACCTTTGTGTATTTTGTGTTATATGTTGTATGTTTATGTTGTGTGTGTATTGGTTCACAGAGTGTGGGTTATGTAGCACAGGTGATATAAAGTGTATAATTGTATTTAGGCACAGGGATTGCACAATCACTCCATGTGCAGATTAAAGAGGATATTAGTATGGAAGCACGGGGAGCACAATTAGTTCACGTGCAGATGTACAGAGATTCCAGTTGAATGATTGATTAGCAATCGAGACTCGGTACAGCTGCATGAAGGAGGCACGTTTCACTCACTTGGGGTTGAGTGTTCAGAGTGGAGAACGGTAGTGGAGCGAGGAGGTAAAAAGGATTAAAAACTAAAATAACAATTGCTAAAACGTGCTGGCTTATAAACCAGCACGGTACTTGTTCTTGTTTGTCGTTTGTTTGGCCAACGCGCCGTTTTTTTTTAAACCTTTTATTTTACAATAAAACACTGAGCCCTGCAGCGTCTTGGTTTCGCTCCGCAGTTGCTGTGTGTCTTGCATTCATTTCCTGGCCTGATGTCACCCCTGCAGCCAGCCTGTTCACAGTCATCTGTATTTCAGAAGGACGACCAAAGCCAGCCCTGTCCCGGGAGGGGAGAGGGGGAGAAATATATGAAGGAGACACAGTGACCCTGAGCTGTGTGGTTCAGGGGGTTTCTGGTGGCTGGAGATATCTCTGGTACAAAGACAGGCAGGGAGCTCCAGTGTACCAGACTGACAGCAGCACTGGAACTGGAGCCAGATACACAATCAGTGCTGCTGCTCTGTCCCACAGTGGAGAGTACTGGTGTGGAGCTGGACGGGGCAGGAACACATCTTACTCACAATACAGCGATCCCATCTGGGTAAATGTAACTGGTGAGTAATACAGAATCTCCTTCCTTTTTACTAAAGCTTTGCCCTCAGCAGTAGGGGGTGCTGTTTGGTTCTGCTAGAGGTGACTGGGAGCCTCAATCCTCCAGCATTTCTCTAATTCTCAATTTCTAATTCTATTCTTTATGCTTCTCTGTCTACTAAAATATCTAAGTTTCTCAACTACTCTGCCACACAGTAGCTAAAATCAAAGCAATATCTGATATATAGAACACCATGACAAAGCATATAAAAACAATAATAATCTCATTGCTGATTTTTGAATACCAAGAAAAAAAAAACACAGACATATTAATTTAATTGTTTGAGAGTGGGATTTAAACTCATGACTATCACTATTGTCAGTGAGGACTCAACTCATTATGCTTCATAGCAGTGTTTTGAATGACTTGCAGATTATCAATGCAGATATATAAGGGTTTAGAACCTAGGGAGGGGAGGGGGCAGGATGCTGTGGGATGTTTCAATGGTGTGTTTATAGCTTGTTCCTGTCTTGACTGAAGCATTTGCTGTTACCTTTACAAGTAAACCAATAAGGAGCCTCTATACTCCAGCACTGCCTCTGTCTCTCTAAGGAGCCTTTATACTCCAGCACTGCCTCTGTCTCTCTAAGGAGCCTTTATACTCCAGCACTGCCTCTGTCTCTCTAAGGAGCCTCTATACTCCAGCACTGCCTCTGTCTCTCTAAGGAGCCTTTATACTCCAGCACTGCCTCTGTCTCTCTAAGGGAGCCTCTATACTCCAGCACTGCCTCTGTCTCTCTAAGGAGCCTCTATACTCCAGCACTGCCTCTGTCTCTCTAAGGAGCCTCTATACTAAAGCACTGCCTCTGTCTCACTAAGCAGCAGGGGGCTCTGAGGGAATCCCACTCTATGGAAGATGCTGGTTCTGATTGATTTGAATATCTTGGTCAGACAGCTTCACAATCACCAACCTGTCTTCATGTCATCTTTCATAGCTTTGTTCTCCAGGGTGACTCTGACAGCATCTCCAGGAGCCACAGTGAAGGAGGGAGAGGCTCTAACCCTGACCTGTGAGGCAGCAGTGAACAAAACCCCGCCCTGAACTCCACTACACCATTGTGAGAGACGGAGCCTGTGACTAGCAGCACTGACTCTGCACTGTGCCAGCATAGCCAGCACTGGGAAGAGCCACACTGGGAGCTACACGGTGCTGTGGAGTCACAGGGAGTGAAGAAGAGCAGCCAGGAGCTACATTGAATTGCAAAGTAAGATTATAAACCCGTCCTAAATGACTGTCCTGATGATTGAAAGATCTCTCACAGTAAAATAGGTCACATTGTGATCCCATTATATTCTATTCCCTGAAGAACAGAATTAACAGACCACAGAATTACCAGCAATTACAACACAACGGATTGAATGATTATTACAATCCACTTTTTAAATGCAATCACTAAGCTTATATTTCTTTGTAAATGTGAACCCATTATATTCCCTGTGTGAAGAGATAGAGCCTAAACAGACCGCAGAATTATCAGCAATTGCAACACAATGGATTGGGAACAAATGCTGCACAGTACACACTGTTTTTACACTTTGAAAATTCAGTGGTGTATTTCCCACTAACGTTATAGCTTTAGGGCAGCAGTGTGGAGTGGTGGTTAGGGGTCTGGACTCTTGACCGGAGGGTCATGGGTTCAATCCCAGGTGGGGGACACTGCTGCTGTACCCTTGAGCAAGGTACTTTACCTAGATTGCTCCAGTAAAAACCCAACTGTATAAATGGGTAATTGTATGTAAAAATAATGTGTACAAAATAATGTAATTGTATGTAAAAAATAATGTGATATCTGTATAATGTGAAATAATGTATAATGTGATATCTTGTAACAATTGTAAGTTGCCCTGGATAAGGGAATCTGCTAAGAAATAAATAATAATATTTTTGTTCTCTACCTGTATATACAACAAGCCTCTCGGTTATTATTATTATTATTATTATTATTATTATTATTATTATTATTATTATTTTTATTTCTAGTAGACGCCATATCCAGGGCTTACAATCGTAAGCAAATACATTTCAAGTGTTACAATACAATAATATGTATGGGTTTGATTACATTTTAAACAAATCATTCTTTTCCACTTTCTGACAAACAATCAAATGAAAACACTTTGATTCCCTGACTGCGGATCTTATAAAATGATGGTTCAAATAAAATGCATTTACAGCAGACAGCCATTCGAGTGACAGAGTGGCTGAAGGCTGTTCCTATAGAGCGAGTGTGAGCAGGGTAATGTTCTTGAATCCCTGTCAGCTCAGTCAAGGTGTATGGAAGTCACTCGCACACACTCATACTGTACCTTCCTTCCCCAGCGTCCTGGCACAGCTGTTGTTATTGGCTACAGAGTGAGCTTCACTCTGATTCATTTCATTGTGTTCACTCTGCTGCTCCTTCAATACTGCAGGATCCAAGGTGAGCCTCCCAGTCAGTGCACACATTTCACCTGGCCTGTCACAGCACACATGCAGGCTTCTTCTTAAACAGCACGGCCCAGTCTCAGGGATAGTTCATTAACAAATCATTGTTTCATCATTAAACGTGCACAGCTCATTTACAAAATAAACATTTTGCAAGTTTGTATTTATTTTTAACACAAATATAAGAAACAAACTGAACAATCTGTATATATTTTTCCAGGTTCCCCGTGTCTCGCTGGGGGTAAGTCAAGGTAAGTCAGTATTATCCAGTATGTGTACAGACAGGGGGCAGCACTCGCTATCTCTACCTGTCATCATCCTTTACAGCACTGAAAATGGAGATGGAAACTTTCTGATTCACTCTTTAAGAATCCCTCTTGCAAACTCTAATGGGGTAAACTTCACTTTAACCTGTGTCCTAAGATGCTATGTGGGTTCATCCATTTTTTTTTTTGTTTTCTGGATGATAAAGATCGACCGTTTTGAGATATTGGACTCATAATTGTTATTCTTTGATTCTTCAATCTAGAGTATTAATAATAACCCTTTCATCAGTAATGTTACAAAGCTGCTGCCTCCATATAGTGTCTTTACAGTTATTATTATTATTATTATTATTATTATTATTATTATTATTTATTTCTTAGCAGACGCCCTTCCCCAGGGTGACTTACAGTTGTATACAAAAAATACATATCAAGAATTACAGTACAATTAACAAAATACAAAATACAGTGACTTCATTCCTAATAAAAGCAAATACAAAACACAGTACGATTTGATATCGGGGCAGTTCAAGAGCAGATAACAGTGCTGATAGTTACATCAGGGTTAGATATGAGTGCAAGTGAAATAAAGATACTACAGATTGGGTTCAGTGCAGGATTAAATACAGTAAAATAGGGTGCAGATAAGTGCAAGTTAAAGTGCATTAAAGGCAGAGTGCTATATTGTCCTGAAGGGAAGAGTTGAGTTCTTCAGGTGTTGTCTGAAGGGGTGAGTCTTGAGGAGGCGCCGGAAGGTGGTCAGGGACTGGGCAGTCCTGACATCTGTAGGAAGGTCGTTCATCCTTTTAAAGCTTTTGTTATTGCTGAAGTTAAACTCTGAGCCCTCCTTGTGTGTCTCTGACATCTGTCATCATCCTTTACAGCAGTGGTTCCCAACCCCATTCCTGGGGTATACCCCGGTGTCTGCTGGTTTTCATTCCAATTGAGCTCTCAATTACTGAACTAGACCCCTAATAACGTAACCATTGTTACTTATAAAATGTGATAGAAGTGACTTGAAATCGGCAACTGTTAAGAGCTGAAAACAGTTAAAAAGGTCTAATTAAGCAAGCTATCAGTTCAGTTAAAGGTCTAGTTAAGAGAACCACTGCTTTACAGCATTGAAAATTAATAATTTGCATAATTAGACCTTTTTTTACTTGTTTTCAGCTCTTAAACAGTTGCAGTTACTTATCAAATGTTAGAGCTAACTTGAAATAAGCAAATGTTCAAGAGCTGAAAACAAGTAAAAAGGTCTAATTAAGCAAATTATCAGTTCAATCAAGGGTCTAGTTAAGTGATTGAGAGCTTGGTTGGAATGAAAACCAGCAGACACAGGGGGTCCCCAGGACGGAGTTTGAGAAGCCCTGGCTTAAAGCTTCTGTTATTGCTGCAGTTAAACTCTGAGCCCTCCTTGTGTGTCTCTGATATCTGTCTCAGGAAAACCTCGGATCAGGATCAGGAGCAGTCAGCAGAGGGGATTGAGCTCTCCAGCCGTGTGCAGCAGACTGGAGTGGAACTGGAATAGTGCTGCATTACCATAGACTGGAGAGGAACTGGAATAGTGCTGCATTACCATAGACTGGAGTGGAACTGGAATAGTGCTGCATTACCATAGACTGGAGTGGAACTGGAATAGTGCTGCATTACCATAGACTGGAGTGGAACTGGAATAGTGCTGCATTACCATAGACTGGAGTGGAACTGGAATAGTGCTGCATTAGCAGAGACTGGAGTGGAACTGGAATAGTGCTGCATTAGCAGAGACTGGAGTGGAACTGGAATAGTGCTGCATTAGCAGAGACTGGAGTGGAACTGGAATAGTGCTGCATTAGCAGAGACTGGAGGGAACTGAATAGTGCTGCATTACCAGAGACTGGAGGGAACTGGAATAGTGCTGCATTAGCAGAGACTGGAGTGGAACTGGAATAGTGCTGCATTACCATAGACTGGAGTGGAACTGGAATAGTGCTGCATTAGCAGAGACTGGAGTGGAACTGGAATAGCTTGTTGATTGATTAAACTCTTTGATTTATTTAATTGCATTTCTGTATTCGGAAGCTATTCTGTAATCAATAAACTGCTTTACTATACTGGTGGTGTTTATATTATTAATGACACACCTTCACATGTATTTGAACTCAAAGTATTGCGGTTTGAGGTAACAAACAATAATCGCTATAGAAATGAATGGTTAATAATGAAATACTGTTTTGCCATTGCTGATCCACTCTGATGTCTTGGAGCAGCTGAACCAGCATGCCTGTCCTTGCTGCTGTGCACCTGCTCCATGCAACTATCATGCCTGTCCTTGCTGCTGTGCACCTGCTCCATGTGCAGCACTATCATGCCTGTCCTTGCTGCTGTGCACCTGCTCCATGTGCAGCACTATCATGCCTGTCCTTGCTGCTGTGCACCGGCTCCATGTGCAGCACTATCATGCCTGTCCTTGCTGCTGTGCACCAGCTCCATGTGCAGCACTATCATGCCTGTCCTTGCTGCTGTGCACCTGCTCCATGTGCAGCACTATCATGCCTGTCCAATGCTGTTAGATCTGTCCTCATTGCTGGTAGACTGTTTGCATTGTGCTGCTCCCATAGCTTTATAGAGCTGCAAGTGTAAGAGACTTCTGAGAGTAAGGCATGAAAACAGAGAACTTGCATGAAGCTGATTTAGTAGCAGGTATTTTAAATGACGTCACGAGTTTGTTATAACACGTGTTTCTGTGAAAGCTGCACATCTGAGACCTCGCTAATGGAAGTGCAAAACAGGGCACGTGATGTTGTTAGCAACCATCACTTTAGACAATAAAACCTGTTTTCAACTGATTCAGAGAGGCTGTGATGTTTATTTTCATTCTTCAAAGCAGGGATTAACCTAAGAGAATGTTTTTAAACACCCTTCTAAAAACTGATCTTAAGTACTTAAACGATCCAGTTCAATAACTGTGGTATTTGTTCAAAATCGTTAGTGGATTATGCTTTACCCAAATGCTATCTGATAAGACTATAGGAGGCTATAATAAAAATTCGGAGACGTTTCTAAATTGCTACCATGCTATACTGCTGCAGGAAGCTTTTCAAAGGGTCGGGCTCCGTGTTTGCTATCAAGATGCTCACCAGCATCTCTCTTTGCAAGGGGGTTTAACGAGGCTGCAGGGCTGCAGTGACGTATTCAGGGAGCCGCCGCTGAGCGCGGGGGAGGAGCGAGCTCGAGCCGCTGAGCGCGCGGGCACTGGGCTCGGCTCATCATTCAAAATTCAAATTTAACGAACGACGAACTACGACGTCGACGGGAAGATGGCAAGCGGCGGTTATTTTTGTTTTCAAAAGAAATGGAATATAATATTGGTGTTTAAAATAAAACATTAAAATTAAAATAAAAAAAACATTATTTCTACTAGCTTAATATCTTTTTAGTTTAACTGCCTGGATTTGACAGAAAAAAAACGACGGCTGGAGAGAAGCGCCTCATCACTATGGAAACAAAGGTAAATAGTCTCATACAATACTCAGTATTTATATTCTTGTGCCCAACAGTACTTTCGGTAAAGCTGTATTTGGGACTATAGTTGTTGTCTTCGGTCTGTACCGAGTGTGTTCATTCAGGAGAAGCAGAGTCTTCAGTATAGCCTGGGTTCCCTCTTGGGCGGAACTGAGCTGCGTTTTGAAGTTGCCGTGAAACTGAAGGAAATCAACACGTGAATTCAGCGCTAAACCTTTGCTAAATTGATTCTTTTGATTAATTATCTCGAGGCAGCATGACAATACAATATAGCAGGGTGGCGAAGTCCTGGTCCTGGAGGGCCAGTGTCCCTCCTGGTTTTTGTTCCAACTGTACACTAATTGCTTAATTGGACCAATTAAGCTTCTAATAAGTGCTTGATTGGTCCAATTAAGCAATGTAGGGGGCAGTTGGAACAAAAGCCAGAGTGACACCGCCTCCAGGTCCAGGATTGAGCACCCCTGCAATATAGCTTTTAACAAATGAAATAAATAAATAAATAAATAAGGACCATCATCAATATTTATTTATTTTATTAATAGTTTTAAATATATATCTTTTAAAGTTTATAGTTTCTAATAGTACATCGCCTTCTCCCACTCAAATCGTTAATACTGAGCAGCTGTTCACTAGTCCTGATGCCAGTGGAGGGGCAGCACAGGGACGTTACAATGTGGGGGCCCATTGTATTGATCTATTTTAAATGCTTCGACACTATAGTGCTTTAAATTATAATTATAATATAATATATATATATATATATATATATATATATATATATACGAAGCATCAAAATAAACGTATCACTATTATAACACATTTACTTTAGAAAAAAATAAGCTATGTAAATGATGGACATTGAAGAAATGTTTTTGTTTTCTTTTTAATCACTCGAGCATTCCCCCTTGACCATGACACGCTTGAGTGACTATGACTGAAGCTCTTAATCACCTGATTCGCGAGACAGTTGATCGGACGCTGGATAGGGAGCGATTTCAGCTGTTTAATTGCAAGCTTCAATAAAAGCAATAGAGAAAAATCACAGATAAACCCCCCGACACGCCGCGTCTGTCGAGAGAGCGTCTCCTTCGTGCAATCGGCGTGCTGGAGGCTGGACGAGGGCAGCGTGCTGTGGCTCGTCGTCTTGGGGGCTCACAGCCAGCGATTTCAAACCTGGAGAGACGGTATAACCAGACACACTCTGTCAAGGACAGCGCCACCAACTGGGAGACCAAGAGTCACAACACCTGCCCCAGATCCACAGATCATTCTGCAGCATCTTCGTGATGTCAGTTGTTAATCAGCACAATAAAAAGTCGCTGCACCTGCTCTTATGCAGAGTTTGTCATTTTTTGATCACATCTAGTGAATTTTATCCAAATATAAGTGAGGGGTTTATTTTCGATGCTCAAATATAAGTGATAAGTTACTTTTCATGCTCAAATATAAGTGATAGGTTTCTTTTTGATGCTCAAATATAAGGGATAAGTTACTTTTGATGCTCAGTATATATTCAAATTGGGATTCCTTTCTGTTTCAGTAATGTGATCATCAGAAATACTGTAATGGTAAATAAGTAGCCGACAGAATAACCATTTATTTTTAAAGCATGATAATACATCTCTTCGGTTTTATCAATAAGCTCCACTATATTCTATTTGCGTGGCGTTAGATTGCAGCTCTTCAAAAGTTACAAGTTGTTCCAGTTTAAAAAGCTTCAATGTATCCAGTAGGGGGCACCAAAACACTGTTCAGCGTTTTTACATTGTCAAGCTCAGACTGCATCCTGTTGGTCTGTATTGGATGATAATGTACATTTCTCCTGCTTGAACGGGTTCAAACAGAATTACAGATATTTTTGAGCTACAATACTGAAATGATTGGGTATTTTTACCACAATATACAACAAAACAACCAGCACTATTGGTGTGTCTGTATGAGACAACATGAGTTAATAAAATGTATTAAAATTAGGTTCAGGGTTTTCAATATAATATTAAAAAAATAAACATGCACACACGCATATCTATGGTTTAATTCTGACAATATATAAGGGCCTTGAGACAGATCACTGCTGCACAGCGAGAGGCAAAAAAACCTGAAAAAAACAGTTTATTTTATGCAGTTACACAGACTGTAAATGCATCAGCAATCTAGTACAGAGAGAATAAAATACAGTTCCATTAGTCTCTGTGAGGGCAGAGGCAAACAGGGGGACACAGAGACAAACAGAGGCACTGGAACAGAAGCACACAGAGACACAGAAGCACACAGTGACACACAGAGGCGCTGGAACAGAGACACACAGAGACACACAAATGCACACACTCTATTCTAACCCTAACCCTAACCTCTCCTTCTCTGTTATAACCTAAACTCCTTCTCTCTGTTATAACCCTTCTCTCTCTCTTCTAACCCCAAACCTCTCCTCCTTCTTCTAACCCTAAACTGTCCTTCTCTCTTCTAATCCTAACCTCTGCTTCTCTTCTTCCCCTAACCTAACCTCTCCTTCTCTCTCCTAACCCTAACCTCTCCTTCTCTCTTATAACCCTAACCCTAACCTCTCCTTTTCTATTCTCCCCTCTCCCCTCCCTGTTTCTTTCAGTGTTCTCTCCCTCAACCCCCATCTCCCTTCCACGCTCTTCCACCCTCTCTTGCCTTCCCTCTCTCTCTCCCCTCCACTGTCCTTCTCTTTTCCCCTCTCCTGTAATCTCAATGGGAATGCATATGCCAGGTTATCACTATTTAGTATTAGTGTCTGTGTTACACTTTCACACATATCTACAGAACCGTATCCACTTGTGTTGAAAATGGACTGTTAGCTGAAGAAAAAAAACACAGAAACATTTTATTACTATTTATTTTAAATTTTCCAGAATAGACTTTAAATCACTCATGAGCTCCAGTTCTGTGAAAAGGATCATGTGTTGGTTTGTTTTATGAGGCGTGTCTGAAGCAGGTACACATTCTTTCACTGGCAGACAGTGTGTGGGCTGTTTCTGAGGTAACGGTGCAATAAAACCAGGAATTGTACTTTGACCTGTACGTTAGCTTTAGACAGGCTACTTCAGGCTAGAAAGCTCCTACCAAACAGATGGGAAGTTCTTTACAGAGTGTGTAAATCTTTAGAATACACTTCTCATATTTAAACTCAGTTGTACAGATGTGGTTTAAAAAGCTGTTTCTATTTATTCTTAAAAGAGTTTTAGAGCTGAACTGAAGCACGAAGACAGAGTGCAGGTGAAAGTGAAAGCAGGTAAGCAGACTCTAAATCTGTGTGTTTAAAGTTACAATAGCTAATAGAACAGCTCTCTTCAACCAGTAGCGTGGTTCTGAAAAATCAGCACACGTCCCTGCGTGCTGCTACAGCTGTTTAAATACGTACCTGTAATTATTCTTTTTGTTAACATCCTGACAACTTTTTACACTTTAGAACTTTTAAAAGTGTTTCAAAGCTCTTTTCAAAATGGCCTCTCTAGTACACTGATAGTGGAAGGATTATTGCCCACATTATCAAACAGGAAACACAGCGATAACGATCCATGATGTGGAACAGACCAGAAAAGCCAGTTTGTTAATGAGCAATGTAATGAGGAAGACTCAGTCTGTAATTGAAATGAGAAGTGATACTGGTCAATGGTATGTGGTTTACAGTGAGAAAGAGCAATGTAATGAAGACCCAGTCTGTGATTGAGATGAGAAGATACTGGTCAATGGTATGTGGTTTACAGTGAGAAAGAGCAATGTAATGAAGACCCAGTCTGTGATTGAGATGAGAAGTGATACTGGTCAATGGTATGTGGTTTACAGTGAGAAAGAGCAATGTAATGAAGACCCAGTCTGTGATTGAGATGAGAAGTGATACTGGTCAATGGTATGTGGTTTACAGTGAGAAAGGTAAATCAGTAGCTATGTAGTCTTGAGGAGCTGGAATCAATTCATTAAATTATGTGACTCCACAGAGTGTGAATCACTGCAATGGGAAAAAGGTGTGTGAGTGTTTTATCTATTTTTTACCAGGAGCTCAAACCCCATAGATTATCATTGAGGAGAGGAACCTGTTTGTGAACACTATCGAGTCAAACCCCATAGATTATCATTGAGGAGAGGAGCCTGTTTGTGAACGCTATCGAGTCAAACCCCATAGATTATCATTGAGGAGAGGAGCCTGTTTGTGAATGAGTCAAACCCCATAGATTATCATTGAGTAGAGGCCTGTTTGTGAACAGCTATCGAGTCAAACCCCCATAGATTATCATTGAGAGAGGAGTCTGTTTGTGAATGCTATCGAGTCAAAACCCATAGATTATCATTGAGGAGGAGCCTGTTTGTGAACGCTATCGAGTCAAACCCATAGATTATCATTGAGGAGAGGAGCCTGTTTGTGAACAGGTCAAACCCCCTAGATTATCATTGAGGAGAGGAGCCTGTTTGTGAACGCTATCGAGTCAAACCCCATAGATTATCATTGAGGAGAGGAGCCTGTTTGTGAACACTATCGAGTCAAACCCCATAGATTATCATTGAGCTGGAGAGGAGTCTGTTTGTGAATGCTATCGAGTCAAACCCCATAGATTATCATTGAGCTGGAGAGGAGTCTGTTTGTGAACAGCTGTGAGTCATACCCCATAGATTATCATTGAGGAGGAGCCTGTTTGTAAACGCTATTGAGTTAAACCCATGGTTATCATTGAGCTGGAGAGGAGCCTGTTTGTAAACGCTATCGAGTCAAACCCATAGATTATCATTGAGGAGAGAGCCTGTTTGTGAACGCTATCCAGTCAAACCCATAGATTATCATTGAGGAGAGGAGCCTGTTTGTGAACGCTATCTGTAGTCAAACCCCATAGATTATCATTGAGTAGAGGAGCCTTTTTAGAACGCTTATCGAGTCAAACCCCATAGATTATCATTGAGGAGAGGAGTCTGTTTGTGAATGCTATCAAGTCAAACCCATAGATTATCATTGAGGAGAGGAGCCTGTTTGTAGAACGCTATCGAGTCAAACCCCATAGATTATCATTGAGGAGAGGAGCCTGTTTGTGAACGAGTCAAACCCCATAGATTATCATTGAGTAGAGGAGCCTGTTTGTGAACGCTACTCTAGTCAAACCCATAGATTATCATTGAGGAGAGGAGCCTGTTTGTGAACACTATCGAGTCAAACCCCATAGATTATCATTGAGAGAGGAGCCTGTTTGTAGAACGCTATCGAGTCAAACCCATAGATTATCATTGAGCTGGAGAGGAGCCTGTTTGTGACGCTATCGAGTCAAACCCCATAGATTATCATTGAGGAGAGGAGCCTGTTTGTGAACGCTATCGGTCAAACCCATGGATTATCATTGAGGAGAGGAGCCTGTTTGTGAACACTATCGAGTCAAACCCATAGATTATCATTGAGTAGAGGAGCCTGTTTGTGAACGCTATCGGTCAAACCCCATAGATTATCATTGAGCTGAGAGGAGCCTATTTAGAACACTATGGTCAAACCCATAGATTATCATTGAGAGAGGATCCTGTTGTGAACGCTATCAGTCAAACCCCATAGATTATCATTGAGAGAGAGGCCTGTTTGTGAACGCTATCGAGTCAAACCCCATATAGATTATCATTGAGCTGGAGAGGAGCCTGTTTGTGAACTATCGAGTCAAACCCCATAGATTATCATTGAGAGAGGAGTCTGTTTGTGAACGCTATCGAGTCAAACCCATAGATTATCATTGAGCTGAGAGGAGCCTGTTTGTGACTTATCGAGTCAAACCCATAGATTATCATTGAGCTGGAGGAGCCTGTTTGAATCGCTTATCGAGTCAAACCCCATAGATTATCATTGAGGAGAGGAGCCTGTTTGTGAACGCTATCGAGTCAAACCCCATAGATTATCATTGAGCTGGAGAGGAGCCTGTTTGTGAACGCTATCGATTCAAACCCCATAGATTATCACTGAGCTGGAGAAGAGCCTGTTTGTGAACGCTATCGAGTCAAACCCCATAGATTATCATTGAGTAGAGGAGCCTGTTTGTGAACGCTATCGAGTCAAACCACATAGATTATCATTGAGGAGAGGAGCCTGTTTGTGAACGAGTCAAACCCCATAGATTATCATTGAGGAGAGGAGCCTGTTTGTGAACGCTATTGAGTCAAACCCCATAGATTATCATTGATCTGGAGAGGAGCCTGTTTGTAAACGCTATCCGGTCAAACCCCATAGATTATCATTGAGGAGAGCCTGTTTTGTGAACGATGTCGAGTCAAACCCATAGATTATCATTGAGAGAGGAGTCTGTTTTGTGAACGCTATCGGTCAAACCCCATAGATTATCATTGAGGAGAGGAGCCTGTTTGTGAACGCTATCGAGTCAAACCCCATAGATTATCATTGAGGAGAGGAGCCTGTTTGTAAACGCTATCGAGTCAAACCCCATAGATTATCATTGAGCTGGAGAAGAGCCTGTTTGTGAACGCTATCGAGTCAAACCCCATAGATTATCATTGATCTGGAGAGGAGCCTGTTTGTAAACGCTTATCGAGGTCAAACCCATAGATTATCATTGAGGAGAGGAGCCTGTTTAGAACGCTATCGAGTCAAACCCCTATAGATTATCATTGAGGAGAGGAGCCTGTTTGTGAACGCTATCGGTCAAACCCCATAGATTATCATTGAGGAGAGGAGCCTGTTTGAACGCTATCGAGTCAAACCCCATAGATTATCATTGAGGAGCCTGTTTGTGAACGCTATCGAGTCAAACCCCATAGATTATCATTGAGGAGAGGGAGCCTGTTTGTGAACACTATCGAGTCAAACCCATAGATTATCATTGAGCTGAGAGGAGCGTGTTTGTGAATGCTATCGAGTCAAACCCCATAGTTTATCATTGAGCTGGAGAGGAGTCTGTTTGTGAATGCTATCGAGTCAAACCCCATAGATTATCACTGAGGAGAGGAGCCTGTTTGTGAACGCTATCGAGTCAAACCCCATAGATTATCATTGAGGAGAGGAGCCTGTTTGTAAACGCTATTGAGTCAAACCCCATGGATTATCATTGAGCTGGAGAGGAGCCTGTTTGTGAACGCTATCGAGTCAAACCCCATAGATTATCATTGAGGAGAGGAGCCTGTTTGTGAACGCTATCGAGTCAAACCCCATAGATTATCATTGAGGAGTGGAGCCTGTTTGTGAACGCTATCGAGTCAAACCCCATAGATTATCATTGAGCTGGAGAGGAGTCTGTTTGTGAACGCTATCGAGTCAAACCCCATAGATTATCACTGAGGAGAGGAGCCTGTTTGTGAACGCTATCGAGTCAAACCCCATAGATTATCATTGAGGAGAGGCCCTGTTTGTGAACGCTATCGGTCAAACCCCATAGATTATCATTGAGGAGGAGCCTGTTTGTGACGCTTATCGAGTCAAACCCCATAGATTATCATTGAGGAGAGGCCTGTTTGTGAACACTATCGAGTCAAACCCCATAGATTATCATTGAGGAGAGGGCCTGTTTGTGAACGCTATCGAGTCAAACCTCATAGATTATCATTGAGGAGAGGGAGTCTGTTTGTGAACGCTATCAGTCAAACCCTATAGATTATCATTGAGCTGGAGAGGAGCCTGTTTGTGAACGCTTATCGGGTCAAACCCATAGATTTTTCACTGAGCTGGAGAAGAGCCTGTTTGTGAACGCTATCGGCCGTCAAACCCCATAGATTATCATTGAGGAGAGAGCCTGTTTAGAACGCTATCAGGTCAAACCCCATAGATTATCATTGAGGAGAGGAGCCTGTTTGTGAACGCTATCGAGTCAAACCCCATAGATTATCATTGAGGAGAGGAGCCTGTTTGTAAACGCTATCGAGTCAAACCCCATGGATTATCATTGAGCTGGAGAAGAGCCTGTTTGGAAACGCTATCGAGTCAAACCCCATAGATTATCATTGATCTGGAGAGGAGCCTGTTTGTAAACGCTATCGAGTCAAACCCCATAGATTATCATTGAGGAGAGGAGCCTGTTTGTGAACGCTTTAGAGTCAAACGCCATAGATTATCATTGAGGAGAGGAGCCTGTTTGTGAACGCTATAAGTCAAAACCTCATAGATTATCATTGAGGAGAGACCTGTTTGTGAACGCTATCGAGTCAAACCCCATAGATTATCATTGAGGAGAGGAGTTTTGTGAACACTATCGAGTCAAACCCCATAGATTATCATTGAGCTGGAGAGGAGTCTGTTTGTGAATGCTATCGAGTCAAACCCCTATAGATTATCATTGAGCTGGAGAGGTCTGTTTGTGAACATATCGAGTCACCCCGCAGATTATCATTGAGAGAGGAGCCTGTTTGTAAACGCTATTGAGTTAAACCCCATGGATTATCATTGAGCTGGAGAGGGAGCCTGTTTGTGAACGCTATCCGAGTCAAACCCCATAGATTATCATTGAGGAGAGGAGTTTTTGAACGCTATCGAGTCAAACCCCATAGATTATCATTGAGGAGAGAGCCTGTTTGTGAACGCTATCGAGTCAAACCCCATAGATTATCATTGTGCTGGAGAGGAGTCTGTTTGTGAACGAACGCTTATCAGTCCTGTTTGAAACCCCATAATTATCATTGAGGAGGAGCCTGTTTGTGAACGCTATCGAGTCAAACCCCATAGATTATCATTGAGGAGAGGAGCTGTTTGTGAACGCTATCGAGTCAAACCCCATAGATTATCATTGAGGGAAGGAGCCTGGAGCCTGTTTGTGAAGAGGAGCCTGTTGTGAACGAGTCAAACCCCCATAGATTATCATTGAGGAGAGGAGCCTGTTTGTGAACACTATCGAGGTCAAACCCCATAGATTATCATTGAGAGAGGAGCCTGTTTGTGAACGCTTATCGGTCAAACCTCATAGATCAAACCCCATAGATTATCATTGAGCAGGAGAGGAGCCTGTTTGTGAACACTATCGGTCAAACCCCATAGATTATCATTGAGGAGAGGAGCCTGTTTGTGAACGCTTATCGAGTCAAACCTCATAGATTATCATTGAGGAGAGGAGTCTGTTTGTGAACGCTATCGAGTCAAACCCCATAGATTATCATTGAGCTGTTTGAAGGAGCCTGTTTGAGCTGGACGCTATCGAGTCAAACCCCATAGATTTTTTGCTATCGAGTCAAACCCCATGGAGAAGAGCCTGTTTGTGAACGCTATGAGTCAAAACCCCATAGATTATCATTGAGGAGAGGAGTCTGTTTGTGAACGCTATCGAGTCAAACCCCATAGATTATCATTGAGGAGGAGCCTGTTTGTGAACGCTATCGAGTCAAACCCCATAGATTATCATTGAGGAGAGAGCCTGTTTGTAAACGCTAATCGAGTCAAACCCCATGGATTATCATTGAGCTGGAGAAGAGCTGTTTGGAACGCTATCCCATAGATTAAACCCCTGTTTGATTATCATTGATCTGGAGAGGAGCCTGTTTGTAAATGCTATCGAGTCAAACCCCATAGATTATCATTGAGGAGAGGAGCCTGTTTGTGAACGCTTTCAGTCAAACCCCATAGATTATCATTGAGGAGAGGAGCCTGTTTAGAACATTGCTGGATCTGTTTGTGTGAAATCAGTCAAACCCCATAGATTATCATTGAGGAGAGAGCCTGTTTGTGAACGCTTATCGAGTCAAACCTCATAGATTATCATTGAGGAGAGGAGCCTGTTTGTGAACACTATCGAGTCAAACCCCATAGATTATCATTGAGTTGGAGAGACCTGTTTGTGAATGCTATCGAAGTCAAACCCCATAGATTATCATTGAGCTGAGAGGAGTCTGTTTGTGAACGCTATCGAGTCATACCCCATAGATTATCATTGAGGAGAGGAGCCTGTTTGTAAACGCTATTGAGTTAAACCCCATGGATTATGATTGAGCATTTGGAGGAGCCTGTTTCATTGAATGTTATCATATCAGTCAAACCCCATAGATTATCATTGAGGTGTGAGGAACCTGTTTGAACGCTATGAGTCAAACCCCATAGATTATCATTGAGAGAGGAGCCTGTTTGTGAACGCTATCGAGTCAAACCCCATAGATTATCATTGTGCTGAGAGGAGTCTGTTTGTGAACGCTATCGAGGTCAAACCCCATAGATTATCATTGAGGAGTGGAGCCTGTTTGTGAACGCTATCAGGTCAAACCCATAGATTATCATTGAGAGAGGAGCCTGTTTGTGAACGCTCGAGTCACCCCATAGATTATCATTAAGGAGAGGAGCCTGTTTGTGAACGCTATCGAGTCAAAACCCATAGATTATCATTGAGGAGAGGAGTGTTTGTGAACACTATCAGGTCAACCCCATAGATTATCATTGAGGAGAGGAGCCTGTTTGTGAACGCTTATCGGTCAAACCCCATAGATTATCATTGAGGAGAGGAGTCTGTTTGTGAATGCTATCGAGTCAAACCCATAGATTATCATTGAGGAGAGGAGCTGTTTGTGAACTATCGAGTCAAACCCCATAGATTATCATTGTTTGTGAACGAGTCAAACCCCATGATTATCATTGAGTAGAGGAGCCTGTTTGAACGCTATCGAGTCAAACCCCATAGATTATCATTGAGGAGAGGAGCCTGTTTGTGAACACTATCGAGTCAAACCCATAGATTATCATTGAGGAGAGGAGCCTGTTTGTGAACGCTATCAGGTCAAACCCATAGATTATCATTGAGCTGGAGAGGAGCCTGTTTGTGAACTATCGAGTC
>CM072704.1:3839090-3915966 GCA_036884735.1 Huso huso
TGCAAGCTGTCATTGTTGTCCTCGGTCTGTACTCCAAGTGTGTCTACTAGGAGAAGCAGAGTCTTCAGTATAGGTTACCTCCTGGGCGGAACTGAGCTGTGTGTCTTTGAAGTTGCTGAACTGAAGGAAATCAACACGTGAATTAAAGGGCTAAACCTTTGCTAAATTGATTCTGTTGATTAATTATCTCGAGGCAGCATGACAATACAATATATTAATTGAAATTAAATAAATAAATAAGGACCATCATCAATATTTATTTATTTTATTAATAGTTTTAAATATATAATTTTTAAAGTTTATAGTTTATAAGCCAGTACATCGCCTTCTCCCACTCAAATCGTTAATACTTTCGAGAAAGGGTGCAGTTCAGTCCCGGGATGCCAGTGGAGGCAGCACAGGACGTTACAAATGGGGTCCCCATTGTATTGATCTATTTTAAATTATTTTTAAGTGCTTCACACTATAGTACTTTAAATTATAATTATAAAATGTGTGTATATATATATATATATATATATATATATATATATATATATATATATATATATATATATGTATATATATATATACTGAGCATCACAAGAAACGTGTATCACGTACAAAACGTATTATAACACATTTACTTTTAGAAAAAAAAAAAAAAGCTATATAAATGATGGACATTGAAGAAATGTTTTGGTTTCTTTTAATCACTGATCATTCATCCTTGGACCATGACACGCTTGGAGTGACTATGACTGAAGCACTTAATTCCAATTAGTGAGACAAGTTGATTTGACACTGGATATGGGAGGATTTCAGCTGTTGAATTGGTGTTTGAATAGTGCTAAATAAAGAGAAATCACAGATAAACCCTCGACAATGCCGCGTCTGTCGAGAGAGCGTCTCCTTCGTGCGATCTGGCGTGTTGGAGGCTGGATCTAGGGCAGCGTGCCGTGGCTCGCTGTCTGGTGCTCACAGCCAGCGATTTCAAACCTAGAGAGACTGTATAACCAGACACTTGTCAAGGACAGCGCCACCAACTGGAGACTAAGAGTCACAACACCTGCCCCAGATCCACAGATCATTTTGCAGCATCTTCGTGTCTCACTTAATTGAAGTAATAACATAACGTCACTGCACTCCGCTCTGAAACAGAGTCTGTCGTTTTTCAGTCACGTCTAGTGAATTTTATCCAGACATAAGTGAGAGGTTTATTTTTGATGCTCAAATATAAGGGATAAGTTACTTTGATGCTCAGTATATATTCAAATTGTGATTCTTTCTGTTTCAGTAATGTGATCATCAGAAATACTGTAGTGGTAAATAAGTAGCCTACAGAATAACCATTTATTTTAAAGCATGATAATACATCTCTTAGGTTTTATCATCAGTTCAATTATATTCTATTTGGTGTGGCATTAGATTGCAGCTCTTCAAAAGTTACAAGTTGTTCCAGTTTAAAAAGCTTCAATGTAATCCAGTAGAAGGCACCAAAACACTGTTCAGCGTTTTACATTGTCAAGCTCAGACTGCATCCTGTTGGTCTGTATTATTATTATTATTATTATTAGTTTATTAGCCGACGCCTTTATCCACAAGTGACTTACAGAGACTAGGTGTGTAAACTATGCATCACAGAGTCACTTACAATTACATTCACCCGAAAAGATTTGAGCACAAGGAGGTTAAGTGGACTTGCTCAGGGTCACACAATGAGTCAGTGGCTGAGGTGGATTTGAAACTGGGACCTCGCGGTTACAAGCCCTTTTAACCACTGACCACATGAAGCCTCCTATGGCTGATAATGTACATTTTGTGCCAAGGTATTGATGATAATGTACATTCTTGAACGAAGTTCAGTAAAAGGAGGATGTTTCAAACAGAATTGCAGATATTTTTGTGATACACATTGAAAATGATTAGTATTTTACCACAATATACAACAAAACAACTAAAGTACCATTATGTCTGTATGAGACAACATGAGTTAATAAAATGTATTAAAATTAGGTTCACGGTTTTCAATATAATATTAAAATATAATAATAAACATGCACACACGATATCTATGGTTTAATTCTACAATATATATACCTTGAGACAGATCATCAGCACAGCGAAAGTAAAAAAAACCTGAAAAACACAGCATATTCTTATGCAGTTACACAGACTGTAAATGCATCAGCAATCTAGTACAGAGAGAATAAAATACAGTTCCATTAGTCTCTGTGAGGGCAGAGGCACACAAGGGCACACAGAGACAAACAGAGTGGCACCTGGAACAGAAGTACACAGAGACAGAAGCACACAGTGACACAGAGGCTTGGAACAGAGACACAAAGACACACACATGCACACACTCTATTCTAACCCTAACCCTAACCTTTCCTTCTCTTTTCTAACCCTAACCTCTCCTTCTCTGTTATAACCCTAACCTCTCCTCTCTTCTAACCCTAACCCTAACCTCTCCTTCTCTCTTCTAACCCTAACTGTCCTTCTCTTCTAATCCTAACTCTACTTCTCTAACCCTAACTCTAACCTCCTTCTCTCCTAACCCTAACCTCCTTCTCTCTCCTAACCCTAACCTCCTTCTCTCCTAACTCCTAACTTAACCTCTTCTTTCTCTCTTATAACCCTAACTCCTAACTCTCCTTTCTTTATTCTCCTCCTGTTTCTTTCAGTGTTCTCTCTCCCTCAACCCCCATCTCCCTTCCACCCTTCTTGTCACTTCCCCTCTCCACTGTCCTTCTTTCCCACTGTCCTGTAATCTCAATGGAATGCACATGCCAGGTTATCACTATTTAGTATTAGGGTCTGTGTTTACACTTTTACACATATCTACAGAACCGTATCCACTCTTGTAGGTTGAAATGGACTGTTAGCTGAAGAAAACACAGAAAACATTTTATTACAATTTATTTTTGATTTTCCAGAATAGACTTTGAATCACTCATGAGCTCCAGTCTGTGAAAAGGATCATGTGTTGGTTTGTTTTATGAGGCGGTCTGAAGCAGTATTGACATTCTTTCACTGGCAGATGCGTGTGTGGGCTGTTTCTGAGGTAACAGTGCAATAAAACCAGGGAATAATTACTTTGACCTGTACTGCTAGTTTAGACAGGCTACTCAGGCTAGGAAAGCTGATCAAACAGATGGGTTCTTTACAGAGTGTGTAAATCTTTTAGAATACACTTCATATTTAAACTAGTTGTACAGATGGTTTAGTGCTGTTTCTATTTATTCTTAAAAGAGTTTTAGAGCTGAACTGAAGCACTAAGACAGAGTGCAGCTGAAAGAAAGCAGGTAAGCAGACTCTAAATTCAGTGTTTAAAGTTACACACACAGAACAGCTCTCTTCAACAGTAAGTAGCTGGTCTCTTGAAAATCTAGCACACACGCCCCTGCTGCCACAGCTGTTTAAATAATGCACTCGTAATTATTCTTTTCATTAACATCCTGACAACTTTTACACTTAGAACTTTAAAGTGTGTTTCAAAGCTCTTTCAAACGGTATTCTCTAGTACACTGGATAGTGGAAGGATTATTGCCCACATTGTCAAACAGGAACACACATAACTTATTCATGATGTGGGTATCGAACAGAAAAGCCAGAGCACTTACGGACTTCATTTGTTAATAAGAACATAGAACATAAGAAAGCTTACAATCCAGAGGAGGCCATTCGCCTCCATTTGCTTGTTTATTGTTAGTAGCCATTGATCCCAGAATCTCATCAAGCAGCTTCTTGAAGGATCCCAGGGTGTCAGTTTCAACAACATTACTGGGAGTTAGTTCCAGACCCTCACAATTCTCTGTAAAAGTGCCTCCTATTTTCTGTTCTGAATGCCCTTTATCTAATCTCCATTTGTGCCCCCTGGTCCTTGTTTCTTTTTTCAGGTCAAAAAGTCCCCTGGCCGACATTGTCTATACCTTTTAGGATTTTGAGGTTGAAATCAGATCACTCAGAATCTTCTTTGTTCAAGACTGAATAGATTCAATTCTTTAGCCTGTCTGCATAATGACATGCCTTTTAAAACCCGGATAATTTGGTTGCTCTTCTGCAATTTCTAGAGCAGCAATATCCTTTTTGTAACAAGGTGGGGACCAGAACTGAACACAATATTCTAGGTGAGGTCTTACTAATGCATTGTAAAGTTTTAACATTATTTCCCTTGATTTAAATTCAACACTTCTACCAATATATACAAGCATCTGTTACCTTTTATAGCTTCCTATTGATTGTCTAGATGAAGACATTTCGAGTCAACATAAACTCCTGGTGGTCTTTTCATAGATTCTTGAGCAATGTAATGAGAGGAAGACTCAGTCTGTGATTGAGATGAGAAGTGATACTGGTCAATGGTATGTGGTTTACTGTAGAAAGAGCAATGCAATGAAGACACAGTCTGTGATTGAGATGAAAAGTGATACTGGTCAATGGTATGGTTTACAGTGAGAAAGAGCAATGCAATGAAGACACAGTTCGGTGATTGAGATGAGAAGTGATACTGCTCAATGGAAGTGTGGTTTGCAGTGAGAAAGGTAACCAGTAGTCATAGTTCGAGGATTGGAATCAATTCAATAAATGATGTGACCACATAGCGTGAAACACTGCAATTGAAAAAGGTGTGAGTGTTTTTTATCTATTTTTTACCAGGAGCTCAAACCTCACAAATTATCATTGAGAGGAGTCTGTTTGTGAATGCTATCGAGTCAAACCCCATAGATTATCATTGAGCTGGAGGAGCCTGTTTGTGAACGCCATCGAGTCAAACCCCATAGATTTTCACTGAGCTGAGAAGAGCCTGTTTGTGAACGCCATCGAGTCAAACCCCATAGATTATCATTGAGGAGAGGAGCCTGTTTGTGAACACTATCGAGTCAAACCCATCAAACCCCATTGAGCTGGAGAGGAGCCTGTTTGAAAACGCTTATCGAGTCAAACCTCATAGATTATCATTGAGGAGAGAGGAGTCTGTTTGGAAACGCATATCAGTCAAACCCCATAGATTATCATTGAGCTGGAGAGGAGCCTGTTTGTAAACGCTATCGAGTCAAACCCATAGATTTTCATTGAGGAGAGAAGAGCCTGTTTAGAACGCGAGAGTCAAACCCTATAGATTATCATTGAGGAGAGGAGCCTGTTTGTGAACGCTATCGAGTCAAACCATAGATTATCGTGAGGAGAGGAGCCTGTTTGTGAACGCTTATCGAGTCAAACCCATAGATTATCATTGAGGAGAGGAGCCTGTTTGTAAACACTATCGAGTCAAACCCCCATAGATTATCATTGATCTGAGAGGAGCCTGTTTGTAATGCTTATCGAGTCAAACCCATTGGATGAGATTATCATTGATCTGAGGAGAGGAGCCTGTTTGTAAACTATGGATTACTGTCATTGAGCTGAGAGCCTGTCAAACCCCAAACCCCATAGATTATCATTGAGAGAGGAGCCTGTTTGTGAACGCTATCGAGTCAAACCCCTATAGATTATCATTGAGCCTGAAGAGGTCAAAAGCCATGTTTGTGAGGAGTCGCTATCGAGTCAAACCCCATAGATTATCATTGAGAGGAGCCTGTTTGAACGCTTATCGAGTCAAACCCCATAGATTATCATTGAGAGGAGAGGAGTCAACCCCATAGATTGTTTGTGAGAGGACACTATCGAGTCAAACCCCATAGATTATCATTGAGCTGTTTGGAGAGGAACCTGTTTGAGGAGAATGCTATCGAGTCAAACCCCATAGATTATCATTGAGGAGAGGAGCCTGTTTGTGAACACTATCGAAGTCAAACCCCATATAGATTATCATTGAGAGAGGAGCCTGTTTGTAAGGACGCTTATCGAGTCAAACCATGGATTATCATTGAGTTGGAGAGGAGCCTGTTTGTGTCAAACATAGCTTATGAGCTGGAGACATTTCAAACCCCATAGATTATCATTGAGGAGAGAGCCTGTTTGAACGCTTATCGAGTCAAACCCCATAGATTATCATTGGGGAGAGGAGCCTGTTTGTGAACGCTAACAGTCAAACCCATAGATTATCATTGGAGAGGAGCCTGTTTGTAAACGCTATCGAGGTCAAACCCCATGGAGAAGAGCCTGTTTATCATTGAGGAGAGGAGCCTGTTTTGTAAACGCTTATCGAGTCAAACCCATAGATTATCATTGAGGAGAGGAGGAGAGGAGCCTGTTTGTGAACGCTTATCGAGTCAAACCCCATAGATTATCATTGAGCTGAGAGGAGTCAAACCTATAGATTATCATTGAGGAGAACTGCTATCGAGTCAAACCCCATAGATTATCATTGAGCTGAGAGGAGTCTGTTTGTAGAATCATTGAGCTATCAGGTCAAACCCCATAGATTATCATTGAGGAGAGAGCCTGTTTAAACGCTATTGAGTCAAACCCATGGATTATCATTGAGGAGAGGAGCCTGTTTGTGTCAAAACATTATCATTGAGGTGAGTCAAACCCCCATAGATTATCATTGAGGAGAGGAGCCTGTTTGTGAACGCTATCGAGTCAAACCCATAGATTATCATTGAGAGAGGAGCCTGTTTGAAGCTATCGAGTCAAACCCCATAGATTATTATCATTGAGGAGTCTGTTTGTGAGGAGCTTATCGAGTCAAACCCCATAGATTATCATTGAGCTGGAGAGGAGTCTGTTTGTGAAACAAAAGCATTGAGGAGAGGAGCCTGTCGAACGCTTATCAAACCCCATAGATTATCACTGAGAGAGGAGAAGACCCCATAGATTATCATTGAGGAGAGAGCTCATTAGAACTTATCGAGTCAAACCCCATAGATTATCATTGAGGAGAGGAGCCTGTTTGTGGAGAGGAGTAGAGGAGCCTGTTTGTGAACGCTTATCGAGTCAAACCCCATAGATTATCATTGAGGAGAGGAGCCTGTTTGTGAGAGAACACGAGTCAAACCCCATAGATTATCATTGAGGAGAGGAGCCTGTTTGTGAAAGCGGCTATAGATTATCGAGTCAAACCCCATGATTATCATTGAGCTGGAGTCAAAAAGTCTGTTTGAAACGCTTATCGAAGTCAAACCCCATAGATTATCATTGAGCTGGAGAGGAGCCTGTTTGTGAACACTATCGAGTCAAACCCCATAGATTATCATTGAGCTGGAGAGGAGCCTGTTTGTGAACGCTTAGAGTCAAACCCCATAGATTATCATTGAGGAGGAGCCTGTTTAGAGCATATCGAGTCAAACCCATAGATTATCATTGAGTTGAGAGAGCCTGTTTTAGAACGCTATCGAGTCAAACCCCATAGATTATCATTGAGAGAGGAGCCTGTTTGTGAACACTATCTAGTCAAACCCCATAGATTATCATTGAGCTGGAGAGGAGCCTGTTTGTGAACGCTATCGAGTCAAACCCATAGATTATCATTGATCTGGAGAGGAGCCTGTTTGTGAACGCTTATCGAGTCAAACCCCATAGATTATCATTGAGAGAGGAGCCTGTTTGAAAGCTTATTTTAGTCAAACCCCATAGATTATCATTGAGCTGAGAGGAGCCTGTTTGTGAACGCTATCGACCAAACCCCATAGATTATCATTGAGCTGGAGAGGAGCCTGTTTGTGAACGTATCGAACCCCATAGATTATCACGAGGAGGAGCCTGTTTGTGAAAACAAACCCATAGATTATCATTGAGGAGAGAACGAGTATAGATTATTTGAGGAGGAATGCTATTGAGTCAAACCCCATAGATTATCATTGAGTTGGAGAGGAGTCTGTTTGTAAACGCCATCGAGTCAAACCCCATAGATTATCATTGAGGAGAGGAGCCTGTTTATAGAACGCTTATTGAGTCAAACCCCATAGATTATCATTGAGGAGAGGAGCCTGTTTCAGAACGCTTATCGAGTCAAACCCCATAGATTATCATTGAGGAGAGGAGCTTGTTTGTGAACGCTTATCGAGTCAAACCCCATAGATTATCATTGAGGAGAGAGGACCCTGTTTGTGAATGCTATCGAGTCAAACCCCATAGCAGATTATCATTGAGAGAGGAGCCTGTTTGTGAACTATATCGAGTCAAACCCCATAGATTATCATTGAGGAGAGGAGCCTGCACAGAACGCTATTGAGTCAAACCCCATAGATTATCATTGAGGAGAGGGCCATGTTTGTGGAGAAGAGAGCTCGAACGCTATAGTCAAACCCCATAGATTTCATTGAGGAGAGGAGCCTGTTTGTAAAACGCATAGATTATCATTGAGGAGAGTCAAACCCCATAGATTATCATGAGGAGAGGAGCCTGTTTAGAACGCTTATTGAGTCAAACCCCATAGATTATCATTGAGGGATCGAGAGCCTGTTTGTGAACGCTATCGAGTCAAACCCCAGCAGATTATCATTGAGGAGAGGAGCCTGTTTGTGAACACTATCGAGTCAAACCCCATAGATTATCATTGAGGAGAGAAGCCTGTTTGTGGAGAGCACTGTTTGTGAATGCCATTTAGCAGATTATCTGAGGAGAGGAGTCAAACCTCATAGATTATCATTGAGGAGAGGTCTGTTTGTGAGCTTATTGAGTCAAACCCATGGATTATCATTGAGCTGAGAAACCCTCGAGTCAACCCCCATAGATTATCATTGAGGAGAGGAGCCTGTTTGTGAACGCTATCGAGTCAAACCCCATAGATTATCATTGAGGAGAGAGGCCTGTTTGTGAACACTATCGAGTCAAACCCATAGATTATCATTGAGCTGAGAGGAGTCTGTTTGTGAATGCTATCGAGTCAAACCCATAGATTATCATTGAGCCTGTTTGTGAACGCTAGAGTCAAACCTCATGGATTATCATTGAGCTGGAGAGGAGCCTGTTTGGAATGCAGATTATCATTGAGGAGGAGTCAAACCCCAGACCCCAGATCATCATTGAGGAGAGGAGCCTGTTTGTGAACGCTAATAGTCAAACCCCATAGATTATCATTGAGGAGGGAGCTTGGACTAGATTTGTGAGGAGAACGCTATTGAGTCAAACCCCATAGATTATCATTGAGCTGGAGAGGAGCCTGTTTGACGCTATGAGGTCAAACCCGATTTTCATTGAGGAGAAGAGCCTGTTTGTGAACGCTATCGGGTCAAACCCCATAGATTATCATTGAGGAGAGACCTGTTTAGAACGCTATCGGGTCAAACCCATAGATTATCATTGAGGAGAGGAGCCTGTTTGTGAACGCTATCGAGTCAAACCATGGATTATCATAGATTCGAGTCAAATATAGATTATCATTGGAGAGGAGCCTGTTTCGAGTCAAACCCCTATAGATTATCATTGAGGAGAGGAGTTTAAACCCCATAGATTATGATTGAGGAGAGGAGCCTGTTTGTGAACGCTATCGAGTCAAACCCCATAGATTATCATTAGAGGAGGAGAGGTCAAACCTCATAGTTTATTGAGAGCTTATAGAACAGTCAAAACCCATAGATTATCATTGAGGAGAGGAGCCTGTTTGTGAACGCTATCGAGTCAAACCCCATAGATTATCATTGAGGAGAGGAATCTGTTTGTGAACGCTATCGAGTCAAACCCCATAGATTATCATTGAGGAGAGGAGCCTGTTTGTAAACGCTATTGTTTGTGAATTGAGCTGGAGGAGCCTGTTTGTCGCCATTTAGTCAAAAACCCATAGATTTATCATTGAGGAGAGGAGCTGTTTGAAACAGTCAAACCCCATAGATTATCATTGAGGAGAGGGAGCCTGTTTGTGAACGCTTATCGAGTCAAACCCCTATAGATTATCATTGAGCTGGAGAGGAGCCTGTTTGTGAACGCTATCGAGTCAAACCCCATAGATTATCATTGAGGAGAGGAGCCTGTTTTAGAACGCGATATGAGGAGCCTGTTTGTGAACGTCAAACCCCATAGATTATCATTGAGAGAGAGCCTGTTTGTGAACGCTTATCGAGTCAAACCCCATAGATTATCATTGAGGAGAGGAGCCTGTTTGTGAGCGCATAGATTATCATTGAGAGAGGAGTCAAACCCCAAATAGATTATCATTGAGGAGAGGAGTCTGTTTGAACGCCATCGAGTCAAACCCCATAGATTATCATTGAGGAGAGGAGCCTGTTTGTGAACGCTATCGAGTCAAACCCCATAGATTATCATTGAGCTGAGGGAGCCTGTTTGTAGAACGCTTATCGAGTCAAACCCCACAGATTATCATTGATCATTGAGGAGAGGAGCCTGTTTGTGAACGAAGTCAAACCCATAGATTATCATTGAGAGGAGCCTGTTTGTAAACGCTATCGAGTCAAACCCCATAGATTATCATTGAGGAGAGGAGCCTGTTTCTGAGAACGCTATCGAGTCAAACCCATAGATTATCATTGAGGAGAGGAGCCTGTTTAGAACGCTATCGAGTCAAACATAGATTATCATTGAGGAGAGGAGCCTGTTTGTGAAACGAGTCAAACCCCATAGATTATCATTGAGGAGAGGAGCCTGTTTGTGAACGCTATCGAGTCAAACCCCATAGATTATCATTGAGCTGGAGAGGAGTCTGTTTGTGAACGCTATCGAGTCAAACCCCATAGATTATCACTGAGAGGAGCCTGTTTGAACCTATAGGAGTCAAACCCCATGGATTATCATTGAGGAGAGGAGCCTGTTTATGAACGCTATCGAGTCAAACCCATAGATTATCATTGAGCCTGTTTGGAGAGTCAAAGTAGATTATCATTTAGAACGCTTATCGAGTCAAACCCCATAGATTATCATTGAGAGAGAGGAGCCTTTTGTAAACGATTATTGAGTCAGAACCCCATAGATTATCATTGAGCTGGAGAGGGAGCCTGTTTGTGAACGCTATCTAGTCAAACCCCATACAGAGGAGAGGAGCCTGTTTGTGAACGCTATCGAGTCAAACCCCATAGATTATCATTGAGGAGAAGGAGCCTGTTTGTGAACGCTTATCGAGTCAAACCCCATAGATTATCATTGAGGAGAGGAGCCTGTTTGTGAACGCTATCGGTCAAACCCCATAGATTATCATTGAGGAGAGGAGTCTGTTTAGAACGCTATCGAGTCAAACCCCATAGATTATCATTGAGAGAGGAGCCTGTTTGTGAACGCTATCGAGTCAAACCTCATAGATTATCATTGAGGAGAGGAGCTCTGTTTAAACGCCTATCGAGTCAAACCCCTCAGATTATCATTGAGCTGAGAAGAGCCTGTTTTAGAACGCTTATTGAGTCAAACCCCATAGATTATCATTGAGGAGAGGAGCCTGTTTGTAAACGCTATCGAGTCAAACCCATAGATTATCACAGGAGCCTGTTTTACTATTGAGATTATCATTGAGGAGAGGAGCTGTTTGTGAACGCTTATCGAGTCAAACCCCATAGATTATCATTGAGGAGAGGAGTCTGTTTGTGAACGTTGCTCGAGTCAAACCCCATAGATTATGTTTTGAGGAGTCAAAGATTATCATTTTATCGAGTCAAACCCCATAGATTATCATTGATAGGATTATCGATCATAGTTTTGATTGAGCTGGAGAGAGCCTGTTTGTGAACGCTAATGGTCAAACCCCATAGATTATCATTGAGGAGTTTGAGGAGCCTCATTGAACACTATGAGTCAAACCCCATAGATTATCATTGAGGAGAGGAGCCTGTTTTAGAATCTATCGGGTCAAACCCCAAGATTATCATTGAGGAGAGATGAACGCTATCGAGTCAAACCCCATTTATCATTGAGCTGAGAGGAGCCTGATTTTGAGGAACTGTTGTTATCGAGTCAAACCCCATAGATTATCATTGAGGAGAGGAGCTGTTCAAACCCCATAGATTATCATTGCTGGAGAACGCGAGTCAAACCTCATAGATTATCGAGTCAAACCCCATAGATTATCATTGAGGAGAGGAGCCTGTTTGTGAACGCTTATCGAGTCAAACCCCATAGATTTATCATTGATTATCATTGAGAGAGGAGCCTGTTTGTGAACGCTATGAGTCAAACCCCATAGATTATCATTGAGAGAAGAGCTTATCGAGTCAAACAGATTATCATTGAGGAGAGGCCTGTGAGAAGCTGTGAGTCAAACCCCATAGATTATCGAGTCAAAAGTCAACCCCATAGATTATCATTGAGGAGAGGAGCCTGTTTCAGAACGCTATCGAGTCAAACCCCATAGATTATCATTGGAGGCTAGAGTCAAACCCCATAGATTATCATTGAGGAGAGGAGCCTGTTTTGTGAGAACATGGCTATCATTGAGTCAAACCCATAGATTATCATTGAGCTGGAGAGAGCCTGTTTGTAGGCGCTATCGAGTCAAACCCCATCATTGAGGAAACCCCATAGATTATCAGTCAAAACCTCATAGATCATTGAGAGGAGCCTGTTTGTGAACGCTATCGAGTCAAACCCCATAGATTATCATTGAGGAGAGGAGCCATTTTAGAACGCTATCGAGTCAAACCCCCATAGATTATCATTGAGGAGAGGAGCCCCATAGATTATTGAGGAGAAGCCGAACGCTTATCGAGTCAAACCACATAGATTATCATTGAGGAGAACCTGTGGAGTGAACGCTTATCGAGTCAAACCCCCTATAGATTATCATTGAGGAGAGGAGCCTGTTTGTGAACGCCTGGATTATCATTGAGTCAACCCCCACAGATTATCATAGATGAGCATTGAGGAGCCTGTTTGTGAACGTTATCGAGTCAAACCCCATAGATTATCATTGAGGAGAGGAGCCTGTTTGTGAATAGATTATCGAGTCAAACCCATAGATTATCATTGAGGAGAGGAGCCTGTTTGTAGAACGCTTATCAGTCAAACCCCATAGATTATCATTGAGAGGAGAGGAGCCTGTTTGTGAACGTTTGTGAACTTATCGAGTCAAACCCATTACCCTGTTTGTGAGCTATCTGGTCAAATAGATTATTGAGCAGCCTTTTGAGGAGAGTCAAACCCTGTTTGAGGAGAAGCCTGCTTGTCAAATTGAGTCAAACCCCATGGATTATCATTGAGGAGAGGAGTGAGAGTCAAACCCCAGATTAACTTGAGAGAGGACCTGTTTAGAACGCTTAGATTATCATTGAGAGAGGAGCCTGTTTAGAACGCTTATCGAGTCAAACCCCATAGATTATCATTGAGCTGGAGGGAGCCTGTTTGTGAACGCTATCGAGTCAAACCCCATAGATTATCATTGAGGAGAGGAGCCTGTCAGAACGCTATCGAGTCAAACCCCATAGATTATCATTTGAGAGGAGCCTGTTTGTGAACGCTATCGAGTCAAACCCCATAGATTATCATTGAGGAGAGGAGCCTGTTTGTGAACGCATAGATTATCATTGAGAGAGGAGTCAAACCCCATAGATTATCATTGAGGAGAGGAGTCAAACCCCTGTTTGAGTGAACTGTTTGCTATCGAGTCAAACCCCATAGATTATCATTGAGGAGAGGAGCCTGTTTGTGAACACTATTGTAAAAGTCAAACCCATAGATTATCATTGAGCTGGAGGAGTCTGTTTGTGAATCAGGAACCCGAATTATCTGAGTCAAACCTGTTCATAGATTATCATTGAGAGGAGCCTGTTTGAATTATCATTGAGGAGAGGAGCCTGTTTTGTCAAACCCATAGATTATCATTGAGCTGGAGAGTCTGTTTGTGAAACGAGTCAAACAGATTATCATTGAGGAGAGAGCCTGGAGAAAGTCAAACCCCATAGATTATCATTGAGGAGAGGAGCCTGTTTAAACTCTATCGAGTCAAACCCATAGATTATCATTGAGGAAGGCCTGTTTTTTTAAACTAGATTATCCTGTTTGTTTGAACGCTATCGAGTCAAAACCCCATAGATTATCATTGAGCTGGAGAGTCACCTGAGAACTCTATCGAGTTTGTTTGTGAGATGAGTCAAACCCCATAGATTATCATTGAGGAGAGGAGCCTGTTTGTGAACGCTTCAAAACCCCAGAACCTATATCGAGTCCAAACTCATAGATTATGAGGAAAGATAGGAACGCATATCGAGTCAAACCCGCATAGATTATCATTGGAGAGGCCTGAGAACGCTATCTAGTCAAACCCCAGATTATCATTGAGCTTATGTTTGTGAAGCATATCGAGTCAAAACCTCAGATTATCATTGAGGAGGAGGCCTGTTTTTGGGGTCAATTGACATAGATTATCATTGAGGAGAGGAGCCTATGAACGCTATGGTCAAACCCCACAGATTATCATTGAGGAGAGAGCCTGTTTGTGAACGCTTATCGAGTCAAACAGATTATCATGAGAGGAGCCTGTTTGTTCGAGGTCAAACCCATAGATTATCATTGAGAGAGGAGCCTGTTTGAGTCAAACCCCATAGGGTATCATTGAGGAAGGAGCCTGTTTGTGAACGCTTATCGAGTCAAACCTCAGATTATCATTATGTTTGTGAACGCTATTCAAACCCATAGATTAGCATGAGGAGCCTGTTTGTGAACGCTTATCGAGTCAAACCCGCATTGAGGAGAGGATCTGGTCAAACCCCATAGATTATCATTGAGGAGAGGAGCCTGTTTGTGCGCCATCGAGTCAAACCCCATAGATTATCATTGAGAGAGGAGATTATCATTGAGGAGAGGAGCCTGTTTGTGAAATGGAACAAATAGATTATCATTGAGGAGAGGAGCCTGTTTGTGAAGGTCAAAATTGCTAGATTATCATTGAGGAGAGGAGGCATCGAGTCAAACCATAGATTATCATTGATCTGGAGAGGAGCCTGTTTGTAAACCCTGTGCAGCTCTAATATTTATGACAAACTAGTATCTTTAATAGTTACAATCAGCGTTTTTTAAACTAGCAGAGCTGAATAACTGAGCACTCTGTCAAGCTGCTTGCCTCTCTCTACGTAACAAAGACAGAGTCACTCCTCTCCACTCCTATTGGCTGGGCAGCTATGGAGCTTGCAGACTAAATACAATGATGTTAATGTAAACATGTAAATCCAGAACTAAATGAGAAAATGTTACACTTTCTGGCTCCAGTTTGGGAAATACTAAACCCCATTTTCAGTGATGTTTCAGGTTTCAGCATTTGTTTTGGGCACACCCCTAATTTCTATTGGTCACACTGGCTACTCTTCAGAGGCGTGGAGTGATGCACAGCAAACTTCATAACCTTGATAATGTCTGAATTATTATTATTATTATTATTATTATTATTATTATTATTATTATTATTATTCTGCAGGTTATAGTAATCCTGTGCTGCACAGTTCATATGTGGTGATACAGCAACCAATCTAATTTAAAAACAAGCATACAGTCAGAAATCCAGTTAAGTGATTGTTTGTACTCAGACAGAGGAATTTTAAAATTAAAAAGTCGTAGAGCCATTTATACAGTGGCTTTCATGCTATGGGGCTAAAACATGTTGTGGAAGATACCCTGATTCCAGGTTATTATTATTATTATTATTATTATTTATTATTATCGTTATTGTTTTAATAATATGCAGAGAGAGTTTGAACCAGGGGTACAGCTTCTTTAATTGTCTTGTTGTACTGGGATCCCCATAGTAAAGGTTAGTGAAATTCTGGTTCTGATTCCATTATTCAGCAACCAGCTTCTCTCTATAACCCTAACCCTAACCCATGCACTGCAACACACACTGAGAGCATTTCAACCAGCTTTCTCTATAACCCTAACCCTAACCCATGCACTGCTCCACACACTGAGAGCCATTTCAACCAGCTTCTCCCCTATATCCCTAACCCTAACCCATGCACTGCCCACACACTGAGAGCCATTTCAACCAGCTTCTCTCATAACCCTAACCCTAACCCATGCACTGCAACACACACTGAGAGCCATTTCAACCAGCTTCTCTCTGTAACATGCACTGCAACACACACTGAGAGCCATTTCAACCAGCTTTCTAACCCCAACTCCTAACCCATGCACTGCTCCACACACTGAGAGCCATTTCAACCAGCTTCTATATAACCCTAACCCTAACACATGCACTAATAATTATTGCAACCAGCTTCTCTGTAACCCTAACCCATAACCCACACACTGAGAGCCATTTCAACCAGCTTCTCTCTATAACCCCCTAACCCATGCACTGCTCCACACACTGAGAGCCATTTCAACCAGCTTCTCTATAACCCAACCCATGCATAACCCATTTCAACCACTCTTATAACCCAACCCTAACCCATGCACTGCAACACACACTGAGAGCCATTTCAACCAGCTTCTCTATAACCCTAACCCAACCCATGCACTGCTCCACACACTGAGAGCCATTTCAACCAGCTTCTTCTATAACCCTAACCCTAAACCCATGCACTGCCCACACACACTGAGAGTCATTTCAACCAGCTTCTCTCTATAACCCCAACCCAAACCCATGCACTGCAACACACACTGAGAGCCATTTCAACCAGCTTCTCTATAACCCTAACCCAACCCATGCACTGCAAACACACTGAGAGCCATTTCAACCAGCTTCTCTATAACCCTAACCCCAACCCATGCACTGCAAACACACTGAGAGCCATTTCAACCAGCTTTCTATAATCCTAACCCTAACCCATGCACTGCAACACACTGAGAGCCATTTCAACCAGCTTCTCTATAACCCTAACCCTAACCCACGACTGCTCCAATAATTGAGAGCCATTTCAACCAGCTTTCTCTCTATAACCCAACCCTAACCCATGCACTGCAACACACACTGAGAGCCATTTCAACCAGCTTCTCTCTCTGTAACCCTAACCCTAACCCATGCACTGCAACACACACTGAGAGCCATTTCAACCAGCTTCTATAACCCTAACCTAACTCCATGCACTGCAACACACACTGAGAGCCATTTCAACCAGCTTTCTCTATAACCCTAACCCTAACCCATGCACTGCTCCATTAACTGAGAGCCATTTCAACCAGCTTCTCCTATAACCCTAACCCTAACCCATGCACTGCTCCACACACTGAGAGCCATTTCAACCAGCTTCTCTCTATAACCCTAACCCTAACCCACGCACTGCAACACACACTGAGAGCCATTTCAACCAGCTTCTCGCTCTGATTTGGTTTATTCTTGTATTTGTATCATTGTGACTCATACTGCAGGTACTGCAAAGCTACCTGGTAAACAAATAACAGCACAAAATAATAATCAGATCACTAGTTCTAACTGTGATAGACAGACATGTTGATAATCAGATCACTAGTTCTAACTGTGATACACAGACAGGCTGCTGATAATCAGATCATTAGTTCTAACTGTGATACACAGACAGGCTGCTGATAATCAGATCACTAGTTCTAACTGTGACACAGAGGCTGCTGATAATCAGATCACTAGTTCTAACTGTGATACACAGACAGGCTGCTGATAATCAGATCACTAGTTCTAACTGTGATACACAGACAGGTTGCTTGATAATCAGATCACTAGTTCTAACTGTGATACACAGACAGGCTGCTGATAATCAGATCACTAGTTCTAACTGTGATACACAGGCAGGTTGTTGATAATCAGATCACTAGTTCTAACTGTGATACACAGACAGGCTGCTGATAATCGGATCACTAGTTTTAACTGTGACACAGGCAGGCTGCTGATAATCAGATCACTAGTTCTAACTGTGATAATACGGGCAGGCTGCTGATAATCAGATCACTAGTTCTAACTGTGATAACACAGACAGGCTGCTGATAATCAGATCACTAGTTCTAACTGTGATACAGACAGGCTGTTGATAATCAGATCACTAGTTCTAACTCAGATACAGACAGGCTGCTGATAATCAGATCACTAGTTCTAACTGTGATACACAGACAGGCTGCTGATAATCAGATCACTAGTTCTAACTGTGATACACAGACAGGCTGCTGATAATCAGATCACTAGTTCTAACTGTGATACACAGGCAGGCTGCTGATAATCAGATCACTAGTTCTAACTGTGACACAGACAGGCTGCTGATAATCGGATCACTAGTTTTAACTGTGATACACAGGCAGGCTGCTGATAATCAGATCACTAGTTCTTAACTGGTGATACACAGACAGGCTGCTGATAATCAGATCACTAGTTCAACTGTGATACACAGACAGGCTGCTGATAATCAGATCACCAGTTCTAACTGTGACACACAGGCAGGCTGCTGATAATCAGATCACTAGTTCTAACTGTGATACACAGGCAGGCTGTTGATAATCAGATCACTAGTTCTAACTGTGACACAGACAGGCTGCTGATAATCAGATCACTAGTTCTAACTGTGATACACAGGCAGGGTGCTGATAATCAGATCACTAGTTCTAACTGTGATACACAGGCAGGCTGTTGATAATCAGATCACTAGTTCTAACTGTGACACACAGGCAGGGTGCTGATAATCAGATCACTAGTTCTAACTGTGACACACAGACAGGCTGCTGATAATCAGATTATTAGTTCTAACTGTGATACACAGACAGGTTGCTGATAATCAGATCACTAGTTCTAACTGTGATACACAGACAGGCTGCTGATAATCAGATCACTAGTTCTAACTGTGATACACAGACAGGCTGCTGATAATCAGATCACTAGTTCTAACTGTGATACACAGGCAGGCTGCTGATAATCAGAGCACTAGTTCTAACTGTGATACACAGGCAGGCTGCTGATAATCAGATCACTAGTTTCTAACTGATACACAGACAGGCTGCTGATAATCAGATCACTAGTTCTAACTGTGATACACAGACAGGCTGCTGATAATCAGATCACTAGTTCTAACTGTGATACACAGACAGGCTGCTGATAATCAGGATCACTAGTTCTAACTGTGACACACAGGCAGGCTGCTGATAATCAGAGCACTAGTTCTAACTGTGATACACAGACAGGCTGCTGATAATCAGATCACTAGTTCTAACTGTGATACACAGGCAGGCTGCTGATAATCAGAGCACTAGTTCTAACTGTGACACACAGACAGGCTGTTGATAATCGGATCACTAATTCTAACCGTGGACAGACAGGCTGCTGATAATCAGATCACTCAGTTTCTAACTGATACACAGACAGGCTTGCTGATAATCAGATCACTAGTTCTAACTGTGACACCGGCAAGCTGCTTGATAATCAGATCACTAGTTTAACTGTGATACACAGACAGGCTGCTTGATAATCAGATCACTAGTTCTAACTGTGATACACAGACAGGCTGCTGATAATCAGATCACTAGTTCTAACTGTGACACAGGCAGGCTGCTGATAATCAGATCACTAATTCTAACTGATACACAGGCAGGCTGTTGATAATCAGATCACTAGTTCTAACTGTGATACAATCGGCAGGCTGCTGATAATCAGATCACTAGTTCTAACTGTGATACAGGCAGGCTGCTGATAATCTGATCACTAGTTCTAACTGTGATACACAGGCAGGCTGCTGATAATCAGATCACTAATTCTAACTGTGATACACAGGCAGGCTGCTGATAATCAGATCACTTGTTCTAACTGTGACACAGGCAGGCTGCTGATAATCAGATCACTAGTTCTAACTGTGATACACAGACAGGCTGCTGATAATCAGATCACTAGTTCTAACTGTGATACACAGACAGGCTGCTGATAATCAGATCACTAGTTCTAACTGTGATACACAGGCAGGGTGCTGATAATCAGATCACTAGTTCTAACTGTGATACACAGGCAGGCTGCTGATAATCAGATCACTAGTTCTAACTGTGATACACAGGCAGGGTGCTGATAATCAGATCACTAGTTCTAACTGTGATACACAGACAGGCTGCTGATAATCAGATCACTAGTTCTAACTGTGATACACAGGCAGGCTGCTGATAATCAGAGCACTAGTTCTAACTGTGATACACAGGCAGGCTGCTGATAATCAGATCACTAGTTTCTAACTGATACACAGACAGGCTGCTGATAATCAGATCACTAGTTCTAACTGTGATACACCGGCAAGCTGCTGATAATCAGATCACTAGTTCTAACTGTGATACACAGACAGGCTGCTGATAATCAGATCACTAGTTCTAACTGTGATACACAGACAGGCTGCTGATAATCAGATCACTAGTTCTAACTGTGATACAGGCAGGTTAGTTGATAATCAGATCACTAATTCTAACTGTGATACACAGGCAGGCTGCTGATAATCAGATCACTAGTTCTAACTGTGATACACCGCAGGCTGCTGATAATCAGATCACTAGTTCTAACTGTGATACAATCGCAGGCTGTTGATAATCAGATCACTAGTTCTAACTGTGATAACACAGGCAGGCTGCTGATAATCAGATCACTAGTTCTAACTGTGATACAGGCAGGCTGCTGATAATCAGATCACTAGTTCTAACTGTGATACACCGGCAGGCTGCTGATAATCAGATCACTAGTTCTAACTGTGATACACAGGCAGGCTGCTGATAATCAGATCATTAGTTCTAACTGTGATACACAGACAGGCTGCTGATAATCAGATCACCAATTCTAACTGTGATACACAGACAGGCTGCTGATAATCAGATCACTAGTTCTAACTGTGATACACAGACAGGCTGCTGATAATCGGATCATTAGTTCTAACTGTGATACACAGACAGGCTGCTGATAATCAGATCACTAGTTCTAACTGTGATACACAGACAGGCTGCTGATAATCAGATCACTAGTTCTAACTGTGATACACAGACAGGCTGCTGATAATCAGATCACTAGTTCTAACTGTGATACACAGACAGGCTGCTGATAATCAGATCACTAGTTCTAACTGTGATACACAGACAGGCTGCTGATAATCAGATCACTAGTTCTAACTGTGATACACAGGCAGGGTGCTGATAATCAGATCACTAGTTCTAACTGTGATACACAGGCAGCTGCTGATAATCAGATCACTAGTTCTAACTGTGATACACAGGCAGGCTGCTGATAATCAGATCACTAATTCTAACTGTGATACACAGGCAGGCTGCTGATAATCAGATCACTAGTTCTAACTGTGATACACCGGCAGGCTGCTGATAATCAGATCACTAGTTCTAACTGTGATACACAGGCAGGCTGCTGATAGTCAGATCACTAGTTTCTAACTGTGATACACAGGCAGGCTGCTGATAATCAGATCACTAGTTCTAACTGTGATACACAGACAGGCTGCTGATAATCAGATCACTAGTTCTAACTGTGATACACAGACAGGCTGCTGATAATCAGATCGCTAGTTCTAACTGTGATACACAGGCAGGCTGCTGATAATCAGATCACTAGTTCTAACTGTGATACACAGGCAGGCTGCTGCTACACTGGTGACACTGAAGTGATTGTATTGAAATGTAAATGGGATCCTTTTTATTCTCATGATGTTTTTCACCTGGAAAGCTGCTATGATGTCTAAATTAAGGTCAGCAACACAAACAGTAACAGATGAATCATCAAACAAGACCTGCAGTTTACCAGCAAACATCTATCCCAGTGTAGCACCAACCCCCTTTCTTTCCTTACTGAGGATACCATAACATCTATCCCAGTGTAGCACCAACCCCCTTTCTCTTTCCTTACTGAGGATACCGTGAACATCTATCCCAGTGTAGCACCAACCCCCTTTCTTTCCTTACTGAGGATACCATAACATCTATCCCAGTGTAGCACAAACCCCTTTCTCTTTCCTTACTGAGGATACCATAACATCTATCCCAGTGTAGCACAAACCCCCTTTCTTCCTTACTGAGGATACCATAACATCTATCCCAGTAGCACCAACCCCCTTTCTTTCCTTACTGAGGATACCATAACATCTATCCCAGTGTAGCATCAACCCCTTTCTCCTTTCCTTACTGAGGATACCATAACATCTATCCCAGTGTAGCACCAACCCCCTTTTCTTTCCTTACTGAGGATACAGAACATCTATCCCAGTGTAGCACCAACCCCCCTTTTTTCCTTACTGAGGATACCATAACATCTATCCCAGTGTAGCACCAACCCCTTTCTCTTTCCTTACTGAGGATACCATAACATCTATCCCAGTGTAGCATCAACCCCTTTCTCTTTCCTTACTGAGGATACCATAACATCTATCCCAGTGTAGCACCAACCCCTTTTCTCTTTCCTTACTGATACCATAACATCTATCCCAGTGTAGCACCAACCCCTTTCTCTTTCCTTACTGAGGATACCATAACATCTATCCCAGTGTAGCACCAACCCCCTTTCTTTTCCTTACTGAGGATACCAGAACATCTATCCCAGTGTAGCACCAACCCCCTTTCTTTCCTTACTGAGGATACCATAACATCTATCCCAGTGTAGCACCAACCCCCTTTCTTCTTTACTGAGGATACTGTAAAGCAGTCACTGTCACTCAAACACTTGTGTTGTTTTCCAGGGAAATGAACATGAGATTCCTGGGAGGACCTGTCTCATTGTCTTGAGTTTACTACCAGCTGTTTCTACACAAGGTGAGAGGGATTGTAGAAATGAAACTGATGAAGAGACACATCACTAATGTTGCCCTGAAGATCTTTCAACAGGACAGATTCACTGAGATGCAAGATCACAAGTTCAGAGATGTCATGGCCCTGTTTTTATAGGAAGGGGAATTGTAGTTCAATTTGCCTGTTCAGTCACCTCTTACTAACAGTGCACTGGTTCTTTGGTTGAGTTCTGGACCAGTGGGTCTAATGCACCAACGTTCATAGCTGGATGTTTAGTGTAGAAGTCCCAGGGTCACAGCTTATAGCTCATATCTCATAGCTGGATGTTTAGTGTAGAGCTCCCAGGGTCACAGCTTATAGCTCATATCTCATAGCTGGATGTTTAGTGTAGAAGTCCCAGGGTCACAGCTTATAGCTCATATCTCATAGCTGGATGTTTAGTGTAGAGCTCCCAGGGTCACAGCTAATAGCTCATATTTCATAGCTGTGCGCTGCTTCTTCTTCTACTAGGATAGTGTTTGAGCAAATGCTTGTTTGTTTCTAATTTCCAGTGTTTTGTTTTTCAGATGACAGCACTGTTGTTGGCTCTGATCAGCCCCTCATCGCCTCTCCTGGTGAAGATGTCACCCTGCCCTGTCACATCACCCCCAGTCTTAGTGCTGTGGACATGGAAGTGAGGTGGTACAGAGAGAACTTGAAGATCCCAGTTCATTTATATGAAGATCGAAGCGATCGCACAGATGTTCAGGACAGTGACTATCGGGGCCGCACTGCTCTCTCTAGATTGGGGCTGCAGGAAGGCATTCTCTCTCTGAACCTGAGAAACCTCCGTCCCTCTGATAGCGGGGTCTATTACTGCTATGCCACTGCTGGAGCCTGGTATGAACAAGGAAAGACTGAACTGATAGTCAGAGGTCAGTGCTGAATTGCAGTGTGATTTCATCTGAAATAACACCTCGATATCCTGGAGAGCAGACCTGGCTGGTGTGTCTATCTGTGTGTGTCTCACTGTCTCTATTCCCTGACAGCTGTGGGGACCCAGCCCTCAATCTCTATGGACTCTACACAAGGAGAGCAGTCCCGGCTGGTGTGTCTATCTGTGTGTGTCTCACTGTCTCTATTCCCTGACAGTCTATCTGTGTGTGTCTCACTGTCTCTATTCACTGACAGCTGTGGGGACCCAGCCCTCAATCTCTATGGACTCTACACAAGGAGAGCAGACCCGGCTGGTGTGCAGATCAGAGGGGTGGAGCCCTGAGCCTGAAGTGATCTGGAGAGACAGGGATGGAAACGATGTGACATCACTGTCCAACACAACAGTGCAGAGGGACAGTCAGGGGTTCCTCAGTGTCAGCAGCTACATCAAAATCAAACAGCAGTCCAACGTGTTCTCCTGTCTGGTTAGAAGTAAAACACCCAAACCAGACTGGGAATCCAAACTCCACATATCCAGTGAGTATCACATGTTTGTGGATTGAGCCTGACTGACACTGACCATAGATTACAGTCACCATGATGGGACATCAACATCTGAATCAAACACATGAACTAGTGGACCAGTCAATATCTGAATCAAACACATGAACTAGTGACCAGTCAATATCTGAATCAAACACATGAACTAGTATTGGGAGGGGTGTGTGGAATGGACTCACTATGAGGGATGTGGCTCAGTGCTGGGAGGGGTGTGTGGAATGCTCACTATGAGGGGTGTGGTCAGTGTTGGGAGGGGTGTGTGGAATGCTCACCATGAGGGGTGTGTCTCAGTGTTGGGAGGGGTGTGTGGAATGCTCACTATGAGGGGTGTGGTCAGTGTTGGAGGTGTGAAATGCTCACTATGAGGGGTGTGGTCATGTGGTCAGTGTTGGGAGGGGTGTGAATGCTCACTATGAGGGGGTTTGGCTCAGTGTTGGGAGGGGTATGTGGAATGCTCACTATGAGGGGGTGGTCAGTGTTGGGAGGTGTGTGGAATGCTCATTATGGGGGGGTGTGGCTCAGTGTTGGGAGGGGTGTGTTGAATGCTCACTATGAGGGGTGTGGTCAGTGTTGGGAGGGGTGTGTGGAATGCTCACTATGAGGGTGTGGTCAGTGTTGGGAGGGGTGTGGAATGCTCACTATGAGGGGGTGTGGTCAGTGTTGGGGAGGGGTGTGTGTGGAATGCTCATTATGAGGGTGTGGTCAGTGTTGGGAGGGGGTGTGTGTTCCAGTGTGTTGAGCTGCTGTGTTGTTTTCCAGGTGATTTTTTCCCAGGAGTCTCTGGATGGGTGGTATTTTCTTCTTGACTTTAGCTCAGGTATTGCAGCCATTCCTCTGCTGGTGATCCAATGGAGAAGAATGGATGGTATGAACTTTATCATTATCATGAGACATTTCATATAGCTCTGTGCATTTTAAACATGTCAAACAGGTTTACAATAATATGAACTGTTCTGTTTTTCTTCTAGACATGGAGAGAAAGCTTGAGCCTATGGGTAAGTAAATTAGACCCAGTTCTCAATGGGTAAATCTTGTTAATGAAAAAAAATAAAAATAAAAGCTTTTTTTATTTTTTTAGACAAAGTTTGCGAATATAAATCTTTCTTTATGGATGGATGTTGAAAATTGTAGGAATTTTAGTTTTTATGTTTTATATACTTCACAGATATGAGATTCATTTTCACATGGACATCCTGTTCATTTAAATGGTTGTGTTTTTCATACTGCAATTTAATCTGTACTGGAGCTGAAATAACCACACACTGTTCTGTCTGATTCATTTTAATCTGTACTGGAGCTGAAATAACCACACACTGTTCTGTCTGATTCATTTTTAATCTGTACTGGAGCTGAAATAACCACACACTGTTCTGTCTGATTCATTTTAATCTGTACTGGAGCTGAAATAACCACACACTGTTCTGTCTGATTCATTTGAATCTGTACTGGAGCTGAAATAACCACACACTGTTCTGTCTGATTCATTTTAATCTGTACTGGAGCTGAAATAACCACACACTGTTCTGTCTGATTCATTTGAATTTACTGAGCTGAAATAACCACACACTGTTCTGTCTGATTCATTTGAATTTACTGGAGCTGAAATAACCACACACACTGTTCTGTCTGATTTTATTTTTTTTTAGCTGCTCTGTATCTTCATCAGCGCCTTCGTAAGGAACTTGGTAAGAATTGTTTTTATAACTTTGTATTTTCAGAATTACCAAACTTTCAATCCTTCTGTCTGTCTATGTATCTGTGTTGGGTTTTGTCAGCATGATGAAGCTGGGGGCAGGTAGGAGAGGCTGTGTATGTTATTTTGATTTGCTGATTTTGACAGTTCGTTTGTACAGCTGTTCTGACCATTGTTATGTAATACGGCTCTAAATTCCTGTATTTTATTCAGAGTTTGTTTCTACTTCTAGTACTGCTACTAATATTACTGCTATTACTACTATTACTGTAACAATTACACGTGTAATGTCTGGCACCTGTTTTGCAATAAACAATGATTTGAGCCGAATCAAAGCTGCAGGTACCTCGCAGATTAAAATGTGGGTTTCATAAAACCTTTGCAGGACTGCAACATCGCTGATTTTCACTGAACCTTGCCACAGCCAGACAACAACTGGAAGTAGCAATTTTCATCAGCAGCAAATCCTGGTTTAGGACATACCATGGCGCTCATACTACTAGCTGGCCGTCAATATGGCTGAGAAATCAGAAGGAAAGAGTAATTAGGGACCAGTGAAGTTAGGTTGATATTGGATATTGGATATTGTCGATATTCACGGACAACTTCATGTGACTTCATATGAGAGCATGGCGCCGAGCAGGTGGAGTCTTTATACCTAAAGAAAAAGATTCTACAAGCATCAGTCAGTTTCGTCCCATTTCCCTATTAAACGTAGAAGGCAAGATTTTCTTCAGCATTATTGCTCTGAGATTGTCAACTTACATATTAAAGAACTGCTTCATTGACACTTCAGTACAAAAAGCGGGCATTCCAGGTTTCCCACGATGCTTAGAACACATCAATGTGATCTGGCAACAAATTCAATCAGCTAAAAAGGAGAGGAAGGAGCTCCATGTGACATTCCTGGATTTGGCTAATGCATATGGTTCAGTGCCACATGAACTTCTTTGGACAGTATTTGATTTTTTCAGTGTACCGATGACAATAACAAATTTAGTGAAAGCCTGCTTTGGAGATTTGCAATTTAGTTTTTCAACTTCAGAATTCAGCACTACATGGCAATGCCTAGAGGTTGGAATAATGGCAGGATGCACCATTTCTTATTATTATTTTTTATTTCTTAGCAGACGTCCTTATCCAGGGCGACTTACAATTGTTAGCAGATATCACATTATTTTTACATACAATACCCATTTTTACAGTTGGGTTTTTACTGGAGCAATGTAGGTAAAGTACCTTGCTCAAGGGTACAGCAGCAGTGTCCCCACCGGGGATTGAACCCACAACCCTCCGGTCATGAGTCCAGAGCCCTAACCACTACTCCACACTGCTGCCACTGGCTTTTACCATGGCAATGGAAGTAATCATTAGGCATCAAATGGGTAGTGGAGGAGAGCGCTGGCTTGAATGCGATTACCACCAATTCGAGCATACATGGATGACATGACAACCATGACTACAACAGTAGCCTGCACTAATCGGTTATTGGGCAAATTAACCAAACCCACTAAATCAAGGAGCATCTCTATAATTAAAGGTAAAGTAGTAGATAAAACGTTCTTCATTAATGGTGAGGCAATACCAACAGTGTCTGAGAAGCCAGTGAAGAGCCTTTGGGAGATGGTACGACGGGATCTAAAGGACACAGTTCGTGTGGGAGAAGTTAGACAACAAGCAGTGGAAGGGTTGAAGAGCATAGACAACAGCGCCTTTTACCAGGCAAACTAAAACTCTGGTGCTTTCAGTTAGGTCTACTGCCGAGGTTGCTGTGGCCACTGACTGTGTACGAGGTTTCTTTGACAACAGTAGAGAAGCTGGAAGCTTTAATCAGTTCATACATCAGGAAATGGTTGGGAGTTCCACGCTGCCTCAGCAGAGTGGGACTTTATGGTAAAGGAATACTGCAGCTACCAGTCTCCGCCTAACCGAGGAGTTTAAGTGCCAAGGTCAGACTGAAATGACATTAGTAGAGTCAACGACGACAAAATGCGGGAGGCAGCACCTATGTTGAAAACTGGAAGAAAGTGGGCGGCAAAGAAAGCTGTGGAGGATGCAAAGGCTGCCTTCGAATTGGTGATATCATGGGGCAAGTTCAGCATGGAAGAGGGGGTCTTGGTCTCAGGTTCAGCTCCTCCTACATGGCACAAGGCAGCCCCAGCTCAACAGAGGAAGCTGGTAGTCAACGAGGTGCAAAAGCAGGAGGAGAGGATGAGGTATAAAGGCCATTTCCCAGGCCAAGCAGGAGAATGGATGATGGGGAGTGTGGAACAACGCAAGATTGGCTGGCAAGACCTATGGTCAATGGAACAGAGCAGGATCAGTTTCCTCATCAGGTCAACATATGATGTTCTCCCATCACCACAGAACCTAAACCTCTGGGTAGGAGAGGATCCTCATGTCCTTTGTGTTCATCACCTGCAACATTAAGGCACATTTTGACAGGATGTAAGGTGGCTCTTAGTCAAGGACGGTTTACTTGGCGCCATGACCAGGTGCTGCGATATTTGGCCTTAGCATTGGAAGACAAGCGTAACATGACCAATAAGTTGCCACTAGGTCCATCAAAACATTACTCAAAAGACAACATTCCTCCGCCCAGGAGAGCAACCACCAAGAAAAGGTGTTAAACCAATCTCTTCAGGACAACTGGAAGCTGCTAGAGACTGGAAAATGCTGGCAGATGTTGGTCAACGGCTTATTTTTCCACCTGAGATTGCAACCACTAACCTTCGACCAGATATTGTCTTGTGGTTGGATCAGCACGCCTTGTTCACCTGGTAGAGTTAACAGTGCCATGGGAGGATGCTGTAGATGAGGCGATGAGAGGAAGAAACTGCGGTATGCTCAACTAGCCACTGAAGCGAACAGCGAGGATGGAGAGTCCGGTTTACCCAGTGGAGGTCGGTTGTCGAGGATTTGTGGCACACTCTACAACCCGGTTTCTCAGAGATGTCGGATTCAGTGGCCAAGAGTTGCGTCAAGACAGTGAAGAACTTATCTGAAGCAGCAGAGAGGAGCAGCAACTGGCTGTGGTTGAGACGGAAAGATTCTGGCTGGGGGATCTCAAGCACAATAGAAAGAAAGAAACGCTGGTGTACGGGTAAGTAAGCTGGGCTGAGTTGAGTGTGGGACGGAGGGGAGAGATGCTGGGACGCCAGAATCACCATCGAGCCCTCTTGAGGTGTCGTTTGTTAGTTGACGAAACACAGAGGATGGAAAGTGCCCACTTGAAGACCCCAGAGATGTACCCTACTTAGCTCAATCCAGACGGTTATCATGCTGACGCGCTGGGGAGACTGCACTGTGGTCGATCCCCGGAGCCAGCATCGCAGCCGTTGTGTGTGCAGATGCGCTAGGTCTACATGCTTTTTCGCAAACTCCATACATGCTTCAAGATGAGGCTTTTTGAGTAATAGCTTCTTTCTTGCCACCTGTCCATACAGGCAAGCTTTGTAGGGACTGGCTTATTGTTGATGTGTGAACACTCCCATCTCAGACACAGAACTTTGCAGATCTCTCAAGGCCATTGTTGGCTTCAGAGTGACATCCCGAATCAGTTTCCTGCTTCCCAGCTGCTCAGTTTGGGAGGGCAACCTGATCTGGGTAGTGTCTGGGTGGTATGATGCATCTTCCACTTCTTAATAATGGACTTCACTGTGCTGAGAGGGATAATCAGCACCTTTGAAATTTTCTTGTACCCTTCTCCTGCTCTGTGCCTCTCTACCACTTTATCCCTGACTTGTTTTGAAAGCTCCTTGGTCTTCATGGTTGCTTTGTTGGATCACTATGCGAGTTGCAGCTTGATAGTCTTTATATACCTGAGGGAAATGATCTAAAAGTTAAACCACTTTGAGTGCACACAGGCTGAAACCATTTCACTAATTTTGTGACCTTTCAAACAAATCATTTGCACCTGAGCTGATTTAGGGCTGCAGTGGCAAAGAGGTTGAATACTTATGCAACTGAGATTCATCTGTTTTTCTCTGTCTTATTTATATTCTATATGCATTTTTTTTTAACTTTATCAATGTGGAGTAGTTTGTGTAGATTCTACATGTAAAGTCTAATTTGAAAGCGTTGTGGAGTATACTCAGGTGCCAACAAAATGTGAAAACTTTGTAGGGGGGTGTGAGGCGTGTGAGTAATAATGGAATTTCCAGACAGTAATTTACGTGTAAAAATAAAAATTTTCTTTATTAATATTTACACGCAAAAAAAAATAAACAAACAAAAGAAGGATGTGAGGGAGGGAGTGCTGAGAAACCAAACAAAAGGAACGGACGCTTCTTAGTCCTCTTCTTGATATGCTGAACACAGAAACGGAATCAAAACAAAGAGAACAACGTTAGTAAAGCTTCCGTCCGTGATAATAAACAACCAGAACCCGCACTGCTTTCTCCCTCCAGCCTTCCTCCGCCTATACTTTGTGGGACCAACCCGACACAGTAGCACGTTCCCTTTAGTATGCAAAGCCCCGCCCGGTAGTCAGTGGAACACCAATTCCAAACTAACAAGTGTCCTTGAACCTCACTTGACTCCAGTGGCTGGAATTTACATACCATACTTCCGCCTCACCAAGGTGCCGCCCTCATAAAGATGACTTTCGCCATGGTCACGAGATCTTGGTAAGGGAAGTCCCGAGTTGGTTTGATGCCTTCTACTGTCGGGAGGCTGAATTACAGACCGAAACCCCTTTGACTCATCACAGGGGGTGAATATTATTATTATTATTATTATTTATTTTTAGCAGACTTTTATCCAGGGCGACTTACAATCGTAAGCAAATACATTTCAAGTGTTACAATACAAGTAATACAATAAGAGCAAGAATACAATAACTTTTGTTCAAGTGTGACAAACCACAATTCAATAATACAGCAGATAATAGTGATAGTTACATCAGGATATGATTAAATAGTGATAGTTACATCAGGATATGATTAAATACAAAATACTACAGGTTAAACACTTGGCAGATTACAGTATTCTGAAGTACAGGATTAAATGCAGTAAAATAGGGGCAGATAAGAGCAAAATAAAGCACATTTAAATCAAGGGTGATAGTGTCCCAGGATACAAACAGAGGAGTTCTACAGGTGCTGTTTGAAGAGGCGAGTCTTAAGGAGGCGCTGAATGTGGTCAGGGACTGGGCAGTCCTGACATCTGTAGGAAGGTCATTCCACCACTGGAGCAAGGGTGGAGAAGGAGCAGGCTCTGGAGGCAGGGGAGCATAGCGGAGGTAGAGGTCGGGGGGTGTAGGGGAGATGAGGGTCTGAGGTAGCTGGTGCAGTCTGGTCAAGGCATCTGTAGGCTAGTACAAGAGTCTTGAACTGGATGCGAGCGTGATCGGGAGCCAGTGGAGCGAGCGGAGTAGTGGAGTAGCATGGGCGAGGCAGAGAGAACACCAGGCGGGCAGCAGAGTTCTGGATGAGCTGGAGCGGACGGGTGGCGGACGAGGGAGGCCAGCCAGGAGGGAGTTGCAGTAGTCTAGGCGGGAGAGTACCAGGCCTGGACCAGGAGCTGGGTAGCGAGTTGGTGAGGAAGGGTCGGATTCTTAGGATGTTGCTCAGGAAGAATCGGCAAGTGCCAGAGTGAGAGATGTGCTGGGAATAAGAGAGGCAGGGGTCCAGGGTGACTCCAAGGTTCTTAGCGGAGGAAGAGGGAGAGTGGTAGATTCCAGAGGAACAGAGAGAGAGATCAGTGGAGGGGAGGAGGAGGGAAAGAAGAGGAGGTCAGATTTAGAGAGGTTGAGTTTGAGGTGATGCGAGTGCATCCAGGAGGAAATAGCAGACAGACAGGTAGAGATACGGGAGGAGATGGTGGAGTCAGAGGTGGGGAAGGAGAGGAAAATCTGAGCATCATCAGCATAGAAATGAATACTTGCAAACCACTGTGTGTATGTGTGTGTGTATGTGTATATATATATATATATATATATATATATATATATATATATATATATATATATATATATATATAGTTGTAGTCAAAAGTTTACATACCCCAATGGACATGTATAATTTCTAGAAATTTCTCAAAAACAAATAATTACAGGAAAAATCTTTTGTAGCAAAAGTTTTGCATTTGTGGATGAGGAAAAATAGTTACAAGAAATATTGTTTATTTCAGCAATTTTCTTGCAAAAATTCTAATTCAAAAGTATTCATACCCTGACAAGGAAAATGAAATTAATAGCTAGTAGAGGCACCTTTAGCAATAATAACCTCATTTAAACAATTAGGATATTTGTCAATGAGCTTTTGGCATCGCAAAATTGCTCGAGTTCATTCAAATTCCGAGGACTTCTTTTGTGCACAGCCTTCTTCAACTCATACCAAAGATTCTCAATCAGATTTAGATCGGGACTTTGACTAGGCCATTCCAGAACCTTGATGCTATTCTTCTTTAACAGTAGAACGACCGTGTTTATAGGTATACCTAGAATGACCAAGATCGGTCCAGCGTAGTAATAACAACATAAATCTTATAATGAAAGGGCAAAAAATCGGATATGTCATACTTTTATTCAGGCACGTCATATAAAGCATCTCCAGAACCGACATAAATGTGTTCATATACAGACGTATTGCATAAAGCGCAAACACAAAAAACGATACAAAAAATAAATAAACGAATTTGAAACGAAAGTAGTGTATATTCTTCAGTGAATGAACAAGATAGCCATTAAATGTATTTATCTAAATGTAGAAGTCTCAGAAACCAAAATGTTAGAACTTGCACTGACAAGTAACTACGATGTGATAGGTGTTACAGAAACTTGGTGGTTATTATTATTATTATTATTAATTTTATTTATTTATTTATTTATTTATTTATTTATTTATTTGCACCCTTACCAGTTGTATACAAAAAATACATATCAAGAATTGTCCGAGAGTGATGGAGACGAATATAATATTAGTGGGTACACACTGTATAGGAAAGACAGGCAGGACAGAAGAGGCGGAGGGGTAGCGCTATACATAAGAAATAGTCTTGAAGCCCAGGTGTTAAATCTGGAAGAAAAAAACAACGCAGAATCAATATGGGTCAGAATAATGGACAAAAGTTCAAAGGGCATAATAATATGAGCATGCTATAGACCGCCAAATTCAGGCACCGAGCAAAATAATCTGTTATACAATGACATTAGAAATACGTGCAGCAAAGGAGAAGCCATATTAATGGGGGGTTTCATCTTCCCCCGTATAAAATGGGAAAACCCGATGGGGGGGCACGACGGACGAAATTGAAACAGTGGAAATGACAAATGACTGCTTCCTAACGCAATTTGTCAAGGCACCGACTAGAGGGGAGGCATGCCTTGATTTAGTCTTTTCAAATAATGTAGACAGAATAACTAAAACAGAGGTCAGAGAGCCATTGGCAAACTCAGACCACAACATGGTCTCATTTGAAGTATTTTTTAAAACCCCAAAAGTAATGACTAAAGCTAAGGTTTACAATTTTAGAAAAGCAAACTATGAAGGTATGAAACAGAGACTAATAGAAGTAGATTGAAGTAAAATAGAGAAAACATCCACAGGAAAAGGATGGCTGTTTATAAAAAATGTAGTAGTAGAGGTGCAAAACAATTACATCCCAAAAGTAGACAAATCTAAATCTAAAACAAAATGGCCAAAATGGTTTAATAGATCAATTAAAAAAAATATTCAGTGAAAAAAGGCACTTTACAGAGCGTTTAAAAGGGACCAAAAACAAAGTACACAGAAAGAGTACTTGAAACTGCAAACACAAGTCAAAAAGGAAGTTAGAAAGGCCAAGAGAGAGATAGAAATCAATATTGCTAAGGGGACTAACACCAAATCCAAAACGTTTTTCCCATATTTTAACAGCAAGAGAACATTCAAAGAGGAGGTAAAAGGTCTAAGAGATACAAATGGCAAAAACATAGATGAAGAGAAAAAATAGCAAATATATTAAATGATTACTTTTCACAGGTTTTTACAAAGGAGGACACAGACAACATGCCCCACATGTCGACCTGTTCCTATCCAGTTTTAAATAACTTTAGCATAACAGGCAGAAGTGTTAAAGGGACTAGGAGCTCTTAAAATAAACAAATCCCCTGGGCCGGATGAGATCCTCCCAATAGTACTCAAAGAAATGAAAGAAGTTGTTTACAAACCGCTAACCAAGATCATTATTATTTATTTCTTAGCTGACACCCTTATCCAGGGCAACTTACAATTGTTAAATCACATTATTTTCACATATAATTACCCATTTATACAGTTGGGTTTTTTACTGGAGCAATCTAGGTAAAGTACCTTGCTCAAGGGTACAGCAGCAGTGTCCCCTACCAGGGATTGAACCCACAACCCTCTGGTCAAGAGTCCAGAGCCCTAACCACTACTCCACACTGCTGCAACAGTCTCGACACAGGGGTTGTACCGACAAACTGGAGAATTGCAAACGTAATACCGATCCACAAAAAGGGAGACAAAACCGAACCAGGTAACTACAGGCCAATATGCCTGACTTTTATTATATGTAAACTTATGGAAACTATAATAAGATCCAAAATGGAAAATTACCTATATGGTAACAGTATCCTGGGAGACGGCCAGCATGGTTTTAGGAAAGGAGATGGGTTCTAACTAACCTGCTTGATTTTTTTTGAGCATGCAACATCAACAATGGATAATTGCAAAGCATACGACATGGTTTATTTAGATTTCCAGAAAGCTTTTTGACAAAGTCCTGCATAAAAGATTAATTCTCAAACTGAATGCAGTAGGGATTCAAGGAAAGGCATGCACATGGATTAGGAGTGTTAACATGTAGAAAACAGAGTACTGATTAGAGGAGAAACCTCAACATGGAGCGAGGTAACCAGTGGTGTACCACAGGATCAGTATTAGGTCCTCTGCTATTCCTAATCTACATTAATGATTTAGATTCTGGCATAGTAAGAAAAACTTGTTAAATGGTAGACAACACAAAAAGAGGAGGAGTGGAAACACTGTTGCAGCAGCAAAGGTCATTCAAAATGATCTAGACAGCATTCAGAACTGGGCAGACACATGGCAAATGACATTTAATAGAGAAAAGTGTAAAGTACTGCACGCAGGCAATAAAATGTGCATTATAAATATCATATGGGAGATACTGAAATTGAAGAAGGAATCTATGAAAAGACCTAGGAGTTTATGTTGACTCAGAAATGTCTTCATCTAGACAATGGGGAAGCTATAAAAAAGGCCAACAAGATGCTTGGATATATTGTGAGAAGTGTTGAATTTAAATCAAGGGAAGTAATGTTAAAACTTTACAATGCATTAGTAAGATCTCACCTAGAATATTATGTTCAGTTCTGGTCACCTCGTTACAAAAAGGATATTGCTGCTCTAGAAAGAGTGCAAAGAAGAGCGACCAGAATTATTCTTGGTTTAAAAGGCATGTTGTATGCAGACAGGCTAAAATAATTGAATCTATTCAGTCTTGAACAAAGAAGACTACGCGGTGATCTGATTCAAGCATTCAAAATCCTAAAAGGTATTGACAAAAAAAAATAGGAGGCACTTTTTTACACAGAGATTTGTGGGAGTCTGGAACCAACTCCCCAGTAATGTTGTTGAAGCTGACACCCTGGGATCCTTCAAGAAGCTGCTTGAGGAGATTCTGGGATCAATAAGCTACTAACAACCAAACAAGCAAGATGGGCTGAATGGCCTCCTCTCGTTTGTAAGCTTTCTGTTCTTATATACAGGTATATTATGTATATACAAAACTGTACAACTGAAATTATGTAAATAAGTACCAAAAATGTAAAATAAATGGGTGTACATTGCCTATATACAGTAAAGTACATTACAGTACCGGTGTATAACAAAGTGCATACACAACCGAAACTGCATGTAAAAAAAAACAAACATATATTATAATCTAAATGACAAATAAATAAACATTTGGACGGAATGGGGGTTATATACACTAACGACAGCACAACATGTTATCAAAGAAGCTTATTCACATACCTGTATTTACGTTTCAATGCCTTTATGCATTGGGCAGCTACAGTACTGTATGTAAAGAGTCTTGTTATGTATATACAAAACTGTACAGCCTAAACCATGTACATAAGTATCAAAAATGTAAACTATATGGTTTATATTGCCTACGGATACAGTAGTACAGTAGAAAGCGGATACGCTACAGAAACTGCATGTAAAAAACAAACAAACATTTGAACATAGCTGTGTTTCTACAGACTTACTATAATCCAAATGATTAAATAAATAAACAAACAAACATTTGAACACAATGAGCTTCATTTACAATTGTTTACAAAGTCTAAGTGCTGACACAAATCACACAGATAGCCTACTGCTTTTCAAAATATGCAGTGCGCACTTACTCTGTAGTCCGCATCAAAATCTTGTTTGGTAAAATTTTCTGAAATTCCAAATATGGCTTTTCTGTCCTGCTGTCTCTTCAGCGAACCATTTGCAATATTTATTGGGGTAAGACTGAATTGTTAAGAAAAAACGTGTGATTTTAGAGGTAACAGTTCACAGACAGCCTGGCACCGTGAGTGGGTATTTTGTGCATTTTATAAAAGCAGAATAACTTGCAAATCATATTTGTTTTTCAGGGTTGTATAATTTAACTCAGTCCAGTGATACGAAGTTCACCTTCCAGTTGCTTGCGAGTATCCAATATCAATACTTCACTTGGGTAGAGGACCCCAGGACCAGTCAAATCCTCTTGATGCATATACAGACTCAGAATTAATATCAAAGCATTGATTACCAAAAGGAGAGATAACTAATCTGTGCAAATTATTAGATCATGAAATTAGCCGTAGATGGATCTAAAGTGCCAGTGTTGTCCCCTGCTGTGAATAAGCACCTGTACATACACAGGAAAGGTTTTCATTCCATTAATGTTCAAGCCACCTGAGATGCCAAAATGTTTGTAGAAGCTGTCATTCAATACTCTTGGAGTAAACAGTGGTTTCATTTGGGCGAATTGTGAAATATATTTGTGATGGGTGGCTTTTGGGAGACAGTTGGTAAGATAATGATAATAATAATAATAATAATAATAATAATAATAATAATAATAATAACTAGAACTGCCAGGCAGTTTTAAGGCTTCCAAGCTCAGTACCAGTGGAAATTTTGGCAAGCTGTAGCAATACAGCACAAGTGTCAGCAACAGATCAGTTTTATGGAGCAGTTTCAATTCAAAATACTGCATTAGTTCATTATCTCACGATGCTTTATAACTGTAACCATGACCCTATCTACACACTGAAAGGAGGTCAAAGGTCACGATCAAGGTAATTTTTGAATAGAGCATATATGGGTTCCTAAATGTGTTGTATAGTAACCATACCCCTATGTGACCTGTAAGGAGTTATAAGCTAGTTTTACATTTGACCTTACATAGGTCAAAGGTCACAGGCAAGGTAATTTTTGTATAGAGCATATATATGGGCTCCTATCTGTGTTCTATAGTAACCATTAACCTATAAACACTCTGTAAGGAGTTATAAGCTAGTTTTACATTTCACCAAAGATTTTGAAAGGTTTTTAAAGAAATGCGTCATGGCCATATTGGTTTATGCACAAACGCCATTTTTGAAAAAGTCAATTGTATTGACACAGGGATGATGCTTGTCAACTTCAGAGTTAATCAAATAAACCATTTTTCAACTGAAGCGGTTTTAAATTTAAGAAGAAAATGTAGGTCTGGCAGCCATCTTGTTTTACAAAAGAACACAATTTTTCCCTATTTGAATTCCATTGTCCCCAGGATGATGCCTACCAAGTTAAGAGTTAGTTGGTTAAACGGTTTGCAAACAGAAGCAGTTTGATATTTGGGGCGCGTTTTGGTGAATTTGGTGGCAGCCATTTTGATAGTAAAATTTATCACAGCAACTTCTGCTTCGCAAACTTGAAGTGGGTTTGGTTGCAGATGACATATGCCAAGTGTTAGATCAATCACTTCACCAATTCCCAAGAAGAAGATTTAGAAAGGTTTCTAAAAAAAAATGTGCCAGGCAGCCATTTTGGTTTGGGTCAACACCATTTGTTTTAAGCGTCAGTTGTATTGATACAGTGACAGGGATGATGCTTGTGAAATTTGGAGTTAGTCAAGTAAACTGTTTGTCAGCTGAGGCAGTTTTAAATTTAAGATGTAAATGTAGGTCTGGCGGCCACATCTCTGCATCTGTACAATATGGAACTTTAATGAACTTGGATGAGAATGTCTTTTTTAGAGTAATTTATTATTAAACGTTTGAATTGTGTTTATGCAGTTATTATTTGAATGTCCTATTTTTTGGAATGTTTGCAGTAAATTCAAATGTTTTATTTTTTTAGTTATACAATTACAGTATCTCCAGGCCATTTTAACGGGCAGCAGTGTGGAGTAGTGGTTAGGGCTCTGGACTCTTGACTGGAGAGTCATGGGTTCAATCCCAGGTGGGGGACACTGCTGTTGTACCCTTGAGCAAGGTACTTTACCTAGATTGCTTCAGTAAAAACCCAACTGTATAAATGGGTAATTGTATGTAAAAATAATGTGATATCTGTATAATTTGAAATAATGTATAATGTGATATCTTGTAACAATTGTAAGTCGCCCTGGATAAGGGCGTTTGCTAAGAAATAAATAATAATAATGAAATATTAATCATTTTTTAAAACTACAGTACTAGTTCTTAACACAACAGTAGGTCTACTAGTGACGTTTTATCATCTTTTCCCATCTGTATGACACATACATACATGGTTACTTACTTTTGAGGAACAGTTTAGACTTACAAAAAAAATAAAAATAAAAAAGACACTTATTAAGTGTCAAATCACCCAAACAGTTCCATAAAAACAAAAAAGCGGACCTTTTTTTTTAACTGTACTGGTCATTTGGACTTCACTGTTTGTGGCACGAATGTAAGCCTGCTGAATAGTATCCCTGATTGAACGATCCCATCTATTTATTTACAAAGCAATGTAAGATCAACAGCATTTTTTTTAAGCAGTGTGACAGGGTGCTCGTGTCACATGTGTGGGTAACCGCTGATATGAATGAGAGAGAGACATGGGAGGTGGAGTTGAAATGCCAACACAGGCACCCAGGATTTATTAATACAAAACAAAGTAAATAAACAAAGGGGTCATATGACGTTACCAGCAATGGTAACGCACAGATGACACATACAGCAAGCTGTACAAAAGGCAAAATAAAAGTACAAAAACTACAAATAAAAGGTGCCACACAGGGCGAGGGCTAGCCTTATAAATGAGGCATCCTGTTCCAGGAACTGGCTACATTACGTACACATAGCTATACATTCCTTGGGATCACTATCCCCTGAACTAACCTACTTATGCGCCGATATTCATACGACGACTCCTGCTTCTTCATACGGCCTCGGCTGGGCATTGCCTTTAAGGGTTGCGTAGCTGTAGTTCCTGCAGAGCGGACTCTGTCCTCCTGAGTGCACGCAGCTCACCTCTGTAGCATGGTGTTGCAGTCACACAGAACGATCCCCACCGGATGTTTTTATGCTGACGGACACTCAGTCGAGACCCGCCCACCTGCTGATTGAGGACCGGCACAGCCAATCACTTGCTGCCCTTCCCCTCAACCAAGCCTAGCAGGCAGCATGTCTCAATCGAGCTCCCGTCTGTAAACAATAATTTAAATCACACAACTCCAAAAGGCACACAAAACAAACCAGTTTCCCCATATTAATTACCAACACTAATTCCCACCTGTGCAGGGCAAAAAAAACATTGAATATGTACAGGCAAGCACTTTTTTAAACGAAAAGTAAAAAAAAAAAAAAAAACTATTCTGCTGTTTACAAAACTGCAGCTTTAGTTTAAGTGAGCCTTCATTTAAACTTTTTTAAAAACATTTACTGTGGTTTATAAAAGTCACTTAGACTGCATCAAACCTTTTTCAGGTTAAACAAATCAACCCATTCCATCAAGGTAAGCCATTTGTTTTTAGCCATTAGAATGTTTCCAATTGTCCTTCGATTAACAGGATATGCCTCACTTAGGTGAGAAAACATTTGCAATGTCTTGCTGACTTGATTTCTTATTTTCAGATGCATACATGCAGATTTTTTTTCTTTTGCTCTGGTGTTAAATGTAAGAACATAAGAACATAAGAAAGTTTACAAACGAGAGGAGGCCATTCAGCCCATCTTGCTCATTTGGTTGTTAGTAGCTTATTGATCCCAGAATCTCATCAAGCAGCTTCTGGGTCGACTTGCCATGTTGTACTTTCTGTTTTGCTTTGGGAGCGGGAGTGTTGATGACATTGGTATGAACGTTCAGTTAATAACAAACTAGGAAAGCGAGTCAAAGGTTAACTGCATAACTTAGTTGTTTTAATTGGCCACGATTATTTCGCTGGCGCTACAATGAGGGAAACTACAATGCTTATATTTACGTTTTCTTGGCTTGGGAAGTTGACGGGTGGCAGACAGCAGGGTGGCGATATAATAGGTTAAAAATAGCACTGTTTTTATATTGGTGACATTTGTTCAGAGAGAATAGCTGGTGATGGCGTTATAAAGGGGGGGTGGTATAACACGAGACAACTGTAAAACAAACAAATAAAAGATTTTAAAGCTATAATTTATCAAGTTTGCTCTTTGAAAAGACCTTTGAGGATCTGTTTGGATCGAAAAGGCAAACCTTCACTTGGGTGAAAATGATAATGAGGCCCCAATGAAAGTGATAATGAGGCCACTCCCCAGTGAAAATGATAATGAGGTCACCCCCCAATGCAAATGACAATTAAGTCACTCCCCAATGCAAAAGATATTGAGGCCATTCCCAATGGCAACACCTGGCGGCAGCACAGACATGAAAGCAAGGTACCAGAATCACTTCAGCACTGGGCCCACGAGGCGAGTCCAGTGCACTACTCCATGTGTGCATACAGACCATTTCTCTACTGGACCTGCTCAAGGATATCTCATGTCAGTCACAGTTAGACTAGCTGCTTAATACACAGTGTGATCTATTATTCAGTGTTATTCAATAGATGATTTTACACCTCAGTGTTCAGAAAGTAATCCAGCTCTCTTCTTTCACAGAGTCTGTAAAGCGAGAGGTCCTTAAATCAGGTATGTAGAGTGTGTGGAAATCCACAGCCTGACTCACCCCAGCACAGCCCTGCCGGTCAGTGTTTGCTACACATCTTCTGAACTGTAGAAAGTACAGGAGGAGTGATTGTAAAATAATGCTCTCTTTATTTCTGTGTTCTAGAATGGAAGTGGATCCGCAGCTCAGCAGGTATGTGTCTCTTCAATGGATTCCTTTCACAGTGGAGGGTAAAAGAACAGCGAGGAGCCCCGTCTCACTCACTGTGTTTACATCTATATTTACATTGTGCCCCATTTAAACCTCTGTGCACTCCCAGCTCAGCGAACGCCAGCCTCGTGTGCCTCCCATAGGTAACACTGAAAAGGAGAGGAGAAAGTGTGTTTAGTTATAATGCCCCAGATTGTGAATTCACTGTGAAGTGAAGATCACATGTAGACACTGCAGGGGTCCATATGTTACACTTTGACATGCATCTAGAGACCTGCTGATCTGATTGTGATGAAACTTGGTACAGACATTATTTATACACATTATTAAGAGTGTCACAGTCTGGAGCCTGTCTACACCTCTCCTCTCATGAGTGTACCCCTCCCTCTATCTTTCTCTCCTCTCCTCTCTTCTTCTCCTCAGTGGGGATCCATATCCCAGTGTATACTATAGATATATACGTGCTTACGCTCCTCTCTCTTCACCCTCCTCCTCCCCTGCCCTTTCTCTGCTTCTCTCTTTCCTCCTGCATTTTACTTCTCTTGTTCTCCTCAACGCGTTCCAGGTGTATACCAGAGGTTGGGGTTCTGATTTGTGTTTTTTATCACAACTTTTCTCTTCTCCTTTTAAGAATTCAACTGATACCTGTTCAGCCATTTGTGTATCTCAATCACAGCTGAGAAATGCATTCAGAGTAACAATGATTTAAATAAAAAAAAACATTCTCTTGAACTAAATGGGCTTTTAAATTGGCCAAGCCTTAATTATTGATTTACAAGCCGAACGTACAAACGAGATCGCAACATTCTAAAACCCTTCTGTAGTTTCCTCGGAATTTTGGTAAAGAAATTCGATTTTGCCTATGCCTTTGGCTGTGTTTTATTCAAATAAACATAACTGAAAAACCAAGAAAAATCTATAATTACTTGTTTTTTTTACTTTAACAAATGTAAAGTTATAATAAAATGAAAGAAAAACAGTTTAAAAACTATTTACAAAAATATAGCCCTGCACTATACACGGTTTGTTGTACAGTAGACTCCCGGTAATCCGTGTGGTTTAATACAATACATTATCAAAATGTATTAGTGCAGGAGTCATCTGATCTATGCGGAAGCGGGTATACGAGCGCTTTATTAGTGTGGAAATCTGTGCGAAAGTGGATGGTCATCATTTAATTTAACTGAATTAAACATTCGTTTTTTACAGTTTTGTATGTACATATACCTGTTTACACTAGTTTCTTTTGAAATGTTTATTTTGTTATAGTTTTTCATTTTTTGAAGTAGTGCTTTATAGTGGTAAGTTAGAAAATAAACCCTCTTATATTTATGTTCTTATGGGGGGGGGGCTGTGTATGATTTTTTAAAAATAATAGATGCTCAGTAATCGGATCCCGCTAAGCAGTGAATGGCAAAATAACACAGAAAACATTTCAGCGTAGTTCTCAAACTTAACAGACTGATAATAATAATAATAATAATAATAATAATAATAATAATAATAAAAAATAAAAAAAATGTTTGCACAGTGGACTGGCTCAGCAAGAATGGAATGAACAATGAGTAAGAAAGATTCGCAAGAACCAGACTTTTGCTGTCCGGGCAGTGGTTCTGACCGTACACAGTACAAATTCCCTTAAAACCGGATGTCCAGTCCAAAACAGGACAGTTGGCAACCCTATCGGGGCATCTTACTGTGAGACTGGATATGATGTAAATGAAATGTTGAATTCACAACAAATAAAGCTGCTGTTTTATCTGCAAGTCTGGGAAACTGACGCCAAACAAGGCAGAACGTTACTTTTTTTTTCACTGTCATAATGAAGCCAAATGAAGCCTCCACTCTAAATGTTCGTCTTCATTTTTTTTTCATAATGACTTTATGATTTATTGATTTCAGCGCTTTCCTTTTGGCTTATTGGTTGCTTAGTTGTAGAAAACCTGATTTGTAAAAGATTTGCCATGTCACAGGAATGAGTACCAACACAGCACTTCGGTACGCAGTCTCAGAGTCTGACTGTACAACAAATATGACGTGCGGCAGGAAAGTTAGGATTAGTTTGGAGTTATGTTTTTAAAAAATGGTCTGTAAATTAGTTTTCAGCTTTTTGGCACACTGGCCCATTTTCCTGTATTCATGAAACGGAAGCCATGTGCACTATGTATTATACTAGTTAAATGTAACCGGCCCAGTCGGGCCTGTGGTGCTTCATAACTACCGGCCACACTGCAATCTCTACCTGCCCCGAGCCGCCGGGCCGTGGTTAATGTCGAACCCTGGGTATACCTTGACAGTTACTAGTTTGATTTGAAAATGAGGCGCAATAGGAAATCACTTAATGAGCATTGCGCACAATACCCTGGCCGACGGCTTGAGTCTCCATGGCAGGACGAAGCGGGCCCGTCTGCCTTGTCTTCCAGTGACTCTGAATCCAGCTGAAGCAGGAGAGGAGCGGACCTCAGACTCTGGATAATAAGTGCAAGTTAGTTCTGTTCAACTATCTAATGTTTTGTTCTGTGTATATTATTTTTACTTGTAAATCTATGCTATAAAAGTCTTTGTAATACACTTTTATATTGTGTTTTCAACGGCTTATTTGAGACCATTTTTAAATTTGTGTAGGATCTTTATCTACACAAGATAGCTCCGCTGTGATTAAACGTTATTTCAATTAAAATGTTGGTAACCATGGTTTTGTTGCATGTTGAATATGATAAAGGGGTTTCGCTAAAGGAGACGTTTTTCAATGGCAAAAAGTCGGGTTTTTTTTTTTAAGCATAAAGGTCGATTTCACCCATTCTCTGCTTAATTTGAAAAATAAAGATTTCAACACAAATTCTTTCAAAAATAAACATAGATATCAATCGTCGATTTGGCAAAAAAATGTAAAAATCGAATAGTAGCAAGCCTAATCATACCCTAACCTCCCTGCCTCATAATAGTAATAGTAATAGTAATAGTAATAGTAATACTAATACTACTACTAATAATGTCTCCTCTCTGCTCCACAGTTGATGTGACTCTGGACCCTGATACAGCACACCCTGAGCTCATCCTGTCTGCAGAGGGGAAACAAGTGAGACGGGGAAAGATACGACAGGATCGCACTGACGAGCCAGAGAGATTTGATTTCAGGCTCTGTGTGCTGGGCAGGGAGGGCTTCACCTTAGGGAGACGCTACTGGCAGGTGCAGGTGGGGGGAAGTACATTCTGGAGATTAGGAGTCAGCAGAGAGTCTGCCGAGAGGAAGGGGGTGTTCAGCCTGACCCCTAAGCAGGGTTACTGGACTGTGGAGTTGTGGGGGAGTGGCTATAGAGAGGAGTTCACTGCTCTCACTGACCCCCAAACCCCCCTCCCCCTGAGCCTGAAGCCCCAGAAGCTGGGGGTGTATCTGGATTATGAGGAAGGGCAGCTCTCCTTTTACAATATGGAGACCAGATCTCACATCTACACTTTCACTGACATGGAGTTCAATCCCAATGAGAAACTCTATCCATTCTTCTATACTTGGGATAACAAAGCAGACCTTGTGCTGGAGTCCCCTGACCCTGTCAGCGCTGCAGATTAAACACACATTGCTGTCTGAACCAAGAAACTATTCAAACAGCTCAGACAATCTCCTCTTCACTTTCACTGACACTCTCTCTGCCCTCTTCTGGGCTGATGGTAAAAAAATCCTCTCTTTCCCCTCCACCTTGCTCCCAACTCCATATCCCTTTCCTCTCTCCTCTATCTTCTTATGTTCTTATGTTCTCTCCTCTCTCTCATCTCTCCTCTTTCCTCTTCACCCTCTCTCCCTTCCCTCTGATGTTTCCCTTACTACTCTCCTCTCTCTCCTCTCTCCCTGTCTTTTTCCCTCCCCTATGGCTCTCCTCTCCTTTTCTTCTCCAGTTGGGATACAACTTAAAACAACATTCTTTAGATCCCTCTCCACTCTTCCCTTTCCCCTTTATCTCCCCCTTCTCCTCTATCCCTTTCTCCATCTCCCTCTCTGTGCCTCTACCCCGTCTCCATTTATTTATTTTTTCTTCTACCCTCCCTGTCCCACTCCCCTGCCCTCTCCTCTCCTCTCCTCTTGTCCCTGTCCTCTCCCTCTCCTCCCTTCTCTCCCACTCTCTTCCCTACTCCCCTCTCTTCTCCCCTGCCCTCTCTACTCTGTCTGACCAGGAAAGGACATCTCAATGTAAAGAGGATTTTCTTTATTGAACAAAGACCTGAACAGGACAATGGCCAAAGTCATCACCCCAGGGATCAACACTGTGAAACAAATTGAGTATTCAACATGAAACTAGAAGAATAGAAAAGAGTCACTGAAGATATACTTGGGGAATGGAATGAATGCTTGTGAAATATAAAGGGGTGTATTATTATTATTATTATTTATTTCTTAGCATACACACCCTTATCCAGGGCGACTTACAATTGTTACAAGATATCACATTATTTTTTACATACAATTACATTATTTTTGTACACATTATTTTATTTTATTTTTTAATGATATCTAGCATATTGTTTCAATTAACAAAGGGGCTGGAATAATATTGCATGGGTGTGATTTAACAAGTATACAGAAGGAGGATCAATAGTGATCTATGAGATTGAGTGAAGGGCTGGAATAATATTGCATGGGTGTGATTTAACGAGTATACAGAAGGAGGATAAATAGTGATCTAAGAGATTGAGTGAAGGGGCTGGAATGAATAAGAACAAGTGAAGTGGGGGTTAAGTTTATGTACAGTGGATTCTAATTAAAATAAATATAACTAACAACAGGTTGATGATGAATTAATTATTATATATTTATTATTATTAATTTCTTAGCATACACCCTTATCCAGGGCGACTTACAATTGTTACAAGATATCACATTATTTTTACATACAATTACCCATTTATACAGTTGGGTTTTTATTGGAGCAATCTAGGTAAAGTGCCTTGCTCAAGGGTACAGCAGCAGTGTCCTCCAGCTGGGATTGAACCCACGACCCTCCGGTCAAGAGTTTTAAAAAAAACTTTAAAAGCACCAAATCGCATCACTTGCCAGAATGGGAAAATGCAATATGGAGCGTTTTGAAATTTTGAAACACTTTTATCTCAAGTTTATTAAAAGGTGCTTCGGATTTTCAAGTTATATAATAAAGAATTGTATTTTGACTATATGTTTGGTTCATTTGGGGATGTTTTACTGTGTAGTTTTGGAATTAAACATCTTTAAAACCACGACATTGCATCACTTGTCACATAGGCATTGAACTTTTGAAAGTCTTTTTATCTCAAGTTTGTTTAAAAATGTGTTGAATATTCAAGTAGTATATATATACACACACACAGTCCTGTGCAAATTTATTAAGATTTCTCATTAATATCCTTTTCTTCAGGTACTGCCTCTTAATGTTTTGTAAATGTTTTATAAGAGATGCTTAATAACTCATCTCCTGTGTTTTATCACTCGTGGCTCCGTGTTGCTTTATCTCGGACTGTTTTAAACGAATTGCAGGTGTGGCCGATCAAAGACATCAATTAAATTAGACGATCCCTCATTTCTACCTGAAGATTTTGCAAGATTTTTAGGTGCAGTGGTTTGATTTCATAAGCACAGCAAATCAAAACTGATCAATGTCTACATAATATCTATCTATCTATCTATCTATCTATCTATCTATCTATCTATCTATCTATCTGTCTGTCTGTCTGTCTGTCTATCTATTAAATAAATATATCTAACATGAAATGCTACTGTACTACTATGATGGCTTCCGGTAGATTTTCTATTTGTAGTTTTGCGATATCATTTTGTAGTTTTTTTTTTTGATTACACGATGTTTAATAAAATACCTCAATGATGTTCATCTAGTTTTGTATTTTATTTTTTATCACGTCTCTATTCTGAAATTCTAGGGGACGGATCATTTTTGTCCGCAGCTGTCCCTCCCTACGGAGTAGAGGGGTGATTCTGAGCCAGTCGCTGTGCTGTCGTTCTGCTTGGAAACGTTATTTTCAAACTGTTTTCTGACACGGGCTCCATCGGGTTTCTGCTGTCGGGGTTCTGTTCTGTCACCCAGCGATTCTTTACAGGCTCAGAAAGCTTCACATCTGGGGACACTGGGCTGCAGTACAGAGATCTTACACCCAGGCGACAACAAACCACACTCAGTCTTTTTATAAGCTTTTCATCGTCGTGTTTCTAATTTTACAATAACCTTTTGTATTTGATTTTTGTAAAATCTGATTTTTGTGCAGTAGACTTTTTTTCCTTGTTCTATTTTTGCAAACTAGATTTTTATTCCAGCTGTTCTCATTTTTATAATCACCTTTGATATTTTATTTTTGAATGACATTTTTTGCAGTAGACTTTTTTTCACTTGCTCAATTTTTACAAGCTAGATGTTTTTTTAAATCGTGTTTGTAGGTCATTTTAGGATTAAAAGCGCTGTTTTTGTCGCTTTTTAAATTTCAATTTTATAAATTTTGTAGTAGTGTGCGATGAGATCCTTGAGATGTAAGGCTCTATAGAAATGAGAATTGTATTGAATTTATTCTGTTTATCCTTTTCAGAAATGTTATTATTATTATTATTATTATTATTATTATTATTATTATTATTATTATTATTATTATTAATTAGTCATACAGCAGATGCTTTTATCCAAAGCGACTTCCAGAGACAAGGGGGGTGAACTCTGCATCATCAACAACTGCTGCTGCTGCTGCTGCAGAGTCACTTCCAATAGGAGCTCGTTTGACGGCTCATCCTGAAGGACGGAGCACAAGGAGGTTCAGTGACTTGCTCAGGGTCACACACACACAGGGAGTCAGTGGCTGCTGCAGAGTCACTTCCAATAGGAGCTTGTTTGTTTGACGCCCTCATCCGAAGGACGGAGCACAAGGAGGTTCAGTGACTTGCTCAGGGTCACACACACACAGGGAGTCAGTGGCTGCTGCAGAGTCACTTCCAATAGGAGCTCGTTGTTTGACGTCTCATCCGAAGGACGGAGCACAAGGAGGTTCAGTGACTTGCTCAGGGTCACACACACACAGGGAATCAGTGGCTGCTGCAGAGTCACTTCCAATAGGAGCTCGTTTGTTTGACGTCTCATCCGAAGGACGGAGCACAAGGAGGTTCAGTGACTTGCTCAGGGCCACACACACACAGGGAGTCAGTGGCTGCTGCAGAGTCACTTCCAATAGGACCTCGTTTGTTTGACGTCTCATCCTGAAGGACGGAGCACAAGGAGGTTCAGTGACTTGCTCAGGATCACACACACAGGGAGTCGGAGGCTCAGCCGGGATTTGAACCTCCTGGTATCAAACAAGCCACTTTCTCTAAACCACTGGGCCAGTGAGCCTATCAAAAAATGGCAACTCAATTGCGGGGAAGAAAATATGAATAACACTGTGTAGCAGGGCGGAAGAAAAGCCCTGCTGTTTAATGGTATTGTTTGTTTATTTTTAGATCGGGGTCTCCCCCTCCGCCCCTGTGCAGTGTATTTATTTTGTATTATTTTATTGTATTTATGTCGGCGAGCGCCGTATGGTTTATTGTTTGTATTTTGACGGCATAGCCGATTTGTTTTGTTTAGCGTGGATGGGTAGCCCCATCCACAACATAATTAAAACTCGTGCAGAAGGTGGCCATCTCCCGAATTAATTAGGTGATTTAATTTGTTGCTAATCGGGAGATGGTCACCTGTTATAAAAAGCCTGCAGCTCTCTAGATTTAGGGTGGGTGTTTTGTGTGGGTGTTTTAGGTGGGTGTTAAAAAGGAGAGAGCGAGAACGAGAGGAGAGAAACAAAAGAAAACGAATCTAAATTTACAACATACAGGAACAGTGACAGCGACTGCCCAGCCTGACCTGTATGGTTTATTTATTATTATATATTGATTTTGTGTGCGAGATTTGTGTTTGTTTACTCTTTTATTTTGCTCGTGAGCACAGTGTTTATTTTTGTTTAAATATTTATTTTTTGTTTGCGTTAAATAAAACGGCGCCCGCGCCACTGCACCATACCTTTTGTTTTGTTTGTGCCTTCTTCTGGTCTGACGTCACCCTCAGCCATTCCTGCCACACGTGGTGTCCTGCGTGGGATTGCAGCGCCTCCAGGACGCAGGCAGAAGAGGGTATTGCAGCTTTTTCAGTTTTTTTTTTTTTTTTGATTGTGTGACGAGGAGGATGGGAGGAAGGAAGATGGGAGGAAGGAGGATGAGGAGACAGCAGCCGCTGCAGCAACAGCAGGCACAGGAGGAGATGAGCTGGGAAGCCCTCCTCCATAGCATAAGCCAGCTGAGCTGTTGCTGCATCTGTGGGGAGCGGGGGCATTTCCCAGTTAATTGCCCCCTCCCTGAAGACTGGGATTACCGCTGCTGGAGGGGAGACAAGAGGGAGGAGTCGGTGCATCCTGCGCCTGAGTGGGAGGAGCCCGAGCGTCCTGCGCCTGAGTGGGAGGAGCCCGAACGTCCTGCGCCTGAGTGGGAGGAGCCCGAACGTCCTGCGCCTGAGTGGGAGGAGCCCGAGCGTCCTGCGCCTGAGTGGGAGGAGCCCGAACGTCCACAGCCCAAGAGGGGAGGGTGAGCGCCCACAGCCCAAGAGGGGGAGTCCAAGCGCCCACAGCCCAAGAGGGGGGAGTCGGAGCGCCCACAGCCCAAGAGGGAGGAGTCGGTGCGTCCACAGCCCAAGAGGGAGGAGTCGGAGCGTCCACAGCCCAAGAGGGGGGAGTCGAGCGCCCACAGCCCAAGAAGGCCAAGGTCCACAGCCCAGGTACCTGCCAGCAGAGGGAGAGTTCCTGCTGGTTACCCCTCCACCTCCGTGGGAGGACTGTGAGTCGCTCCACCTCCGCCAGCAGAGGAGCATTCCTGCTGGTTACCCCTCCACCTCCGTGGGAGGACTGTGAGTCGCTCCCACCTCCGCCAGCAGAGGGAGCATTCCTGCTGGTTACACCTCCACCTCCGTGGGAGGACTGTGAGTCGCTCCCACCTCCGCCAGCAGAGGGAGCATACCTGCTGGTGCCATCTCCACTGCCCTGGGAGGACTGTGAGTCGCTCCCACCTCCGCCAGCAGAGGGAGAATACCTGCTGGTGCCACCTCCGCCTCCATGGGAGGACTGTGTGTCGCTCCCACCTCCGCCAGCAGAGGGAGCATACCTGCTGGTTCCACCTCCACCGCCGTGGGAGCACGACGTGTCGCTCCCACCACCAGCAGAGGGAGAATACCTGCTGGTGCCACCTCCGTCTCCGTGGGAGGACGACATGTCGCTCCCACCGCCACCACCAGCAGAGGGAGCATGCCTGCTGGTTCCGCTTCCACCACCGCCAGCAGAGGGAACATGCCTGCTGGTTTCCCTGTTGCAGCCAGAAGGGGAGGCGCGTCCTGCAGCTGCCAGGGGGGGAGGAGCCGTCCGCTGCCCAGAAGGGGGGTGCGTCGCTGCCAGAAGGGGGGAGCCTCGCGCTGCCAGAAGGGGAGGAGCCGCCCGCAGCCTGAAGGGGAGGAAGCCCTGCCGCAGTACCAGCCTGAAGGGAGGAATTCCCCCGCCTTGGCCGCCTGAAGGGGAGGACTGTGCCCTGCCGCCTTCACAGCCTGAAGGGGAGGATTCCCTGGCCGCCTTCACAGCCTGAAGGGAGGAAGCCTCCCGCCTTCACAGCCTGAAGGGGAGGAATTCCTGCCGCCTTCACAGCCACCCTGGGAGGAAGCCCTGTCGCCTTGGCGCCTGAAGGGGGAGGAAGCCCTGCAGTGACACCTGAAGGGGAGGGAGCCCTGTGCCTGAAAACAGGGGTCTCGCCGCAGAGGAGCCTGAAGGTGCCATCTCCCACTGCCCTGGAAGGGAGGAAGCCTCCCGCCTTGGCAGCCTGAAGGGGAGGAAACCTGCTGCCGCCTTGGTCGCTGGAAGGACTGGAAGCCCCTCCCACCTTTGGCCGGAAGGGGAGGAAGCCTGCTGTGGTTCCACCTCCCACCGCCCGTGGGAGGAAGCGGCGCCGCCTTGGCCGCAGCAAGGGAGGAAGCCTGCTGCCACCTGATCTCCAGCCTGAAGGGAGGAACTCCCTGCCGCCACCACCAACGGAGACATGCCTGCTGGAGGAAGCCCTGCCACCCAGCCTGGAAGGGGAGGAAGCCTGGTTTCCCAGCCTGAAGGGAAGGAAGCCCCCCGCCAAGAGCCTGAAGGGGAGGAAGCCCCACGCCTTCGCAGCCTGAAGGGAAGGAGCCCCGCCGCCCGCAGCCTGAAGGGAGGGAAGCCCTGCTGCCGGCAGCCTGAGGGAAGGGGAGGAAGCCCCCGCCCGCAGCCTGAAGGGGAGGAAGCCCCTGCCGCCCGCAGCCTGAAGGGAGGAAGCCCCTGCCTGTGGCAGCCTGAAGGGGAGGAAGCCCCTGCCCTGTAGCCTGGAAGGGGAGGAAGCCCGCCGCTGAAGCCTGAAGGGAGGAGCCCCTGCCTTGGCCTGAGAGGGGAGGAGCCCCTTTTGCCAAGAGGAGAGGACCTGGAGCTACCTCAGCACCACCACCACCATTGGAGAGGGGAGCCCTGCCCCGCCCTCCTGGCCAGGAGACCCCGCCGCCGGGCACGCCTGGGGTCCCCTGTGTCTCCCTTGTGGAGGTTGCCCGGGTATGACTGCCTGGAAGGACCCCCTCTGCGTGCTGCCGCCTCCTGGAGGGTCCCCTGCCGCCGTGGCCTCGAGGGTCCCCTGCGTGTGGAGGGAGGACCCCCTTGGGGTATTTTGCAGATCTCGAGGGGTCAGACTGCCTCTGCTGCCACCACCCCCACCATTGCTGTGGACTCCTGTGCCGCCCTCCATGGCCAGGGGCTCCCCTCCCGGGGTCGCCAGGGATCCGCTCCTTAGGGTCTCTAGGGTTGCTGGGATCGCCAGGGATCCGGCCGCCTGGGTCGCCAGGGATCCGGTCGCCTGGGATCACTACACTGTGGTCGGAGCCCCAAGGAGGGAGCTGCCGGCCATCAAGAAAGGGGGAGGTCAGGAGACCAGCCCCCAGCCGCACTTAATGCCAGAGGTCATGTGGTCGGAGCCCCACGGAGGGAGCTGCCGGCCATCAAGAAGGGGGAGGTCGGAGACCAGCTCCCAGCCGCACTTTCGCGGCAGGATATTGGTGGTCAGAGCCCCACGGAGGGGAACTGCTGGCCATGAAGAGGAGGGGAAGGTCAGAGACCAGATCCCCCAGCCGCACTGTGGCAGGAGTTTGGGTGGTCAGAGCCCCACGGAGGGGAACTGCTGGCCATGAAGAGGAGGGGGAAGGTCAGGAGACCAGCTCCCCAGCCGCACTTTCAGGCGGCAGGAGAGATGTGGAGAGGAGCCCGAAGAGGGAGCTGCCGCCACGAAAAATTGGGGGTGCGGAGATTCCCCATGGCCACCCCCGAAACAACTTGCCCCCTCTTCCGGGACATTGAGACTGAGGGGGAGGTGGCCGTTAGCCATGTGTGCTTCCACAAGGAGGGGATATGTAGCAGGCGGAAGAAAAGCCCTGCTGTTTAATGGTATTGTTTGTTTATTTTTAGATCGGGTCTCCCCTCCGCCCCTGTGCAGTGTATTTATTTTGTATTATTTTATTGTATTTATGTCGGCAGCTACCGTATGGTTTATTGTTTGTATTTTGACGGCATAGCCGATTTTGTTGAGAGTTTATTGTGGATGGGTAGCCCCATCCACAACATAATTAAAACTCGTGCAGAAGGTGGCCATCTCCCGAATTAATTAGGTGATTTAATTTGTTGCTAATCGGGAGATGGTCACCTGTTATAAAAAGCCTGCAGCTCTCTAGATTTAGGGTGGGTGTTTTGTGTGGGTGTTTTAGGTGGGTGTTAAAAAGGAGAGAGCGAGAACGAGAGGAGAGAAACAAAAGAAAACGAATCTAAATTTACAACATACAGGAACAGTGACAGCGACTGCCCAGCCTGACCTGTATGGTTTATTTATTATTATTTATTGATTTTGTGTGTAGATTTGTGTTTGTTTACTCTTTTATTTTGCTCGGTGAGCACAGTGTTTATTTTTTGTTTAAATATTTATTTTGTTTTGCGTTAAATAAAACGGCGCCCGCGCCACTGCACCATACCTTTTGTTTTGTTTGTGCCTTCTTCTGGTCTGACGTCACCCTCAGCCATTCCTGCCACACACTGTGTAACAATTTTTTTATTTTTTTTTTGGTTCCTGGGTAGTAAGTGTTATTTCCTAATTGCTTATGCCTCAAAAGTATAGAAAATGGCTATTATTCCCCACAAACTTTGCTTTTGTGACCAGGACAGTGATATTTTGAAATTTACCTATTTTCCAGAACATTCCAGATAGATTCAGTGCTGAGTAAACTTGAGTAACTTCTAGAAATTTATAGAACTTTCCAGTAATATAAATAGTAGTATAAATACAGGGGCCTTAAGCCCACCAGTTCAGTTTAGTTCCAGCTGCCTGTGGATACATATCTGCATTTTCTGAGATGGCATCAAGAGGCTGCAAGCATCCGCAGACGATTTTGCTATGTCTGCGCCAATTTATCAAGACAAGAGCGAAAAAGTACTCCGTGGAAGCATCTTTAAGATGTGTGAGGCCTACAAGGCATATTTCGCATGCCTGTCGGGGATCAAGACAAACCCTGGGCACCTCATTTCACCAAGCGAGCACTGCAAAAAAATTCTGGAAGGTAAGATGGACAATTGTTGCTCGAATTTTATGTTATAAAATTTGTTAAAATTTTTAAAATTGTAAAAGTTTTTAATTTTAAATGTTTTACAATTTTCAATGTTATTGAAAAATATATCATATATGAAAAATGTTGTGAGAATCTCTTACACATTAGTCATGGGTGAAATAAATGTATTTTTGTAGGATGGTACAGAGGGGAAAAGAGAGCCATGAAGTTCGCTATCCCAAGAATTTGTCGGGAACCCACTGACCACTCAAACAACTGCTACTTGCATGGTGGACCCTTCCAAACATCGGACTGGCAAGAATGCACCTGCTATCACGTATCCGGACCTTCCTTCATCCATCGCCTGTGCCCACACTGCCATGAGCTCCCTGTACCCACTCCTCGGGAGAGAGAGCAGCCGTCTTTAGAAGAGGCAGCAAGTCAGAGAGCGAGGAAGACATTGTAGATCCAGATGACAATTTCAGAGGTGGAGCTGAGGAGAGAAACCCATACTACCCCAACCAAAAAGACCTCAACGACTTGATTAGAGATCTTGGTCTCACCAAGTCCAATGCCGAGCTTTTTGACGTCTAGGCTCAAGCAGTGGAACTTGTTGGATGAAAGTGTGTGTTGCAGATCAGAGGAAGCGTCACCAACCTTTTTCCAGCTTCCACCCGTCAAGATGGGTTTCTGCTTCTGCCACAATGTGACCAGTCTGTTCGAGGCAATCGGAATCGCCTGTAACCAGAATGAGTGGCGCCTCTTCATTGACAGCTCATCCAGGAGCCTCAAAGCCGCTGTTGCTCCATAATGGTAACAAGCACCCGTCTCTTCCCTGGCTCACTCGGGTGCACCAAAGAGGATTACAACACATCAAGACCTTGCTGGACGCCTTGAAGTATGATGAGTACAGCTGGGAGGTCATAGGAGACTTCAAAATGGTGGCATTCCTGATGGGTCTCAAGGCGGTTTTACCAAGTTTCCTGCTATCTTGCCTTTGGGACACAGGTTGGGGACACCAAGGCGCCCCACCACAGGCGGGGACTGGCCACAGCGGACCGAGTTCTCTGTGGGGAGGAACAACGTCAAGTGGGAGCCACTGGTGGACCCCCGAAGGTGCTGATGCCACCACTGCACATCAAATTGGGCCTTATGAAACAATTTGTCAGAGCTCTAGATAAAGAATTGGCAGCCTTCAAGTACCTTCAAGACTTCTTCCTAAGCTGTCTGAGGCAAAGATCAAAGCTGATGTCTTCGCCGGACCACAGATGAAGAAGATCCTGGGTGCAATGAATTCCCCAAAGAAGCTCACTAAGGAGAAAGTGGCTTGGAACAGCTTTGTCGCAGTGGTTGGGGCTTCCTGGGCAATCACAAGGCCGAAAACTATGTGGAGCTGGTTGAGACTCTGGTGAAGAACTACGGCACAATGGGCTGTAGGATGTCCCTCAAAGTCCATATCCTTGATGCTCATCTTGATAAATTCAAGGAGAACATGGAGCGTACTCGGAGGAGCAAGGCGGCGCTTCCACCAGGATATACTGGACTTTGAACGCCCTACCAAGGACAGTATAACGAGAACATGATGGGAGACTACATTTGGGGCTGATTCGTGAAAGTGATTTACAGTATAATCGTAAATCAAAAAAAAACTACTCACTTCTAAATCTTTTGTAGTCATTTTTGTATTACTTAGTATAAATACATGTTAATTTGGATTCATATGTTGTTTTTCTGACTTTATGTGAACGAAAAAGACACAATTCGCCACGTTTTCTCATTGGAAATAGGTACATTTCAAAATATCACTGTCCTGGTCACAAAAGCAAAGTTTGTGGGGAATAATAGCCATTTTCTATACTTTTGAGGCATAAGCAATTAGGAAATAACACTTACTACCCAGGAACAAAAATTGTGTTACATAGTGTAATTATAAGTAATTGAGGGAATTATAGTTCCATTACTTTTCAAATTATTATTTCATGAAAGCGGTCTTCACAAAAGATCCAAGCCTGCCAGGTTTAGGTAGAGCCCTAATGTTATTCATTTGTACTGCTCCTTATGTCTTTATAGTTTCAGTTCAGTCTCTACAGCGTCCCCTGGATGATGTAATCCACTCTGTCAATTATTACAATTCCTGGACTTGTATCTGCTCTTCATTTCTTAGTGCTTCAGTTTCCTTTTATTTAAATGAAGCTTTATTTCTTTACAGTATGCTGTCTCTCGCTTCAAACTACTGACAGCTCCTGTTAATATTATTTGAACCCCTATCCTGCTGTTTTCTTAAATAACATAAGATAAGGATCCTTTTTAATTTTAAAGATTAAATAATATATTTAATAAGAAATGAGAGTCAATAATTTGTATTAATATTGATTTATTTTATGCATTTTAATAATAATAATAATAATAATAAATAATAATAATAGGGATAATTAAAAGCACAGAGAGTTAAAGCATATTAGAAGCATTGTAAAGCACAGAGAGGTCTGGTAAAGCATAGGGAAGCATTGTAAAGCACAGAGGTCTGGCAAAGCATAGGAAGCATTGTAAGCACAGAGAGGTCTGGTAAAGTATGGGAAGCATTGTAAAGCACAGAGAGGTCTGGTAAAGCATAGGGGAAGCATTGTGCTACAGAGGTCTGGTAAAGCATAGGGAAGCATTGTAAAAGCACAGAGGTGTGGTAAAGCATAGGAAGCATTGTAAAGCACAGAGAGTGTGGTAAAGCATAGGAAGCATTGTAAAGCACAGAGAGGTCTGGTAAAGCATAGGGAAGCATTGTAAAGCACAGAGGTCTGGTAAAGCATAGGGAAGCATTGTAAAGCACAGAGGTCTGGTAAAAGCATAGGGAAGCATTGTAAAGCACAGAGAGGTGGTAAAGCATAGGGAAGCATTAAAGCACAGAGGTGTGGTAAAGCATAGGGAAGCATTGTAAAGCACAGAGGTGTGGTAAAGCATAGGAAGCATTTAAAGCACAGAGAGGTGGTAGCATAGGGAAGCATTGTAAAGCACAGAGAGGTCTGGGAAAGCATAGGGAAGCATTGTAAAGCACAGAGAGGTGTGGGAAGCATACCTTTGCACTTGTGGATCTCTTCGTCTCTTCATCGCCCCCTCCTGCTCTGCACTGGACTCGCCTGACCTCAGCACCTCGTCACTGGATCCAGAGCCCCAACCACTACTCCACACTGCTGCAAAATTATGATCTTGTAACATTTTATTAATCAGATTTCACTGAAATGTATATTCTAATATTTACTGATTGGTATTCACTCAAACAGTTATCCTGCTTGCAGATTCATATTATTTGATTATTGATTTAAGAATATTGCTGCTCCTATATAAAATACAGTGCCTATAGAAAGTCTACACCCCCTTGAACTTTTTTCACATTTTGTTGTGTCAGTGCCTCAGAGTTTCATGCATTTAAATGAGGATTTTTTTTCCACTTATCTACACACCACACTCCACACTGTTAAGGGGAAAAAAGTTTTTATTGAGAAAAAAATTATATATTAAAAATACAAAACTGAAAGATCATAATTGGATAAGTCTCCCCCCTCCTGAGTTAATACTTGGTGGAAGGACCTTTGGCAGCAATTACAGCTGTGAGTCTGTTGGGATAGGTCTCTACCAACTTTGCACATCTAGATTTGGCCATTTGACCATTCTTCTTTACAAAACTGTTCAAGCTTTGTCAAGTTCCTTCAGGGCGTTGATGGACAGCAATCTTCAAGTCATGCCACAAATGTTTTATTGGATTTAGGTCGGGCTCTGACTGGGCCACTCAAGGACATTTACCTTTTTTCCTTTAGCCACTCCAGTGTAGCTTTGGCTGTATGCTTTGTCGTTGTCATGCTGAAAGGTGAACTTCCGTCCCAGTTTCAGCTTTGCAGAGGGCAGCAGGTTTTCCTCAAGGACTTCTCTGTACTTTTGCTCCATTAATTTTCCTTCTATCCTGACACGTGCCCCAGTCCTGCCGATGAGAAACATCCCATAACATGATGCTGCCACCACCATGCTTCACAGTAGGGATGGTGTTCTTTGGGTGATGCGCTGTGTTTTTGGCCAAACATAACGCTTTGCATTTAGGCCAAAAGTTCCATTTAGTTTTGTCAGACCACAAAACTTTTTTGCCACATGGCTACAGAAACCCTGAGTGTTTTTTTGCATACTTCAAACGGGATTCAAGGTGGGCTTTGAGTAATGGCTTCCTTCTTTCCACCCTAAAGCCAGATTTGTGGAGTGCTTGGGATATTGTTGTCACATGCACACTTTTGATCAGTCTTGCCCATAAAAGCCTGTAGCTCTTGCAAAGTTTCCATTGGCCTCTTGGTAGCCTCTCTGATCAGTCTCCCTTCTTGCTCAGTCATCCAGGTTGAGGGACGGCCTGATCTAGGCAGGGCCTTGGTGGTATATACACCTTCCACTTCTTAATAATCGCCTTGACCGTGCTCCAAGGGATATTCAAGGCCTTTTGATATTTTTTTATACCCATCCCTGATCTGTGCCTTTCAACAACTTTTGTCCCAGAGTTCTTTGAAAGCCGCCTTGGTGCTCATGGTTGAGTCTTTGCTTTGAAATGCACTCACCCGCAGAGGGAACCTACAGGAACTGCTTTTGGAATTTATCCTGAAATCATGTGAATCACTACAATTTAACATAGGTGGCCACTTAACTTGGTGTGTGATTTTGAAGGCGATTGGTTACACCTGAGCTAATTTAGAATTGCTATTACAAGGGGCGTGGACACTTATCCAACCAAGCAATTTCAGTTTTTATTTTTAATAAATTTTCTACAAATTTCTAGAATATTTTTTTTCACTTTAAAGTTTTGTGGGGTAGGATGTGTAGATAAATGAAAAAAAAACAATGTTAATGTATTTTAATTCCAGGCTATAAGGCAACAAAAGGTGAACATTTTGAAAAGGGGTGTAGACTTTCTATAGGCACTGTACATTCTAGACAATAGATGAACGCATTATTTTCCATGTAATCAATGTTTACACTGAAGCTGAGATGCTTCCTGAGTATTATTCATTGCTATACTTAGTGAACTGATTTCTGCTATTTTGATATGAATCTTCTGTTCTGTTTTTGTAGCGCATCTATTTTCTATCTTTCTTGATAAAATGTATAAAAGATATAACGGTGTTGTGTGATTTACTGCTCAGTTGTTTACCTCGGCAATCTTGAACTCGTAAAAAGAAAGACATTCATTATTATTATTATTATTATTATTATTATTTATTTCTTAGCAGACGCCCTTATCCAGGGCGACTTACAATCGTAAGCAAATACATTCATGACAGCAGAGTGCTGATTAAACAAGACCATATGATGATAAATGTATTTTTGTATGTTTATTAGTTGAAAAGTAATGGGTTATTGTTATTATTAATGTATTTGGGGTTTATTTCAAATAATTGTTTGTGGGGTTGTATTGTTGTGATTTAAATGTATTGTTTGGGGTTATGTAGCACGGGTGTTTAAAAGTTTTGTGTTTTGTTACAGTTGAAGGTGGTTTGGCAGAGGCGATGTTTGCAGCTCCTCTGCCAGACCACACTCTGTGAGAATGCGTGGTCGGCAGCAAATGATTATTGACAAATTGGATGTCTCGTGCAAAATGTGGTACTCTCCAGATTAATTAAGTGTTTGTTAATCTGGAGATGACCACATGTATAAAAACCTGCAGTGTGTGATCAGAGAGGAGGATATTAGAGAGAGTCGAGAGAAAGAAGTGAAAAGAAAAAAATTAACAATTGTAGTAGTAAAGGTATGACACCTTCTGTCAAAATGCTTTTATGACCCCTTTATTGATTTATGGCCCCATAATGATTGATTTATGGCCCAGAAGTCCCGCCCTTCCGGTGACGTGTTTTAACCCTCCCTGTGGCAGTGTGCCCGCCCCTGTGTCTGTTATATGTTATGTGTGGTGTGTTAATGTTGGTGTATAGGCATTGGTACACGGGATATAAACGGGTCTGTGTTTCACGTGTGTTTAAACATGTAGATTTGTATTTAGGCATGAGGATGGCACAAATCACTTCACGTGCTGGTTAAAATATAATGTGTGGTCACGGGAGTACACATAATTAATTGTGCAGATGTACCGAAAAAAAAAAAAAAAAAAAAAAGACTCCAATTGAATGATTGATTAGCAATTGAGTCTCGGTACAGATGTATAAAAAGCGCACCTTTTCAAGCACTAGGGGGTGAGGTGTACAGCGAGGAGGTACTGGAGAGAGGTGGAGTAGATACATATTAAATTTAAAAATGGCAATTGCTATCGTGATGGAGGGCCAGCAATTATACTTGTTAATGTTTAGTCTTGTGTCTTGTTTTGTTTATCTGTTTATTTTGGCATCAGTGCCGTGTCCTGTTTTTGTGTCTGTTTCAACCTTTTTATTTTCTGTCTGTCATTAAACTGCGCAGCAGCACAATCACCATACCACTCCGTCCAGTCTGTGTTATTTCCCTGCGTCTGACGTCACCACTCTAGGCTGCTTGTCACACTCCCACATCCTGTGATGTGTTTTATCACTCCCACATCCTGTGATGTGTCTTATCACTCCCACATCCTGTGATGTGTTTTATCACTCCCACATCCTGTGATGTGTTTTATCACTCCCACATCCTGTGATGTGTTTTTATCACTCCACATCCTGTGATGCGTTTTATCACCCCCACATCCTGTGATGCGTTTTATCACTCCCACATCCTGTGATGCGTTTATCACTCCCACATCCTGTGATGCGTTTTATCACTCCCTACATCCTGTGATGTGTTTTATCACTCCCACATCCTGTGATGTGTTTTATCACCCCACATCCTGTGATGCGTTTTATCACTCCTACATCCTGTGATGTGTTTTATCCTCCTACATCCTGTGATGTGTTTTATCACTCCCACATCCTGTGATGCGTTTTATCACTCCCACATCCTGTGATGCGTTTTATCACTCCTACATCCTGTGATGTGTTTTATCACTCCCACATCCTGTGATGTGTTTTATCACTCCCACATCCTGTGATGCGTTTTATCACTCCCACATCCTGTGATGCGTTTTATCACTCCTACATCCTGTGATGTGTTTTATCACTCCCACATCCTGTGATGTGTTTTATCCTCCCACATCCTGTGATGCGTTTATCACCCCACATCCTGTGATGTGTTTTATCACTCCCACATCCTGTGATGCGTTTTATCACTCCCACATCCTGTGATGTGTTTTATCACTCCCACATCCTGTGATGCGTTTTATCACTCCCACATCCTGTGATGTGTTTTATCACTCCCACATCCTGTGATGTGTTTTATCACTCCCACATCCTGTGATGTGTTTTATCACTCCCACATCCTGTGATGTGTTTTATCACTCCCACATCCTGTGATGCGTTTTATCACTCCCACATCCTGTGATGCGTTTTATCACTCCTACATCCTGTGATGTGTTTTATCACTCCCACATCCTGTGATGTGTTTTATCACTCCCACATCCTGTGATGTGTTTTATCACTCCCACATCCTGTGATGCGTTTTATCACTCCCACATCCTGTGATGCGTTTTATCACCCCCATCCTGTGATGCGTTTTTATCACCCCACATCCTGTGATGTGTTTTATCACCCCACATCCTGTGATGTGTTTTATCACTCCCACATCCTGTGATGTGTTTTATCACTCCCACATCCTGTGATGCGTTTTATCACTCCCACATCCTGTGATGCGTTTTATCACTCCCACATCCTGTGATGTGTTTTATCACTCCCACATCATGTGATGCGTTTTATCACTCCCACATCCTGTGATGCGTTTTATCACTCCCACATCCTGTGATGCGTTTTATCACTCCCACATCCTGTGACGCGTTTTATCACTCCCACATCTGCTTACGCTCCTGGGTGGTCTTTCACGCCTGATAAAAGGAGGAACCCATTCTCTAGCATCTTAAAAAGAGTTACAAAACCATGGCTTCTGAAAGGTTTAGATATTTTTCGGACAATGTCGTTCTTGAGGCTGATGATGTCTTGATGGCACACCCCGTTAATGAGGAGGAGGTTGCAGGGACGGGTCGTCAAACGGATGTCATGAAAGATCTTATAAAAGCTTTTGAAAATATGAGTCTTGATTCATTGTTGGAGCCTGAGGATGCCCCCGACGGATCTTTCGATCGAATCTTAAAGATTGCAAAGGGTCTCCTGGCCTCTCTACAAGTGATCTGAGGAAAAATTGTGAAGGTTGTGCGGTGGACCATCCTAGCCAGCGAAGACATAGTTGCCTTTTTGAAGCTGATACTGGATATTTCAAAAACCTGTTTTGAAGTAATACTAGAAAAAATTCACATTCCTTAGCTAAAAATTCTGTTGTCTAAATCTCTTGCTTGTTTCAATATTCCCCCCTCTTTCACCAAGATCAAGAAACTGGTGGAGGACATTTTACAAGAATTAAGGCTGGAGGCCTACATAAGAGAGAAACTACAGCAAATCCAAGAAGATCTGGACGATGAGACCAAAGCCGTGGTCAAGAAAATAACTCAGTCCTACTATCATCGAAGTTTTACTCATCCCAGAGCTCCTTTAGCATATTACAGTGCTAGTGACTTTGAATATGAGGAATATCTTGATTCCAGCTAAAATACGCCATGCAATGGAAGGACTGCTGTTTGAATTAATAGCCGAAAAAGTGTCATGTAAGAGACTCTTTCAAAATAGCCTCTCTGTAAATGTAAAGTATAACAACCTAAAAAGAGTTACAGACTCAATACATGATGTTGTTGATGATGAAGAATGGGTTGTAATGCTTACAGACTCTGTACAAAGTAATACCCCCTTAAATGAGTTCCTAAAGAGAATGATCCCTCAAATGTTTAATGAAATAGAATCCTGTAAGTGCGTGCATATAATTATTTTGTATGCCTACGTGTCTGAAGTATGTCTATACCAGATAGACTGTGGTTTACGTCCCGATATACCCCAGATTGTCCAAGACACGGTATCCTGTTTAATGGACAGAGACCCACTTTTATGTATGAACTTTATAAAACTTGTAAAGGTTCCTGTGTTGATTGATAAACTGTGAATAAAAACCTTTTGAACAGAGACCTAACCAAGATCATGTAACAATCTCTTGACACGGGTTGTACCGACAGACTGGAAAATTGCAAACATAATACCGATCCACAAAAAGGGAGACAAAAACCAACCAGGTAACTACAGACCAATAAGCCTGACTTCTATTATATGTTAACTTATGGAAACTATAATAAGATCCAAATGGAAAATTACCTATATGGTAACAATATCCTGGGAGACAGTCAGCATGGTTTTAGGAAAGGGAGATCGTGTCTAACTAACCTGCTTGATTTCTTTGAGGATGCCACAGACAATGGATAATTACCAAAGCATAATGGACATGGTTTATTTAGATTTCCAGAAAGCTTTTTGACAAAGTCCTCATAAAAATTAATTCTCAAACTGAACGCAGTAGGTGTCAAGGAAATGCATGCACATGGATTAGGAGAGGTTATGTGGTCCAGTGGTTAAAGAAATGGGCTTGTAACCAGGAGGTCCCCGTTCAAATCCCACCTCAGCCACTGACCATTGTGTGACCCTGAGCAAGTCACTTCACCTCCTTGTGTTCGCTTTCAGGTGAGATGTAGTTGTAAGTGACTCTGCAGCTGATGCATAGTTCACACACCCTACTCTCTGTAAGTCGCCTTGGATAAAGGCGTCTGCTAAATAAACAAATAATAATAATAATGTCTGTGGGTGCTTCTCTCTGTGCAGAATGACTCAGTGTCATGTCTGTGTGTGCTTGTCTCTGTACAGAATGACTCAGTGTCATGTCTGGGTGCTTGTCTCTGTGCAGAATGACTCAGTGTCATGTCTGTGGGTGCTTGTCTCTGTGCAGAATGACTCAGTGTCATGTCTGTGGGTGCTTGTCTCTGTGCAGAATGACTCAGTGTCATGTCTGGGAACGAGACTCCAGCTGCACAGCAGTGTGATCCAGTCCTGGTTTCACTAGGAGTTTAATAATAAGACACACCTGAGCTTGTTAGCTAGACACACTGGGGCTGACTGCTGGTAGTAAACCTGGACTGGGTGACGCTTGCTGTGCAATAGGAGTCTGATTACCAGTCTTGCAATGTAATTCCAGTCTAGTCTATTGATATTAAACTGCAGTTACAATGTAATTACAGTCCAGTCTAGTGATATTAAACTGCAGTTATAATGTAATTCCAGTCTAGTGATATTAAACTGCAGTTACAATGTAATTCCAGTCCAGTCTAGTGATATTAAACTGCAGTTACAATGTAATTACAGTCCAGTCCAGTCTAGTGATATTAAACTGCAGTGACAATGTAATTCCAGTCCAGTCCAGTCTAGTGATATTAAACTGCAGTTACAATGTAATTCCAGTCCAGTCTAGTGATATTAAACTGCAGTTACAATGTAATTCCAGTCCAGTCTAGTCTAGTGATATTAAGATGCAGTTACAATGTAATTCCAGTCCAGTCTAGTCTAGTGATATTAAACACACATTGCTGTCTGAACCAGGAAACTATTCAAACAGCTCAGACAATCTCCTCTTCACTTTCACTGACATTCTGCACTCTTCTGGGCTGATGAGAAGAAATCCTCTCTCTTCCACCCTCTACCCTGAGCCCTCCTCTTATTTCTCTACACCTCCTTCCTACTCTCCCTTCCTGTCTGCCTCTCTCTTCCTTCCACCTCTCTCCCTCTTCCACCCCTGTGCCGCTCCTCTCTCTTTCTCTCTCCCTTCCTTTGATATGTTAATCCTCCCTTTCACTCTCCCACTCTCCACCCCCTCTGTCCTCTGCACTGCACTCTCCCCTCTCTCCTCCATGCCCTCTCTCTCCCTCTCCTCCCCTGCCCTCACTCTCCTCTCCTCCTTTTCCATCTCTCCTCCCTGCACCTCTACTCTCCTCTCTACTCCATCCTCTCCTCTCTCTTCCCTGCCTTCTCTCCTCCCTCTCTCCACCCTGCCCTCTCCCTCTCTACTCTCTACTTTTTGTAATGTGATCTTTTGTAATGTGATCTGTGTGTACTGTAAGTCTCCCTGGATAAGGGTGTCTGATAAGAAATTAATAATAATAATAGACTTTCTAGACAATAGATGAACGCATTATTTTCCATGTAATCAATGTTTACACTGAAGCTGAGATGCTCCCTGAATATTATTCATTGCTAAACTTAGTGACCTGATTTCTGCTATTTTGATATGAATCGTCTGTTCTGTTTTTGTAGCGCATCTATTTTCTATCTTTCTTGATAAAATGTATAAAAGATATAACGGTGTTGTGTGATTTACTGCTCAATTGTTTACCTCGGCAATCTTGAACTCGTAAAAAGAAAGACATTCATGACAGCAGAGTGCTGATTAAATTAGACCATTACACACATGAATGAATTGTATCCTTAAACTGGACATTTTAATTGTGATTCTTCACACATAACTCTCAACAATAACAAAAGCACAGAGTTACTTCCAGTCTGATTTAGAAATACTAAAAGAAACAGAACAGATTCAGTTCAGATGTGTTTAAATTGTCATTTTTATTCAGCATACATGGTAAATATGTTTGCCTTGTATTTAAAACATCCGGGAGATTTCACAAAAAAAAAAAAAAAAAACTAAAAATATAAACCACTTGTGACCGTTGTTTTGATTTTATTTTAGTTTCTGTGATGAGGGTTTTGGCAGTGTGCCCCGCCCATGTGTGGATTTTGTTGAAGCTGCGTGGTGGTGTGTTAATGTTTGGTGTATAGGTATTTGCACGGGATATAAATGGGTGCAGCAAGAGTTATTTAAAGTGTATAATTGTATTGACTGGGGATTGCATAATCACTTGCGTGCAGATAAAGTATGTGAGCACGGGATTGCATAAATTGGATTCACGTGCTGGGATTCAAGTAGATAATTAATTGGTAATTGAATCCCAGCACAACAGTATATATAGATGCACGTTTATCACTCGGGGTTGGGTGTTCGTGAGTGGAGAACGGGAGAAAGTCGGGGAGTAAGTTTTAAAATAATAAGGCGTGTTGAATTAGATCGGCACGACACTTGTTTTGTTTAGTGTTCGTCCACCCTGTTTGTTAGTTTTAGTCCGCTTTTGTTTGTCTGTTTATTTTGGCCTCAAGTGCCATGTGCTGTTTTTGTTTAAACCTTTTTAGTTTTACAATTAAACGCACTGAGCGCCGTAGTGTCTGGTTCACCTGCCAGTACTGTCGGGTGTGTTTTTTTGGCCTGACGTCACCCCTACAGCCACAGCCTGTTAACAGGGTTACACAGACCCTGAAACCAATTTCAGTTCTTATTAAAATAATCTACTGCAGCTCAAAACAGAATTCCCTCAGTGTTAATCCTCACCGTCCATCACTTCCATCTGCTTCCACAGCTCTCACATGTGCAGCTTTTGAAAGATGTTGCAGCAAAACATGGATTCTCATTTGAACACCTCTGGTACTACCTTGGGATAATCTATTACGTTAATCTGAAGAAAAAATAATAAACCAATCAGTAACACACACAGATACACACATATAAACACACACAGAGATAGACACACACACACACACACACACAGACGGACACAGACACACGTACAGAGAGACAGACAGACACACACAGACACTGATGGTGAAAAACCCTCATCTGTGTTTATTTTTGTGATGTATTTTGTGTCTATGACTTGTTTTTTACTGGTGTCAGAGAATGTGTGTTCCCCCAGGAAACAAATAACTCCCCCTAGGAACCAATATTTCACCTTGTGAATATTTGTTCCCCCTTATTTTTGTAACAGTCATCTTTCTTTGCATACAAGTCTATATCCTTGCCCTTTCAACTAAACCCTAACCCTAAACTTGTTTATGTGGGATAAACACACACACACACATGCATGCATGTGGGGGGGAAGGGACACATCACACACCGGTACTCGTTTCCTTCCTCACATTCTACAGTATAAATGCGCACAATTACTGCACCAACTCCATCAACAGCAGCATTCTCTTTACTTTCCCTTTAACTGAGCCGTGATTGAGCTCCACTGGATTATTCCATTTAAATGAGGCGGGTGTATGCAAGGCTGTGAGCCTGTATCTTCAGTGTGAGTTAAAGAAGTGCTTAGCAGCATCACTATTGCAACGTCTGCCATACCTGATCCCTTGAGCCTCACCTTGGCACACACACACACCAGGGGTTGCTTTGTCCATCACTCTGGTTCAAACACGCAGTCATGACGATTCCCAGCCAATTCACCTCCAGCTTGCTGACAAAGAACAACAAACCGGAGAACCAGGACTGGCTTTCCAGCCCCTTTGTAAAAGGCATATGGCCAGGTTAATTGATAAGTCAATCAACACCTGACCATTCCACCCCTGGACTCATTATCAAGGGTATTCTACCTCCCAGCCCAGCCATATTTAGCACAAACTTGATTTGCAAATTAAACCTATTTTATTTATAAACAAAACAAAACCCATTTTTTTACACATACGGACCATATATGACGGGAGGGATTATTGCTGAAGTGAAACACTATCACTCTGACAGGTGGGGTTATTGCTGAAGTGAACACTGACACTCTGATCAAGCCCGGTGTGTCTCACTACTGTCACAGGGAATGCCTCAATTAGAACCAGGACCAAGCAGCAGGGGGAGTAGAGCTCTCAGCTGAGCAGCAACCTGGTGAGTTACTGACACAGAGGAGACACCTACAACATTACTCACACACAATAATAAAAGTAAAGCTGGGTACCAAAATGAATTCTAAAATTGCATGAAACCAATCATGAAGATAATTAAGTAAATGCTTAACTACAATGTACGACTAAGAATATTTTCATATTTGTGACAGCAGTGTGTCCTTCATCCAACTAGAATGGTCTCTAAACTCTTGCCCCACAAACACAAGTTAAAACAGTCTATGCATTTTTTTTTTAAGTCTTGTTTATTTCATGGTACAAACTTTGAACTGGAGCAAATGCTGTTTTGTTTTTTAATAAATTTGAAGTAATGAATCTGTTTGTTGAGAAACTCCCTTTTGTGGTTGTATACTGAGTCCTGCTTATTATTATTATTATTTATTTTCTTAGCGTCCTTATCAATACAATTGTTACAAGATATCACATTATTTTTTACATACAATTACCCATTTATACAGTTGGGTTTTACTGGAGTAATTCAGGTAAAGTACCTTGCTCAAAGGTACAGCAGCAGTGTCCCCCACCTGGGATTGAACCCACAACCCTCGGGTCAAGAGTCCAGAGCCCTAACCACTACTGCACACTGCTGCCCTTGTTTTAGCGCTCATGGTATTGGTATTGGTATTGGTGCAATGGTATTGAAGTACAATTTATATCCATATGAATATATTGCTGATGTGCAATTATGACAGCCCCACACTAGCAGAGTTATATACTGTAAAACATATAAGGTTTGTAAAAAAAAAAATTCACATTTTCCATCCATGTTAAACATTTCCATAATTACAACACAGCTATAGTTTACACAGTACATGTGTATTTTATGGACACACACATGAGTTGTATATACTTCTATAGTGGATCATCTGCAGAATGAAGTTGCCTCAGACTGTTTGACAGTAACAACAGAGCGGTGCTTTTAGTGGAATCACCATTAGCTGTTTATTCCTTTAGGTAACATCTGGATTGTTTTGCTTTGATTTTTTGATTAGTACATTATCATTAGTGATGATACAGTACATCATGAGGCAGGCTTAGTTATTTAGAGAGGTTTCATTGAAATGAAGTTTGAGTTACTGTACGTTTATGAACAAACCCAAGGAGACATTGAAAACAAAGTTTGCCAAAGAAGGAGATGCTGCTGCAGGTTTGATCATATTGGCTTCATGAAATGAGAAATGGGATTCCTCTGTATCATGGGAATTCTTTGCTGGTGTATCATGATGTAAGCCCTGGAGTGCGGCTCAGTCTTCTGCTGCCTGCTGGTTCTCAGTGTGGAGTTCAGCTGCATTTCCAGTGTCCTGAGCTGGGCTTTGAACCCACTGGAGATGCAGCTGAGAAATGGCTCAGACCCACGACAAACCTTATACACTCAAACATTTAGTATTGCTTTTATTGTTTTGTTTTTTCCATTAATGTAATAAGACCTAAAATCTCTTTGCATTGTTTCAGTTTACGTATTTAAAAGCACAGCTAAGTCATATATAAATAGAGTATATATAAATCGGGCCACTGCCACTAAAATAAAATGTTTATAGCGTAACGACAGTGTCTCAAATTGCATTCTATAAGAAAGTGTGAAGTGTAGATCATGCTGTTAAAAGAGAACACCTTTACACATTTCACTATTCAGAAGCCACTAATAAACTTTTGCATTGATTTACACTGAACTGTACTGTTTCTTTATTGCTCTGCTCCACTATTTGTCCTGCCTGGGTTCAGGAGAAGAGAAGTCTGTTAATCCAAAATCATGCACCTTTTAAACTATCAGCAGTGGATCCTCAAACAGTTTTGGACTATGCAGGAATGCAATGCACGGGTCAATGCTGAAACCAACAATCAACATTCTGTTGTGGAGCAGCGGCCGGTCAACAGCAGAGAGCTCGCAGAGTCTGGCAAAGTGCGGTCAGCGCAACACACTTTTATTAATTCATCAAACAAACAAAACCAGCACCCAAGCTACGGCTATCTCAGAACACAACCAGGAGCCCAACCCTACTGCTCCCCAGGCTTCTCTATCTACACTGTTCAGGCTTGGCAACGCCTTCACTGAACTCTCTCCCTTGCTGCGCTCCCCAATAAACATTTCTTCATTGTATTTAAGCATGTGGTGGGGTTCATTGACAAGTAATTACCACCTGGCCACATTCCGTTTTTTCAGTTTACTTCATTAAACCCATGCGGCTGTGCAGTTTACTTCATTAAACCCATGCGGCTGTGCAGTTTACTTCATTAAACCCATGTGGCTGTGCAAAGGTGGCCCACATGGCTCCAGGCTGTTCCCCCACTCCTGACGGCTGCCAGCCACAAAAACACATTGTCATGTGCAGGGCTCTGCCCTGCCACACCAGAATTATTAAAAACAAAAAAGGACTCAAGAATTTTATTTTATTATTTTTTAAAAATCATAAACAATTCTTTTTTAAACACATTGTCAAAAAGTGTGGAAACCACCCAGTAAAGACCGACCTCACTCCCATGGTGGTATTGACAGCAGCATGGCCTCAGCAGAACACACCCTGCTTATCAAATCACACTTAACAAAGTGGATACTAATACATCAACTGAGACCATAGCATCCTCCTAGCCTGCATGACATGTAAGAGGATAGAAACATAACTGATCAGGGTTCTGCTTCTTTCTTTCACACAAAAATCACATGATAATGCTTATGATCCAATCAAACTAGAATACCACATTCCTCTGATTGATAAAAAGTCCCTCCTTGGCTATTATCCCAGGAGATTCCCCAGGATCACGAGGGAACAGAAGTGTTTGAATCCCAAGATCCAAGAGATGCCTTGCAGAGAGTTACAACAGTGGCTACACCCACACAGAAGAGCTTACAATGGTGCGGTTTATCACCCACCCACATACAGTGCTCATAAAGTATTCGGCCCTTGAACTTTCATGTGACTTTTGCCACATTTCAGGCTTCAAACAAAAGATATGAAACTGTAATTTTGTGAAGAATCAACAACAAGTGGGACACAATCATGAAGTGGAACGAAATTTATTGATATTTCAAACTTTTTAACAAATAAAAAACTGAAAAATTGGGTGCAAAATTATTTCAGCCCCCTTAATATTAATACTTTGTAGCGCCACCTTTGCTGCGATTACAGCTAAGTTTTGGGGTATGTCTCTATCAGTTTTGCACATCGAGAGACTGAAATTTTGCCCATTCCTCTCCTTGCAAACAGCTCGAGCTCAGTGAGGTTGGATGGAGAGCATTTGTGAACAGCAGTTTCAGTTCTTTTCCACAGATTCTCAATTGGATTCAGGTCTGGACTTTGACTGCCATTCTAACACCTGGATATGTTTATTTTGAACCATTCCATTTCAGATTTTGCTTTATGTTTTGGATCATTTGTCTTGTTGGAAGACAAATCGCCCCAGTCTCAGGTCTTTTGCAGACTCCATCAGGTTTTCTTCCAGAATGGTCCTGTATTTTGGCTCATCATCTTCCATCAATTTTAACCATCTTCCTGTCCCTGCTGAAGAAAAAGAGGCCCAAACCATGATGCTGCCACCACCATGTTTGACAGTGGGATGGTGTGTTCAGGGTGATGAGCTGTGTTGTTTTACGCCAAAACATAACGTTTTGCATTGTTGCCAAAAATTTAGATTTTTGGTTTCATCTGACCAGAGCACCTTCTTCCACATGTTTTGTGTCTCCCAGGTGGCTTGTGGCAAACTGTAAATGACTTTTTTATGGATATCTTTAAGAAATGGCTTTCTTCTTGCCACTCTTCCATAAAGGCCAGATTTGTGCAGTATCGACTGATTGTTGTCCCTATGGACAGAGTTCCCCTCAACTGTAGATCTCTGCAGTTCATCCAGAGTGATCATGGGCCTCTTGGCTGCATCTCTGATCAGTCTTCTCCTTGTATGAGCTGAAAGTTTAGAGGGACGCCAGGTCTTGGTAGATTTGCAGTGGTCTGATACTCCTTCCATTTCAATATTATCGCTGTACAGTGCTCTTGGGATGTTTAAAGCTTGGGGAAATCTTTTGTATCCAACCGCTTTAAACTTTCCACAACAGTATCTCGACCGCCTGGTGTGTTCCTTGTTCTTTATGCGATGCTCTCTGCGCTTAAACGGACCTCTGAGACTATCACAGTGCAGGTGCATCGGCACGGAGACTGATTACACACAGGTGGATTCTATTTATCATTAGTCATTTAGGTCAACATTGGATCATTCAGAGATCTCACTGAACTTCTGGAGAGAGTTTGCTGCACTGAAAGTAAAGGCTGAATAATTTTGCACGCCCAATTTTTCAGTTTTTTATTTGTTAAAAGTTTGAAATATCCAATAAATTTCGATTTCCACTTCATGATTGTGTCCCACTTGTTGTTGATTCTTTCACAAAAAATTACAGTTTCATATCTTTATGTTTGAAGCCTGAAATGTGGCAAAGGTGCATAAAGTTCAATAAATAATACTTTCGCAAGGCACTGTGAAGAGCTTACAGTAGGTGCTGTTACACACCCACATATAGAAGAGTTTACAATGGTTGCTGTCACACCACACATATAGATGAGCTTACAATGGTGCTATCACACCAATATATAGAAGAGTTTACAATGGTGCTGTTACACAACCACATATAGGAGAGCTTACAATGGTGCTGTTACACACCCACACATATAGAAGAGCTTACAATGATGCTGTTACACACCCACACATAGGAGAGTTATAAATGATGCTGTTACAGCCACACATATAGGAGGAGAGCTTACAATGATGCTGTTACACACCCACATATAGGAGTTTTACAATGGTGATATTAAAAAACACCACTTGGGGGGGATAAATGCCTAATATGGGCCTTTCAATCTTGCATATCAGCAATTTCAGCTTTTTAATGAAGATGTTGACGCTTTTGAGCGGGCCAAGGAAGGGTTTGCAGAATGAATTGGGGCTAGAAGGGCGTGAATTGGAAGAACACTGCCCTAGGTGAAGTGAAGTAAAGGTTCGGAGTTTGATGTTAGTCAGTGTTGTCTCGGGGTTTGTTATGTTAAGTTGGGTTAGAGAGGTAGTCAGTGTTGTCTCAGAGTTGGTTTATGTTAAGTAGGGTTAGAATGTAGTCAGTGTTGTCTCAGAGATGTAGTTGGTTATGTTAAGGGTTAGAGATGTAGTCAGTGTTGTTGTTGTCTCGTTAAGGGTTAGGTTGGTTCAGATTTAAGGGTTAGAGGTGGTCAAAGGTCTCAGAGTGTTGTCTCAGGTTGGTTATGTTAAGGGTTAGAGATGTAGTCAAAAGGTCGGAGTTGTTAAGGGTTAGATGTAAGTGTTGTCTCAGGTTATGTTAAGGGTTAGAGGTGTAGTCAGTGTTGTCTCAGAGTTGGTTATGTTAGGGGTTAGAGGTGATGTGTTGTCTCAGAGTTGTTGTTAAGGGCTAGGAGAGATGTTGGTTGTCTCAGAGTTTAAGGGGTTAGAGGTAGTCAGTGTTGTCTCAGAGTTGGTTAAGGGTTAGAGATGTTCAGTGTTGTTAGAGTTGGTTATGTCAGGGGTGTTGTCTGTCTCAGAGTTGGATTTATGTTTAAGGGTTAGAGATGTAGTCAGTGTTGTCTCAAGGTTGGTTATGTTAAGGGTTAGAGGTAGTCTGTTGTCTCGGAGTTGGTTGGTGTTAAGGGTTGAGATGTAGTCAGTGTTGTCTCAGAGTTGGTTATGTTAAAAAGGGTTAGAGGTTTTAGAGATGTAGTGTTGTCTCAGAGTTGGTTATGTTAAGAATTTAGAGGTATGCGTTAAGGGTGTTGCCATCTCCAGAGTTGGTTGGTGTTAAGGGTTAGAGATGTAGTCAGTGTTGTCTCAGAGTTCAGAGTTGGTTCAGATGTTAAGGGTTAGAGATGTAGTCAGTGTTGTCTCAGTGTTGGTTATGTTAAGGGGTTAGAGATGTAGCTGTGTTGTCTCAGTGTTGTCTCAGAGTTGGTTATGTTAAGGGTTAGAGGTGTAGTCGATGTTGTCTCAGAGTTTTGTGTTATAGAGGTTAGCTTGTGTTGTTCAGAGTTGGTTATGTTATGGGTTAGATGTAGTCAGTGTTGTCTCGGAGTTGGTTATGTTAAGGGTTAAGCCCCAGAGTTGGTTGTAAGGGTTAGAGGTGTTGTCTCAGAGTTGGTTGGTTAAGGTTAGAGGTTGTTGTCTCAGAGGTGTTAAGGTAGAGGTAGTTGTCTCAGAGTTGGTTATGTTAAGGGTTAGAGATGTAGTGTTGTTGTCCAGAGTTGGTTATGTTAAGGGTTAGAGGTGGAATGTAAGGTTCCAGAGTTAGTTAAGGGTTAGAGGAAGGCAAGGTCTCAGAGTTGGTTAGGTGTTAAGGGTTAGTTAGAGGTGTAGTCGATGTTGTCTCAAGTTGGTTAGAGGTGTTAAAGGTTGTTCAGAGTTACAGGTTAAGGGTTAGAGAGTGTTGGTCTCAGAGTTGGTTATGTTAAGGGTTAGAGATGTAGTCAGTGTTGTCTCAGAGTTGGTTATGTTAAGGGTTAGAGGTAGAAAAAAAGTTGTCCAGAGTTGGTTATGTTAAGGGTTAGAGGTGTAGCAGTGTTGTCTCAGAGTTGGTTATGAGTTGTGTTGTCTCAGATGTTATGTTAAGGGTTAGAGATGTAGTCAGTGTTGTCTCAGAGTTGGTTATGTTAAGGGTTAGAGATGTAGTCTCAGAGTTAAGGTGTTGTCTCAGAGTTGGTTATTGGTTAAGGGTTAGAGGTAGTCAGTGTTGTCTCAGAGTTGGTTATGTTAAGGGGTGAGGTAGTCAGTGTTGTCTCAGAGTTGGTTATGTTAAAGGGTTAGAGGTAGTCAGTGTTGTCTCAGGAGTTGGTTTATGTTAAGGGTTAGAGTTGGATGTAGGTCAGTGTTGTCTCAGAGTTGGTTATGTTGGGGTTAGAGACAGTCAGTGTTGTAGTACAGAGAGTTGGTCTCAGAGTTGTTAAGGGTTGAGTAGTTGGTGTTAAGGGTTAGAGATTGTTAAGGGTTAGAGGTGTAGTCAGTGTTGTCTCAGAGTTGGTTATGTTAAGGTTAGAGGTAGTCAGTGTTGTCTCAGAGTTGGTTATATTAAGGGTTAGAGATGTAGTCAGTGTTGTCTCAGAGTTGGTTATGTTAAAGGGTTAGAGTTGGTTATGTTAAGGGTTAGAGGTGTAGTTGTCTCAGAGTTGGTTATGTTAAGGGTTAGAGGTGGTGGTATTGTCTCAGAGTTGGTTATGTTAAGGGTTAGAGGTGTGGTCAGTGTTGTCTCAGAGTTGGTTATGTTAAGGGTTAGAGGTGTAGTCAGTGTCAGAGTTGTTATGTTATATGTTAGAGTGTTGTCTCAGAGTTGGTTATGTTAAGGGTTAGAGGTGTAGTCAAAAGTTGTCTCAGAGTTGGTTATGTTAAAAGGTTAGAGGTGTAGTCGGTGTTGTCTCAGAGTTGGTTATGTTAAGGGTTAGGAGGTGTAGTCAGTGTTGTCTCAGAGTTGGTTATGTTAGGGGTTAGAGATGTAGTCAGTTGTTGTCTCAGAGATGGCTGCGTTCTCATTTAAGGGGTTAGAGAGTAGTCAGTGTTGTCTCAGAGTTGGTTGTGTTAAGGGTTAGAGATGTAGTCAGTGTTGTCAGAGTTGGTTATGTTAAGGGTTAGAGGTGTAGTCAGTGTTGTCTCAGAGTTGGTTGTGTTAAGGGTTAGAGGTGTAGCTAGTGTTGTCTCAGAGTTGGTTATGTTAAGGGTTAGAGATGAAATAAAAGGTCCCCAGAGTTGGTTATGTTAAGGGTTAGTGTAAAAGGTCTCAGAGTTGGTTATGTTAAGGGTTAGAGGTGTGTAGTCAGTGTTGTCTCAGAGTTGGTTATGTTAAGGGTTAGAGGTGTAGTCAGTGTTGTCTCAGAGTTGGTTTTTTGTTAAGGGTTAGAGGTGTAGTCAGTGTTGTCTCAGAGTTGGTGGTGTTAAGGTTAGAGATGTAGTAAATGTTGTCTCAGAGTTGGTTATGTTAAGGGTTAGAGTTCCAGAGTTGTAGTCAGTGTTGTGTAGTCAGTGTTGTCTCAGAGTTGGTTATGTTAAGGGTTAGAGGTGTAGCCAGTGTTGTCTCAGGAGTTGGTTTGTCTCAGGGTTAGAGGTTATGTTCAGAGTTGGTTATGTTAAGGGTAGAGGTCAGTGTTGTCTCAGTGTTGGTTGTGTTAAGGGTTAGAGATGTAGTCAGTGTTGTCTCAGAGTTGGTTATGTTTAAAGGGTTAGAGATGTAGTCAGTGTTGTCTCAGAGTTGGTTAGGGTTGTTAAGGTCTAGAGTTGGATGTTATGGGTAGAGGTGTTGTCTCAAGTTGGTTATGTTAAAAGTTGGTTATGTTGGTGGTTAGAGGTAGCAGTGTTGTCTCAGAGTTGGTTATGTTAAGGGGTTAGAGGTGTAGTCAGTGTTGTCTCAGAGTTGGTTATGTTAAGGGTTAGAGATGTGATCAGTGTTGTCTCGGAGTTGGTTATATTAGGGTTAGAGGTAATTGATGTTGTCTCAGAGTTGGTTATGTTAAGGGTTAGAGGTGTAGTCAGTGTTGTCTCAGTGTTGGTTATGTTAAGGGTTGAGATGTAGTCAGTGTTGTCTCAGAGGTGTTAAGGGTTAGAGATGTTCAAAGGTCTCAGAGTTGGTTAATAATAGAGGTCCCGGTGTTGTCTCAGAGTTGGTTATGTTAAGGGTTAGAGGTAGTCAGTGTTGTCTCAGAGTTGGTTATGTTTAAGGGTTAGAGGTGTGTAGTCAGTGTTGTCTCAGAGTTGGTTATATTTAAGGGTTAGAGATGTAGTCAGTGTTGTTGTCTCAGAGTTGGTTATGTTAAGGGTTAGAGGTGTAGTCAGTGTTGTCAGAGAGTTGCTATGTTACAAGGAGGTGTAGTCAGTGTTGTCTCAGAGTTGGTTATGTTAGGGAGGTGTAGTCAGTGTTGTCTCAGAGTTGGTTATGTTGGCGGGGTTAGAGATGTAGTCAGTGTTGTCTCAGAGTTGGTTATGTTAAGGGTTAGAGATGTAGTCAGTGTTGTCTCAGTGTTGGTTATGTTAAGGGTTAGAGGTGTAGTCAGTGTTGTCTCAGTGTTGGTTATGTTAAGGGTTAAGGAGGTTAGAGTTGGTTGTTATGGTTAGAGGTGTAGTCAGTGTTGTCTCAGAGTTGGTTATGTTAAGGGTTAGAGGTGTAGTCAGTGTTGTCTCAGAGTTGGTTATGTTAAGGGTTAGAGATGTAGTCAGTGTTGTCTGCTATGTAGTTGAGTTATGTTCAGAGTTGGGTGTTAGGGTTAGAGGTGTAGTCAGTTGTCTCAGAGTTGGTTATGTTAAGGGTTAGAGGTGTAGTCAGTGTTGTCTCAGAGTTGGTTATGTTAAGGGCGAGATGTAGTCAGTGTTGTCCTCAGAGTTGGTTATGTTAAGGGTTAGATGTAGTCAGTGTTGTCGGAGTTGGTTATGTTAAGGGCGGAGGCCGGGTTAGTTGGTTATGATGTAGTCTGGGTGTTGTCTCAGAGTTGGTTTGTTAAGGGTTGAGGTGTAGCTGCGTTGTCAGTGTTGTCTCAGAGTTGGTTATGTTTATATTAAGGGTTAAGGGGTTAGATGTAGTCAGTGTTGTCTCAGAGTTGGTTATGTTAAGGAGCAATACGTAACCGGTAGGAACCAGCGCTTTGAAAA
>CM072704.1:3918966-4014261 GCA_036884735.1 Huso huso
CCATGTACCCGATTGCATTGGGATGTGCGGGGCAAAGTCTTAACTGTCCCAGACTGCCCCTGTGTACCTGGAGGCACAGGGCAACCCCACCCAGTCCAGGTTACATTGCAGGGCTGTCAATCAGACTCCTATTGCACAGCAGCGTCACCCAGTCCAGGTTTTACTACCAGCTTGATCAGCCCCAGTGTGTCTAGCTAACAAGCTCAGGTGTGTCTTATTATTAAACTCCCAGTGAAACCAGGACTGGATCACACTGCTGTGCCTGCCTCTCTCCCAGTGCTCCTAGTTACCTGGCTCCAGTAGCGGTTCAGGATGAGCAGGCTGGCGTCGTCGGTGGCCTGCCTCCTCTCCAGACGCTCGATCGTCTCTCGCAGCTCGTCCTCGATCAGCTGCCGCTGGTCCAGCGTCTCAGCCAGCTTCCTGTTCTTCATCTGCAGAGCCTTGACATCCAGCTCCTCCTGACGGACAGAGAGGAGAGTGTGACACAGGATAGAGAGGAGGAGTGTGATGCAGGATAGAGAGGAGGGTGTGAGACAGGATAGAGAGGAGTGTGATGCAGAATAGAGAGGAGTGTGACACAGGATAGAGAGGAGGAGTGTGATACAGGATAGAGGAGGAGTGTGATGCAGGATAGAGAGGAGTGTGACACAGGATAGAGAGGAGGAGTGTGATACAGGATAGAGGAGGAGTGTGATGCAGGACAGAGGAGGAGTGTGATACAGGAGAGAGAGGAGGAGTGAGATACAGGATAGAGGAAGAGTGTGATACAGGACAGAGAGGAGGAGGAGTGTGATACAGGATCGAGAGGAGGAGTGTGATGCAGGAGAGAGGAGGTGATACAGGAGAGAGAGGAGGAGTGTGATACAGGAGAGAGAGGATGAGTGTGATACAGGATAGAGGAGGAGTGTGATACAGGACAGAGAGGAGGAGTGTGATACAGGAGAGAGAGGAGGTGTGATACAGGATAGAGGAGGAGTGTGATACAGGACAGAGAGGAGGAGGAGTGTGATACAGGATAGAGAGGAGGAGTGTGATGCAGGAGAGAGGAGGAGTGTGATACAGGAGAGAGAGGAGGGGTGTGATACAGGATAGAGGAGGAGTGTGATACAGGAGAGAGAGGAGGAGTGTGATACAGGATAGAGATGAGGGGTGTGATACAGGAGAGAGAGGAGGAGTGTGATACAGGATACAGGAGGAGTGTGATACAGGAGAGAGAGGAGGGGTGTGACACAGGATAGAGAGGAGGAGTGTGACACAGGATAGAGGAGGAGTGTGATACAGGAGAGAGGAGTGTGATACAGGATAGAGAGGAGGAGGGGTGCGATACAGGATAGAGAGGAGTGTGATACAGGATAGAGGAGGAGGTGTGATACAGGAGAGAGGAGTGTGATACAGGATAGAGAGGAGGTGAGTGATACAGGACAGAGAGGAGGAGGAGTGTGATACAAGATAGAGAGGAGTGTGATACAGGATAGAGAAGAGGAGTGTGATACAGGAGAGAGAGGAGTGTGATACAGGAGAGAGAGGAGTGTGATACAGGAGAGAGAGGAGGTGTGATACAGGATAGAGAGGAGGAGGGTGTGATACAGGATAGAGAGGAGGAGGAGTGTGATACAGGATAGATAGGAGGAGTGTGATAGGGGATAGATAGGAGTGTGATACAGGATAGAGAGGAGGAGTGAGATACAGGATAGAGGAAGAGTGTGATACAGGATAGAGAGGAGGAGCGTGATACAGGATAGAGAGGAGGAGTGTGACACAGGATAGAGAGGAGCTGATACAGGATAGAGAGGAGGAGGTGATGCAGGATTAGGGAGAGGATCGGATCAGGAGTTTCTACAGATAGAGGAGGAATGTGATACAGGATGAGAGGAGACAGATACAGGATAGAGGGAGGAGTGTTCAGTTTGGCCTGATACGAGTTTCTGTGTTGAATTCGGATCAGAGTTTCTACAGATAGATGGAGAAATGTACAACAGACAGACAGACAGACAGACAGAGCCCCACAATCTTGTTCAGTTTGACGCTACAATATAATCCCTTCTTCTTGGGGTCTGTGTTAGTTTACTACATTCTGAAAAGAGTTTAGTTTCATTAAAGCTGCAGACAGACAGACACCCCTCTATACCCTCACAATCACACAGACAGACAGACAGACAAACAGACAGACAGACAGAAAGACAGACAGAGACCCACACAATCTGATCCTCTCAGTATCTTCCTCTATAACTGTCATTGTAATTATAATAGTCGCTGACCCCTGGGGTCTGATCCAAGTTAGGGGTTTTCAATTGAACCCGTACCGTGCTCGAGACTCCTCCCACTTTGATGACAGTCTCCACCGTGGTCCCGCCCCCTTCCTCTCCTCCTCCTGCTGCTCCATCTCGCTCCCTCTCTCTCTTCTTCTCTGGGGGGGCGGAGGTCGAGGGTTCACTCCCTGCCGGCCTCTTCAGTCCTGACATCACTCAGGTCAAGGGTCACACCGGAATCGCAAAAAAATCTGCAGAAACATTTAAAAACCAGGGCTGGGAATGAGACTCCCGCTGCACAGCAGTGTGATCCAGTCCTGGTTTCACTAGGAGTTTAATAATAAGACACACCTGAGCTTGTTAGCTAGACACACTGGGGCTGATCAAGCTGGTAGTAAAACCTGGACTGCCCAGCCCTGCAATGTAATTCCAGTCCAGTCCAGTCTAGTGATATTAAACTGCAGTTACAATGTAATTCCAGTCCAGTCTAGTGATATTAAACTGCAGTTACAATGTAATTCCAGTCCAGTCTAGTGATATTAAACTGCAGTTACAATGTAATTCCAGTCCAGTCCAGTCTAGTGATATTAAACTGCAGTTACAATGTAATTCCAGTCCAGTCTAGTCTATTAAACTGCAGTTACAATGAATATTTAAACTGCAGTTCTGTCAATATTAAACTGCAGTTAGTCCAGTTCTAGTGATATTAAACTGCAGTTACAATGTAATTCCAGTCCAGTTTTCCAGTCTAGTTAAATTAAACTGCAAATTAAAAATAATACATGTTAAACTCCAGTCCAGTCTAGTCTAGTGATATTAAACTGCAGTTAACAATAATAATTCCAGTCCAGTCTTATAATGTGATATTAAACTGCAGTTACAATGTTTTTATGCTTCCAGTCCAGTCCAGTCTAGTGATATTAAACTGCAGTTACAATGTTTCCAGTCCAGTTTTGTGATATTAAACTGCAGTTTAAATGTAATTCCAATCCAGTTTTTAGTGATCGTTAAACTGCAGTTTTCAATGTAACCTATCTTGCAGTCCAGTCTAGTGATATTAAACTGCGTCTAACATAAACAAATGCGTCTAATTCCAGTCCAGTCTAGTGATATTAAACTGCATTTTTGAACATGCGTGTCTTTATAAACAAACAGACGGTAACCGCTGAATCTATACCAATTCGTCCAGCTCTTCCAGCTCCGTTTTTTTCCCGATCTCCATATCACTCCCAAACACACAGTTCTTTGTTTACTTTGACGTTATTTCCTATCGGCCCGGAGGCAATAACAACAGATTTTCTATTATATCTAACCCTTTAAAATTTCTCTCTTTATTAGGGTTAAATATGATCACTGGCCAATTCTCCATCTTTAAAATATTCTCTCCCTCTTAAAACTTTGTGTTAATACATCCCTTTAAACTGCCATCTTTAAAATCCATTCTCTCGTTTATTACATTAACATGATCTCATTGTTTTGACTTAGTATCTTTAAAATCCTCTCACCTCGAAATTAACGAGATAGTAAGTCGAAATAACGAAATCTTTAGTATTCTCAACCTTTATAATGGAGATTTAAAATGTATTCCGCCTCCCTTTTTCTGTGGCTTTCTCATAGTTTATATGCACGGTCCTGGAAAGGATTTCGTTTGAAAATCATGAAGCTCGCATCAATTATTTAAACAGGATCACTGGCCCCTCCCTTAAAGGAGCGCTGACCATCTTTTTTTCTCACCTCTTAGAGATTTTGTGTGTGTCCCTTTAAAGGAGCGTTATGTTTTAAATCCATTCTCTCACCTCTTAAAAACCAGACGCAATCCCTTTTTTAAGGGCGCCTTTACCATCGTAAAAAATCATTCTTTTAAACCACGTTATGTTTTCATAGAAACCATCTTTAAAAATTCTCTTGCAGACAAATACGTCATCATGCACGCCGGACATACATTTTTAGTGCAAATCAATTAAACAAATGCGTTTAACTTACGCGCGTCGGTTTGTGCGTGCGTATCATGAGGCACCTGGTTGTTTTTTGAACATGCACGTCTATTATTTAAAACAAACATCTTTAAAATTTCTTTCCCACCGAAAGTTTATAAAACAATTCTAGTTAACTGCAATTCTCTTCCAGCTCCGTTTTTTCGCTCCGGAAATGGAGGCTAAATATCACAGTCACTCCCTTTAAACTGACCAAAAAGTGCCTGGAATTACACTAGATTATATTTTTTTAAAGGTTTACTTTTACCGGTCAAAATTCGTCTCCTATCGGCCGGAGGACTGTATTGCAACAACAGAGACTCATAATTCTAGTTACACGACACTAACCCTCTGTAAAATCCATTCTCTCACCTCTTATTAGCTTTATTAACATGATCACCGGCCCCTCCCTTTAAAGGAGCGCTGACCATCTTTAAAATCCATTCTCTCACCTCTTATTAGCTTTATTAACATGATCACTGGCCCCTCCCTTTAGAGGAGCACTGACCATCTTTAAAATCCATTCTCTCACCTCTTATTAGCTTTATTAACAGGATCACTGGCCCTGCCTTTAAAGGAGCGCTGACCATCTTTAAAATCCATTCTCTCACCTCTTATTAGCTTTATTAACATGATCACCGGCCCCTCCCTTTAAAGGAGCGCTGACCATCTTTAAAATCCATTCTCTCACCTCTTATTAGCTTTATTAACATGATCACCGGCCCCTCCCTTTAAAGGAGCAGACCATCTTTAAAATCCATTCTCTCACCTCTTATTAGCTTTATTAACATGATCAATGGCCCTCCCCTTTAAAGGAGATGGGCTTTAAAATCCTCCTCTCTTTGGAAACTCTTATTAGACCATCTTTAAAAGTAATTTGCCATTGATCAGATTACAAATCCTTTTAAAAAAACAAAATCTCACATCTGCCGGAATTGATATATGAGGACATTATATGCAATTTATTGCAAACCTTATTATTTTTGTTAGAAATTGATTTTATTCACAAGTGCACTCGGAGAGAAGTGAAGCTTTCAAGCCTTAGATTTTATGCAGGAGATTAAAATGTACGTAAAATCTATAAAACTGGTCAACTCCAAATTAGCTTGTAAGTCATATGATGTTTAAGAAAATGCTTTACTGTTTAATATGTAATTCAGTGTTCAATGTCTTCCTATTATTATTATTATTATTATTATTATTATTATTATTATTATTATTATTATTATTATTATTATTATTAGTCTTTTTAGCATCGTTTGAATCGTTACTTTATTTTTCTGGTCATTTCTGAATCTGTTCTTTTAATAATTAATATTAAAAAATCCTTGACGCTTCCGCCCGCCCCTTTAATCGTACGTGACGCCGCTAGACCTCATCTGATTGGCTGGTTCCGGGTCCTGGGGGCGGTGCCCCGCTAGCGAACACAATCTACTACAGGTCGCGGAATGGACCAAAAAAAACAGCTGACGAAAAAGAAACGAAACAATTACGAAGCTGGAATGGTAAAACTAAGGTAAGGCGCGTATTTTAGTCGTTTTAATAAAACTCTTCATCAAAGTATATATATAATTTAAAGGTCAAATTCACGTCGGATTTTTACAAGAGTGACAGAAAACGCAGGTGGCGTTTTTCAAAATTGGCTGAATGTTAATGGTGGACGAGTCGAGTCACTCACACTAATAATTCTGGAGCTATAGCGTCTCAACTCTGTGATCACCAAGCTAGATCGTTTTTATATTCAATTTTTAAATCCTAACCACATACCAACAGCCCTTAAGATGGGCCGAATGGCCTCCTCTCGTTTGTAAACTTTCTTATATAGTCGGGATAGGAGGCTGTGTGGTCCAGTGGTTAAAGAAAAGGGCTTGTAACCAGGAGGTCCCCGGTTCAAATCCCACCTCAGCCACTGACTCATTGTGTGATCCTGAGCAAGGCACTTAATCTCCCTGTGCTCCGTCTTTCGGGTGAGGCGTAATTGTAAGTGACTCTGCAGCTGATGCATAGTTCACACACCCTAGTCTCTGTAAGTCGGATAAAGGCGTCTGCTAAATAAACTAATAATAGACCCGATTTCTTAGCAGATGTCCCGATGAAAAGAAAAATCATTTATTTTGCACAGCAGAGTTGGTGAAAACCACACGCTGTGCTCTTTGCGCGGCTGACACATCTGCTGATCACGAAATTATTTACAAAGGTAAGAACGCTTCATTGTGTCTCGTTTTACTGTCATGGTGGGCGTGTCGCGTTGAGTTGGGTGGGACACGTCTGTTATTATATGATAGAGTGTATGGTGCGTATAATTGTTAAATCTTGTTAAGAGATTTAAGATTTAGTTAAATATTTAGCTAAATGTTGTAATCAGATGTATAAATTATATCTGAATATACACTTTTTAAAAAAAAGGTGTATTTATTTTCACAACATTTATAAATCTGTTGCTGAGCCATATTCGACCTGATACGATGTTTGACAACCTGGAATCCTTCAAGAAGCTGCTTGATGAGATTCTGGGATCAATAAGCTACTAACAACCAAACGAGCAAGATGGGCTGAATGGCCTCCTCTCGTTTGTAAACTTTCTTATGTTCTTATGATATTCAATCGCCAATAATATGCAAATACTCTCCCAAGCAAAACCATCGTTCCGTTCCTCATCTATTCATCAGTAGCTAATCGTTACAGATCTGATGGGAAGCAGCTTATCAGGGTGACTTGTTTGGGACGCACGGTGATTCTGCCACAGGATTAATCTCAGGAAAGGTGTCGCTGGTTTACACTTCGATTACTTTCAGTTTAAGGGGAGTTCTGAAAATCCGTTCTGTCTCAAAGCGTCCGGTAAATCTGGAGCCAGATACCCGACCTGTCAACACTGAGATTTCAAAATAAGGGAGCTATTGTAAACTGAAATTGAATCAAACGAATCGCTACATAACAAGACTCTCTCTCTCTCTTCTTCAATTCAATTGTCTTTATTGGCTCTTATTTTCTCTCTGTTACTAAAAATAATAAAATCTCTAAAAAATATCTCTCATCAAGCAGTGTCTCTGTCTCTCCTCTATCACTGTGTCTCTCTCTGTTTATAAATGTTTCTGTCTAAATACTCTTACATAATAATAATGTCTCTAATATCTCTCATAACATTAAATAATTTAATTGGTCTCTCTCTGTCTCTCTCTGTATCTCTCTCTCTGTGTCTCTGTCTCTTTCATTGGTCTCTCTGTGTGTGTGTCTCTCCTCCTCTCTCTATCTCTCTCTCTGTCTGTGTCTCTTGTGTCTCTCTCTCTCTCTCCTCTGTGTGTCTCTCTGTCGCTCTCTCTCCTCTCTCTCTCTCTCTCTCTCTCCTCTCTCTCTCTCTCTCTCTCTCTCTCCCTCTCTGTCTCTCTCTCTCTCTCCTCTCTCTCTTGTCTCTCTGTGTGTCTGTTCCTCTCTCTCTCTCTCTCTCTCTCTCTCTCTCTCTCCCCTCTCTCTTTCTATTGTGTCTCTCTCTCTCTCTCCCTCTCTCCTCTCTCTCTCTCCTCTCCCTCTCTCTCTCCTCTCTCTCTCTCTCCCCTCTCTCTCTCTCTCAAATTCAAATTCAAATTCAAAAATGTCTTTATTGGCTCTGACGAGGAGCGCTGTAGGTATTGTAAAGTCTTTCTTTCATAATCTCAAAACAGAAATAATAAAACAGAAATACAATTACAGAACATAACAGACACAAAACCATTGTTCCTTTCCCTTTGAACAATATGTCTACCTCCTCCCTCCTCTCTCCTCTCTCTCATCACCAGTTCATGTATTACATGGGTTGTATGTTAAAAGGGTGTCACACACTGTCCCTCAGGTTTAAGGCTGGTAGATTTGCAGTTCAGGAACATTATTCATTCTCCTAGAAGGATGAGGATTTTACTATAGCTGAACCTGGAGAGGAGGTTAAACTCTGCCATTTGTTTTTTTGAATTGGGATATATCTCCATCATAAAAAAAATAATTTTGGGCAGGAAAACAGGAAGTGCATTTCTGTCTCTACCTCTCCCAGATCACAGTGACAGCACAGGCTTTTTTTCATCTTTGGCAATCCAGGTTTTTTGACAATAAAACTGCCCTAAAGCCAGGCTGTGGTCACTGAGTCTGTTCATGTTATCAGGATCTGTGGAGTGTTTTGGGGGCTCTGGACTCCTGACCAGATATTCTGCCAGGTGTAAATTCTTTGCTTTAGGGCCAGATATACTTTTGTAATTTATTGTGTGATTAAAAACCAACTATTCCAATGTACTTGATAATTGTTTTCCAGATTTAGATTAATTTGTTTCATTTTTTGTGCTGGGAGTTTTTTGTTGGTGGTGTTCTGAAGCTCGCTGGTGTTAATTTGGCTCAGTTGGCTGAGCTTCAGTACCATTCTATTGAGGGTATTCTCTTTTATTTTTCATTCTATATGCAGCTCCGCAGTGCAATATGGTGGTAAGGACATTATTCATCAGCCTTCATTGGACCCAGTAGTTGAGTTCATTCTGTATGGGTGTGGAATTCAATATGAACAAGGGAACATTATTCAGCAAAGCGCTTTGGCTGCACTCTATGAACCTGCAGGAGGTCATTTATATAGAAATTCAATATGGAAATTTTCAAAATTGGGCTTTTGAGGGAGTTTTTCTAATCAGGGTTCAATATGGGGAACCCAGACTTCATTGGACCATACAGAAGGATTTCATTCTATATACTGTTGTAAAATTTTAACAAAATTTTTTATTCAGTGGTTTCATTTGGATCTGAAGATTCTTTAATTCTAAAAAGAGGTAGATAATTCAATATGTTAACAAGGAACATTATTCAGCAGCTTTCTCTGGACTCTATGAAGCTGAGGGAGTTCTTCTCTATAGAGGGGTCCAATTCTCTGTTAACAAGGAACATTCTTCTGCAGCTTTCATTGGACTCTATGAAGCTCTCTCTTCATTCTATGTCTCTGTGTGTTCAATATGTTAACAAGGAACATTATTCAGCCCTTTCATTGGACTCTATGTGTCTGAGGAGTTCATTCTATATAGAGGGTCTGCAATATGTTAACAAGGGAACATTATTCTCCTTTCTTGGACTCTATGAAGCTCTCTCATTCTATATAGAGGGTCTCTCTTCTCTCTTAACAAGGGAACATTATTCAGTGCTTGGTTGGACTCTTTGATTTTTAGCTGGCAGCCCCAGTTCATTCTATAACCGTGTGGAATTGGTTTTAACAGGACATTCAAAGCTTTCTTGGACTCTATGGCGTTGTTTCATTCACGCATAGCTGAACCTAATATGTTAAGTTTTATTCAGAGCTTTCATTGGACTCTCATCGCAGGTTCAACAAGTCCATCATAAAAAAAAATAAATTAATAATAATAAATTATTCAAAAGTCTAAACGCACAACACCGTTCATTCATCAAACAGACGTGTCAATATCGGTAACATTATTCGCTTTCAGGACTAACATTTCATCATATGTTGGAATTCAATATGTTAACACAGACATTATTCAAAACTTTCATTGGACCATGAGCTGAGGAGTTCATTATATATTAGTGTTAGGGCAATATGTTAACAGTGGTTAGGGCTTTCATTGGACTCTATGACTGAGGGTTGTCATTCTATATGGGGGGGATTCAATATGTTAACAAGGGAACATTATTCAGCAAGGTTCATTGGACCTAGATTGCTCCAGTAAAAATTCAATGTATAAATGGGTAATTCAATATGTAAAAAAATAACATTATCTTGCAACAATTGGACTCTATGCCTGGGGAGTTCATTCTATATGAAATAATAAAAAATGTAATAATTTATGTGTGTCATTTGAATTGGTTTCATTCTATATATAGGGGTGAATTCAATATGTTAACAAGGGAACATTTAATGTATTGGACTCTGGTTTTTTCATTCTATATAGAGGGGATGTGGAATTCAATATGTTAACAAGGGAACATTATTCAGCAGCTTTCATTGGACTCCATGAAGCTGAGTGAGTTCATTCTATATAGAGGGGGTGGAATTCAATATGTTAACAAGGGAACATTATTATTCAGCAGCTTTCATTGGACTCTATGAAGCTGAGGGAGTTCATTCTATATAGAGGGGTGGAATTCAATATGTTAACAAGGGAACATTATTCAGCAGCTTTCATTGGACTCTATGAAGTTGAGGGAGTTCATTCTATATAGAGGTGTGGAATTCAATATGTTAACAAGGGAACATTATTCAGCAGCTTTCATTGGACTCTATGAAGCTGAGGGAGTTCATTCTATATAGAGGGGTGGAATTCAATATGTTAACAAGGGGACATTATTCAGCAGCTTTCATTGGACTCTATGAAGCTGAGGGAGTTCATTCTATATAGAGGGGGTGGAATTCAATATGTTAACAAGGGAACATTATTCAGCAGCTTTCATTGGACTCTATGAAGCTGAGGGAGTTCATTCTATATAGAGGGTGTGGAATTCAATATGTTAACAAGGGAACATTATTCAGCAGCTTTCATTGGCCTCCTCTCTTTTGGAAACTTTCTTATGTTCTTATGTTCAGTGTTCAGTGACACAAGTGGAGGGGCAGCACAGCGCAGTGTGGAGTAGTGATTAGGGGCTCTGGACTCTTGACCGGAGGGTCGTGGGTTCAATCCCAGGTGGGGGACACTGCTGCTGTACCCTTGAGCAAGGTACTTTACCTAGATTGCTCCAGTAAAAACCCAACTGTATAAATGGGGAATTGTATGTAAAAAATAATGTGATATCTTGTAACAATTGTAAGTCACCCTGGATAAGGGCGTCAGCTAAGAAATAAACAATAATAATAATAATGGATGTTCTCTGTATTTACGTGTCGTCTTTTCCCTCAGGGAGAGGCTGCAGGCTCAGATGCCCAAGTGGAAAGCCTGGCTGAGCAGAAGCCTTTGTCCCTCCAGCCCGGTCGCGCAGGGAGCCGCGCTCTGCCTCCTCACGTTCTGCGTCGTCCTCCCCCTGGCCTGTCACAAGCTGCTGTACTCTTATTACTACTGGAGATCCCTCTATCTGGACTCCATGAGCCAGGCCGCCCTGCAGGAGAGCTGGGAGAGAGGCCAGGAGGCCCTGCGGCACTGGCAGGCAGCCCCGGCAACTCCAGCCCCAGGCTTCGGGCAGGAAGTAGGCCGGGGGGAGAGTGAGCGGGAGGGGGTCGGGCTGCTGGTCACCGTGGTAACGGCGCGGCGGGAGCAGGGCCTGCAGTACCACTACCTCCTCCAGGTGGCACTCCAGCTGCAAGGCTTGCTGGAGGCGTGCCCGGGCTGCGCGGAGGTGCTGGTGTGCAACGTGGAAGAGGTTCCCCGCGACCACGAGGACGCGGAGCTGCTGAAAAAGAGGTTCCGCGTCGAGGAGAAGCACGGGGGCGGGGTTAAACTGCCCCTCCATGTGCCGAACGTCTTCGAAAAGGAGAAGAGGGATTACGTCTACTGCCTGAAACGGGGACTGGAGCTTTACCAGCCTCGGGACGTGCTGATGCTGGAGGACGACGCCCTGCCCCTGGACTCCCTCTTCCCCGCCCTGCGGGAGCTCCGGTCTCGTCAGTTCTACCGCGGCGCGCTCTACGTGAAGCTGTACCACCCGGAGAGGCTGCAGCGCTACTGGAACCCCGAGCCGTGCCGCATCCTGGAGTGGCTGGGGGCCGGCGGGCTGGGCTCCTCTCTGCTGTGCCTGCTGCTGGCCCGGGCCAGGGGCGTGGCGCCCCGACTGGGACTCGAATTCCTGTTCCTCACTCTCTACCTCATGCTGGTCTGCGAGCTGGCGGGCAGGCATTACCTCCTGGAGCTCCGGCGCCTCTCCCCCCAGCTGCTCTCCGTCTCCCCCGCCACGGAGTGCTGCACCCCGGCCATGCTGTACCCCCGGGCCGCCGCGGAGAGGGTGGCGGGGTACCTCTCGGAGGTGACCTGCAGGAAGGGACACGCCAAGGATACGGCGCTCTACAGGGCGGTGAGGGCCCGGCCCTGGGAGCGAGCCTACAGCGTGGAACCCAACCTGGTCAGGCACATCGGGGCGTTTTCTTCAGTCAGGGCAAGTCACCCGCAGCCCAGGCTCCTGTGAGGATCCTGTGAGGGGGGGGGGAGGGGAGGGAGAGAGGAGGAGAGGGGGGAGGGGAGGGAGGAGGAGAGGAGGGGGAGAGGGGAGGGGGGGAGGGAGGAGAGAGAGGGGGGAGGAGGAGAGAGGAGGGAGAGGGGGGGGAGAGAGGAGAGGAGAGAGGAGAGGAGAGAGGAGAGAGAGAGAGAGGGAGGGGGAGGTGGGAGAGAGGAGGAGGGAGAGGGAGGGAGGGAGAGAGAGGAGAGGAGAGGGAGGGAGGGAGGAGAGGGAGGAGAGAGAGGAGAGGGAGGGAGAGGAGGGAGGGAGAGAAGGAGAGAAGGAGAGAGGGAGAGAGAGGAGAGGGAGAGGAGAGAGGAGGGGAGGGGAGAGGGGAGGGGAAGACACTGAAGGAGAGACTTCTAGTGGAAATGTTTGCTATTTCATTTTTAAAGTTGTTTTTGTGTTTCTAAATTCAGCTCTGCTGAGTGTGTTTCATATTTTGTTACTAAAAATACCCGGCACAAAAATATTTTGTTATTTTTTTTTTTTTAATGATTTATTTATTCTCTTTGTTCAGAGAAATTCCTGCCCTGTGTAAAATGTATCATTTTATTATTTTGTTATATTTAATTAATTGCAACCCGTGGAGCAGCTTGTATTTTAAATATGTTTAAAACCAACAAATTTTCTCCCTCCACTGTTTAAAATCCCTCCTCTCTCTCCTCTCTGTCTCCCCTCTCTCCCCTCTATCCTCCTCCCTCCCTCTCCCCCTCTTCTATCATCCCTCCTCTCTCCTTCTTCTCTTTTCCCTCCTCTCTCCTCTCTCTCCTCCCTCCTCTTCTCCTCCTCTCTCTCTCCCCTCTCTCCCCCTCTATCATCCCTCCTCTCCTCCCTCCTCTCTCTCTCCCCTCTATCCTCTCTCTCCCCCCTCCCCTCTCTCATCCCTCCTCTCTCCCTCCCTCTCCTCCCTCCTCTCCCCCCTCCCCTCTATTCCTCTCTCCTTACAGAAGAACATGGATTTTCCTCTCCCCCTCATCCCTTTGTGTCTTTCTCCTCTCCCTCCCCTAAGTTTTCCTCCTCCTCCCTCCTCTCTCTGTTCCAACCAGCAAAACTCCTCCTCCTTTAAAACTTTTCTCCTCTCCTCCCTCCCTTCCCCTCTTTCTCATCCTCCTCCTCTCCCTCTCCTCTCTCTCCCCCCTCTCATCCCTCCTCTCCTCCTCAGTCTCTCCTCCCCTCTCTCTCCCTCCTCTCTCTCTCCCTCTCTCCCCTCTATCATCCTCCTCTCTCCCTCCTCTCTCTCTCCCCAGTATCATCTCCACAAAGGATCCCCCCTCCCCTCAAGATTCCTCCTTTTATGATAACTCTCCTCCCCCTCCGTTCTCCTTCTCCATCCTTATCATCCCCTCCTCTCTCCCCTCCATCCATCTCTTCCTCCCTCCTCTCTCTCTCCCTTTCTCCCCTCCCTCTCCTCCTCTATTTCTTTCTCCTCCCTCCTGCTCTCTTTCTAAAGGGAATATATCATCCCTCCTCTCTCCCTTCCCACCCCTAATCCTCTTTCCTCCCCTCCTGCTTTCCCTCTCCTGCTCTCTCTCCCTCCCTCCTCATTTCCCATCATCCCCTCTACAGTTCATTTAGTGAAACAGGCTGAACGAAATGATAATCTTGATTCTGATTCAAATGGCTTTTCTTGTGATTTAACGTTAGAGCAATCCCTGCCCTGGACTGGTAAATAATAATAATAATAATAATAATAATAATAATAATAATAATGTTGTATAGTGGGATTAAACCCAGATTCACTTTATCATGTTGATATGTTTCTTGAAACTAATTGCAGCTGACAGAATAAGTCCCTGAATCTCCGTCCCGTCCCGTCCCGTCCCGTCCCGCACGTCAGTTCCGCTCCACACCTCTCAAATGTGCAGTTCGGAAAGAAACACCTAGTTACAGAAGAACATGGATTTTCATTTTAACACAGATCTGGAACGGCTGTATTTTTAAAGGGAGCATAAGGATCTTTTTATTGTGTTACATGTTCCCATGTGTTGCTACAACTGTTTAAATAAGGTGTGTGTATTTAAAAAAATAATAATAAAAACTGACCACTTTTAAAAACTTTTAAATTGCATTCCCTGCCTCGATGGCTTCCCATGTACCTACATGGACCCCTCGGAACTACATTTCCCATCATCCTCCTGCTCGCATATGTAACTGAGATGGATTTAACAGCGAGCAGGAGGATGATGGGAAATGTAGTTCCGAGAGTTCCATGCGGGTACATGGGAAGCCATCTTGGAGGCACTGGAATGCAATTTAAAAAAGTGGTCAAAATGTAAAAAAATAATAATTTAAAACAACACACACTTTATTTAAACAGTTGTAGCAACACATGGGAACACGCCACACAATCAAATAAAAAGATCCTTATTAAAGGAAGTTTCAGTTTGCTGTATTCTCTTGAAATCTGTCACACCCGCAGTTACCAGGTCAGCAGAGCCCTTGGGGCTCCCGGCTGTGTGTCAATCACCCGGGGAAGCTGCGGCTGATTGGTTAGTGCGTGAAGGGGGCGGGGACAGTCTCACCCTGCAGGGGAGCACGGAGGTGCGAGGCTGTGTGCGTGGCTTGTGCAAACACAGCTCTTCAAGCCAGCGTGGAGCAGCTGTCGTGTTTTCAAATGAAAATCCAGGCGGTTCTTTCCAAACTGCACGCCCGAGAGCCGTGTAGAGAGTGGAGGCGGGTACGAGGGGTGCGCTGAAAGCTCGCTACTCACACTCCTGAATCGAAAAAGCATTGATCAGCAGGCATTCAATAAAAACTATTCGTTAGCATGTCGATCTCAAAGCAAGAAAAGCCGTCCTTCCCTCGCCTTTGCAACAGCTCAATCGGGCTAATGACTGAGATTGACAGGCGGGGGGGGGGGGCAATTTCGCCCTCCAGGGGGTCTAGGAAGTGCGGTTTGTGCAAGAGTTTAACCCAGATGTGTTCAAATGAGAATCCGCGTGTTGCTGTAAGTATGTGTTTCTTTCACAACTGCACATTTGTAGAGCTGTGTAAAGCAGGGGTCTTAATTGGACCAATTAAGCTTCCAATAAGCACTTGATTGGTCCGGTGAAGTAATTTATGGTTTAGTTGGAACAAAAACCAGGAGGGACACCGGCCCCCCAGGACCAGGACTGGAGACCCCTGGGGTAGAGAACGGACAGACGGGACACGAGGTCAGATCCAGGGAGTTAGTCTGACAGCTGCTATTACACTGATCAACTCTAAACCTTTCTACTTTTTTGTAACAAATAATGCAGTTTGTAAAAATGAAATCTGGAAAATTAAATAACAGTGCCTTAATTTAACCCTGCGTTGCTGTCTGTCTGTCTTCAGATTCTTGGTTTGTAATTTTTGGTGTTGGACGGTGACTGGGTGCAGCAGCAGCAGGGCTAGTGTGAGTTTGTAACCCTGCTCAAACTCCTGGCTCCTGATCATTTCAATATTAATAATAATAATACTAGACTTTATTGAGGGGAGCTCTGAACCCCAGGACTGGGTGCAGCAGCAGCAGCAGCAGGGCTAGTGTGAGTTTGTAACCCTGCTCAAACTCCTGGCTCCTGATCATTTCAATAATAATAATAATAATAATAATATTATTCATAATAATAATAATAATAATAATACTAGACCCCATTGAGGGGGAGCTCTGAACCCCAGGACTGCAGCAGCAGCAGGGGGCTAGTGTGAGTTTGTAACCCTGCTCAAACTCCTGGCTCCTGATCATTTCAATATTAATAATAATAATACTAGACTTCATTGAGGGGAGCTCTGAACCCCAGGACTGGGTGCAAGCAGCAGGGCTATGTAGTTTCTAACCCTGCTCAAACTCCTGGCTCCTGATCATTTCAATATTAATAATAATAATACTAGACTTCATTGAGGGGAGCTCTGAACCCCAGGACTGGGTGCAGCAGCAGCAGCAGCAGGGCGAGTGTGAGTTTGTAACCCTGCTCAAACTCCTGGCTCCTGATCATTTCGATATTAATAATAATAATAATAATACTAGACTTCATTGAGGGGAGCTCTGAACCCCAGGACTGGGTGCAGCAGCAGCAGCAGCAGCAGGGGGCTAGTGTGAGTTTCTAACCCTGCTTAAACTCCTTGCTCCTGATCATTTCAATAATTAATAATAATAATACTAGACTTCATTGGGGGCTCTGAACCCCAGGACTGGGTGCAGCAGCAGCAACAGCAGCAGCAGGGCTAGTGTGAGTTTGTAACCCTGCTCAAACTCCTGGCTCCTGATCATTTCAATATTAATAATAATAATACTAGACTTCATTGAGGGGAGCTCTGAACCCCAGGACTGGGTGAAGCAGCAGCAGCAGCAGCAGGGCTAGTGTGAGTTTGTAACCCTGCTCAAACTCTTGGCTCCTGATCATTTCAATATTAATAATAATAATACTAAACTTCATTGAGGGAAGCTCTGAACCCCAGGACTGGGTGCAGCAGCAGCAGGGCTAGTGTGAGTTTCTAACCCTGCTTAAACTCCTGGCTCCTGATCATTGCAATATTAATAATACTAGACCTCGCTGAGGTGAGTTGTGAAACAGGGCTAGACAGATTTCTTTAGCGCTCCCTGCGTCGTGGATAAGGTCATTGTTATAACAGCCTTGCAGCACGCGTTTCAACTTTGATCTCTCTGACTGTCCCACCATGCAAGATTGCTAAATAGGTCTCCAGTTGAGCTGACTGTCGGCCGATCTTATCTTGTTTGGTCAGTGCAGCTCTGCCTGGCTCAGCAGCTTTGCTGTCACTGAACAAACCTGGTTAATGAACTACAGCAGCCCATGAAGAATATTCAGCACAGAAATCTCTTCAGTATTTCAGATAAGCCTTTGCCCCACAATCCTGTTCAGTTTGACGCTACAATATAATCCCTTCTTCTTGGGGTCTGTGTTAGTTTACTACATTCTGAAAAGAGTTTAGTTTCATTAAAGCTGCAGACAGACAGACAGACAGACAGACAGACAGACAGACAGAGCCCCACAATCCTGTTCAGTTTGACGCTACAATATAATCCCTTCTTCTTGGTGTCTGTGTTAGTTTACTACATTCTGAAAAGAGTTTATCTTGGAAATTAATTATTAAGGGGCAATTGAAAACATGCTTGGTCTTTGATCTCAAGGCACTAAATTAGAGAGAGTTGTTAATTGCGCAGGTAGCCCAATAGATGACTTATTATTTGCTGACAAAGTATTTTTGTGAGCGGGTGTAGTTCTTGAGTTTCAGTGGTACTTTATCACTGGGGCTATGTCTGTCTATCTGACCTTTCAACAGAGATGTGATAATCCTTAATTATGCCTTTAGTTTGCCATGTTTTTAAATATGCTTTACCAGACCTCTCTGTGCTTTGCAATGCTTCCCATGCTTTACCACACCTCTCTGTGCTTTACAATGCTTCCTATGCTTTACCACACCTCTGTGCTTTACAATGCTTCCCCTATGCTTTACCAGACCTCTCTGTGCTTCACAATGCTTCCTATGCTTTACCAGACCTCTCTGTGCTTTACAATGCTTCCCATGCTGTACCACACCCTCTCTGTGCTTTACAATGCTTCCCTATGCTTTACCAGACCTCTCTGTGCTTTACAATGCTTCCTATGCTTTACCAGACCTCTCTGTGCTTACAATGCTTCCCTATGCTTTACAAGACCTCTCTGTGCTTTACAATGCTTCCCTATGCTTTTACCACACCTCTCTGTGCTTTACAATGCTTCCTATGCTTTACCAGACCTCTCTGTGTTTTACAATGCTTCCCTATGCTTTACCAGACCTCTATGTGCTTTACAATGCTTCCCTATGCTTTTACCAGACCTCTCTGTGTTTTACAATGCTTCCCTATGCTTTTACCAGACCTCTCTGTGCTTTTACAATGCTTCCTATGCTTTACCAGACCTCTCTGTGCTTTACAATGCTTCCCTATGCTTTACCAGACCTCTCTGTGCTTTACAATGCTTCCCTATGCTTTACCAGACCTCTCTGTGCTTTACAATGCTTCCCTATGCTTTACCAGACCTCTCTGTGCTTTACAATGCTTCCCTATGCTTTACCAGACCTCTCTGTGTTTTGCAATGCTTCCCTATGCTTTACCAGACCTCTCTGTGCTTTACAATGCTTCCCTATGCTTTACCAGACCTCTCTGTGCTTTACAATGCTTCCCTATGCTTTACCATTTGAGTTTTATGTTCCCACGGTATGCAACCAGGCTGATCAGCAACACGAGAACAAATTTTTTATACTAAAAAAAGAGAAAAAAAAAAAACAGGTTTGACTTCAAATTAATTAAAAAAAAAATCAAAGTAACTGGTTTCTAAAAACGATTCGAACAGGATCGCGTTATAAAACGCAGGTCTGTGTTTTCTTTGTCTTGGCCAATTGGGTAAGAAGCGAGGATACGCCCTCGTCAGTTCCAGCCAATGAGAGCGCAGAGATTTGGAACCGGTCGGTTCCGCCCACCTCCTCGGGTTCGGCCACGTCACTGCCGAACCTCGAGAGAGTTTTTGCCCGGTCAGAAAAGTTAGCAGCTCCGTCTCAGTTGTTAAAGACTGCGGTGAAGACACGAGATACCGTCTCCGGCTCTGAAACAGCAGCGCTGAATCCACGATTCACCAGCAACGCCAAAGCCACGCCAAACACAGCAACGTAAGTCAAAACAGAACAGAACAAACAAACAGAGCTGCGGTGATATTTCAGTGAATACACTTTCCGCACTGTAGTATTTTGCATTGATCATGTATTGCATGTTTTGTCGCGACAATGGTACAGTAAATACAATTTAAAAAGGCACCAAATTCTTAGTGTTCTCGTTATGCATAGTGATAATACTGTTCACTGATCAATGCACTTACAGTATTGTATGCGTTTAATAGTAATGTCATGATATCGTATGCAGATATCTCTAGGATAGGTTTATATTTAAACAGTGCGCTGTTGTTTACGGTCTAGGGTTCCCATGCATTTATAAAAGTTTACCACAGTAGATTTGTAAGGTACGTTTTTGCTCCATGCTTTTCCCATGGTTATACTCTGCATTTACAATAGTTACCCTGATTAGCCATGTTTATTAATGTGCTTTACCAGACCTCCCTGTGCTTTACAATGCTTTACCAGACCTCCCTGTGCTTTACAATGCTTTACCAGACCTCCCTGTGCTTTACAATGCTTTACCACACCTCTCTGTGCTTTACAATGCTTTACCTCACCTCTCTGTGCTTTACAATGCTTCCCTATGCTTTACCACACCTCTCTGTGCTTTACAATGCTTCCCTATGCTTTACCACACCTCTCTGTGCTTTACAATGCTTCCCTATGCTTTACCACACCTCTCTGTGCTTTACAATGCTTCCCTATGCTTTACCACACCTCTCTGTGCTTTACAATGCTTCCTATGCTTTTACCACACCTCTCTGTGCTTTTTACAATGCTTCCCTATGCTTTACCAGACCTCTCTGTGCTTTACAATGCTTCCCTATGCTTTACCACACCTCTCTGTGCTTTACAATGCTTCCCTATGCTTTACCAGACCTCTCTGTGCTTTACAATGCTTCCCTATGCTTTACCACACCTCTCTGTGCTTTACAATGCTTCCCTATGCTTTACCACACCTCTCTGTGCTTTACAATGCTTCCCTGTAGAAGTCTTTCAGAAGGAACACATTCCAGCACACAGGAGTTTGTGGTAAATATTTCACAAACTTGGGTTAAAGTCTGAACAAGGATTCACTTGTGTACAGAGGTTACGCAAGAGGACATGAAAAAGTAATCTACGGACTTCAACTGTTCAATCGGTTATCTTCTGAGAACCGTGATTCGTGCAGAGTACAGCTTGAAGGCTCCAGACGCGTTCTGTGTGTTGTGTTTTATCAAAGAAAGATGTATGTTTTTATAGTATGTTTAAGTGTCTGTCCTACAAAGAGTGCGAGAGAATGAAACACACTCAACACGATCAGAGGGAGACAGGAGGGAGGAGAGGGGGAGAGACAGGAGGGAGGGAGGAGAGGGGGGAGAGACAGGAGGGAGGAGAGGGGGGGGAGAGAGTTCAATCGGAGATCTTCTGAGAGACCGGAGGGAGGAGAGGGGAGAGACAGGAGGAGGAGGGGAGGGGAGGAGGAGGGAGGAAAGGGGGAGATGTAGGAGGGAGGAGAGACAGGAGGAGGAGGGGGGGGGAGAGGGAGGAGGAGAGACAGGAGGGAGGAGAGGGGGGAGAGGGGAGGACAGGAGGGGGAGAGGGGGAGGAGACAGGGGGAGAGGGGAGGAGGGGAGAGAATGGGAGGTGGGATGTCTGGGGTGCTTGTCTCTGTGCAGAATGACTCAGTGTCATGTCTGGGTGGAGTCTCTGTGGAGAATGACCCAGTGTCATAATCTGGACAGCTTGTCTCTGTGCAGAATGACTCAGGAGTCATGTCTGGGTGAGACTCTGTGCAGAATGACTCAGTGTCATGTCTGGGAGGAGGGGGAGAGACTCTGGAGCCGAATGGGAGAGTGTCATGTCTGGGGTGGAGAGGGGTGCAGAATGACTCAGGGTCAGGGGAGTCAGGAGGGTTTGTCTCTGGGCAGAATGACTCAGTGTCATGTCTGTGGGTGGAGAGGGGAGCAGAATGACTCAGTGGGAGAGAGTCTGGAGGAGGTCTCTGTGGGGAATGACAGGAGGGTCGGAGATGTCTGGGGAGGAGGGGGGGACTGGCAGCAGAATGGGGGAGAGAGTGGAGGGTCTGAGGGGGAGAGGGGGAGTGCAGAATGGGGAGAGGGGGAGGAGATGGGGAGAGTCTGAGGGGGAGAGGGGAGAGAGACTGGGCAGGGAGGAGAGACTCCAGACAGGAGGGAGGGGTGGGGGGAGAGACAGGAGAATGACTCAGTGGGAGACACTGGAGGGGAAAGGGGAGGGGGGAGAATGACAGTGAGGGGGGGAGAGGGGATTGTCTCTGTGGGAGAATGAGGAGGAGGAGAGGGGGAGTCAGGAGGGGAGGAGAGGGGTCTCAGGAGGGAGGAATGGGGAGTGTCAGGTCTGGGGAGAGGGAGGTGAGAATGGAGTGAGGAGATGGGAAACTCTGGAGGAGGAATTCAGTGGATGTCTGAGGGAGGGGAAAGACTGTTAGAATGACCCAGTGTCAGGAGGGGGGAGAAGTCTGGAGAGACCAGTGTGTTTGTAAACTGCAGAGGGGAGAATGACAGGAGGGAGTCAGTCTAGGGGAGAGAAACAGGAGGGGGATGGGGGGAGTGTCAGAAGTCTGTGGGGGGTGCTTGTCTCTGCAGGGGAATGACTCCAGTGTCATGTCTGTGTGTGTTGTCTCTGCAGAATGACTCAGTGTCATGTCTGTGTTTGCTTGTCTCTGTGCAGAATGACTCAGTGTCATGTCTGTGGTTGCTTGTCTCTCTGCAGAATGACTCAGTGTCATGTCTGTGTGTGCTTGTCTCTGTGCAGAATGACTCAGTGTCGTGTCTGTGTGTGTTTGTCTCTGTGCAGAATGACTCAGTGTCATGTCTGTGTGTGTTTGTCTCTGTGCAGAATGACTCAGTGTCATGTCTGTGTGTGCTTGTCTCTGTGCAGAATGACTCAGTGTCATGTCTGTGTGTGCTGTCTCTGTGCAGAATGACTCAGTGTCATGTCTGTGTGTGCTGTCTCTGTGCAGAATGACTCAGTGTCATGTCTGTGTGTGCTTGTCTCTGTGCAGAATGACTCAGTGTCATGTCTGTGTGTGCTTGTCTCTGCAGGATGACTCAGTGTCATGTCTGTGTGTGCTTGTCTCTGCAGAATGACTCAGTGTCATGTCTGTGTGTGCTTGTCTCTGTGCAGAATGACTCAGTGTCATGTCTGTGTGTGTTTGTCTCTGTGCAGAATGACTCAGTGTCATGTCTGTGTGTGTTTGTCTCTGTGCAGAATGACTCAGTGTCATGTCTGTGTGTGTTGTCTCTGTGCAGAATGACTCAGTGTCATGTCTGTCTGTGTGTGTCTTGTCTCTGTGCAGAATGACTCAGTGTCATGTCTGTGTGTGTTTGTCTCTGTGCAGAATGACCATCAGTGTCATGTCTGTGTGTGCTTGTCTCTGTGCAGAATGACTCAGTGTCATGTCTGTGCAGAATGACCAGCAGTGTCATGTCTGTGTGCTTGTCTCTGTGCAGAATGACTCAGTGTCATGTCTGTGTGTGCTTGTCTCTGTGCAGAATGACTCAGTGTCGTGTCTGTGTGCTTGTCTCTGTGCAGAATGACTCAGTGTCATGTCTGTGTGTGTTTGTCTCTGTGCAGAATGACTCAGTGTCATGTCTGTGTGTGTTTGTCTCTGTGCAGAATGACTCAGTGTCATGTCTGTGTGTGTTTGTCTCTGTGCAGAATGACTCAGTGTCATGTCTGTGTGTGCTTGTCTCTGCAGAATGACTCAGTGTCATGTCTGTGTGTGCTTGTCTCTGTGCAGAATGACTCAGTGTCATGTCTGTGTGTGTTTGTCTCTGTGCAGAATGACTCAGTGTCATGTCTGTGTGTGTTTGTCTCTGTGCAGAATGACTCAGTGTCATGTCTGTGTGTGTTTGTCTCTGTGCAGAATGACTCAGTGTCATGTCTGTGTGTGTTTGTCTCTGTGCAGAATGACTCAGTGTCATGTCTGTGTGTGTTTGTCTCTGTGCAGAATGACTCAGTGTCGTGTCTGTGTGTGCTTGTCTCTGTGCAGAATGACTCAGTGTCGTGTCTGTGTGTGTTTGTCTCTGTGCAGAATGACTCAGTGTCGTGTCTGGGTGCTTGTCTCTGTGCAGAATGACTCAGTGTCGTGTCTGTGTGTGTTTGTCTCTGTGCAGAATGACTCAGTGTCATGTCTGTGTGTGTTTGTCTCTGTGCAGAATGACTCAGTGTCATGTCTGTGTGTGTTTGTCTCTGTGCAGAATGACTCAGTGTCGTGTCTGTGTGTGTTTGTCTCTGTGCAGAATGACTCAGTGTCCAGTCCTGTCTTTGTCTCTGTGCAGAAATGACTCAGTGTCACACCTGTGTGTGTTTGTCTCTGTGCAGAATGACACAGTGTCATGTCTGATCAAGCTTGTCTCTGTGCAGAAACCTGTGTCATGTCTGTGTGTGCTTGTCTCTGTGCAGAATGACTCAGTGTCATGTCTGGGTGCTTGTCTCTGTGCAGAATGACTCAGTGTCATGTCTGTGTGTGTTTGTCTCTGTGCAAATGACTGTCATGTCTGTGTGTGTTTGTCTCTGTCAGAATGACTCAGTGTCATGTCTGTATTAAACTTGTTACAAGAATGACTCAGTCCAGTCTCTGTGTGTGTTTGTCTCAGTTAGAATGACTCAGTGTCATGTCTGTGTGTGTTTGTCTCTGTGCAGAATGACTCAGTGTCATGTCTAGTGTGTTTGTCTCTGCAGAATGACTCAGTGTCGTGTCTGTGTGTGTTTGTCTCTGTGCAGAATGACTAAGTGTCATGTCTGTGTGTGTTTGTCTCTGTGCAGAATGACCAGTCCAGTCTGGGTGATTGTCTCTGTGCAGAATGACTCAGTGTCATGTCTGTGTGTGTTTGTCTCTGTGCAGAATGACTCAGTGTCGTATTCTGTGTGTGTTTGTCTCTGTGCAGAATGACTCAGTGTCATGTCTGTGTGTGTTTGTCTCTCAGAATCCCTCAGTGTCATGTCTGTGTGTGTCCCTCTGTGCAGAATGACTCAGTGTCATGTCTGGGTGTGCTTGTCTGTGCAGAATGATCATGTCTGTGTGTGATTGTCACTGTGCAGAATGACTCAGTGTCTTGTCTGGGTGCTTGTCTCTGTGCAGAATGACTCAGTGTCATGTCTGTGTGTGCTTGTCACTGTGCAGAATGACTCAGTGTCGTGTCCGTGCTTGTCTCTGTGCAGGATGACTCACCAGTTCACAGCGCTGACCCCCGAGCAGAAGCAGGAGCTCTCCTCCATCGCTCAGAGAGTCGTGGCCACGGGGAAGGGGATTCTAGCAGCCGATGAGTCCACAGGTAAGAGCAGCGGCTGAAGAGACAGGCAGGGCTGGGAATGAGACTCCCGCTGCACAGCAGTGTGATCCAGTCCTGGTTTCACTAGGAGTTTAAAATACACACCTGAGCTTGTTACCTAGACACACTCTGGCTGATCAAGCTGGTCCTGGACTGGGTGACACTCTGTGCAATAGGAGTCTCATTACCAGCCTTGCAAATAATTCCAGTCCAGTCTAGTCTGATATTAAACTGCAGTTACAATGTAATTCCAGTCCAGTCTAGTGATATTAAACTGCAGTTACAATGTAATTCCAGTCCAGTCCTGTCTAGTGATATCTGCAGTTACAATGTAATCCAGTCCAGTCTAGTGATATTAAACTGCAGTTACAATGTAATTCCAGTCTAGTCCAGTCTAGTGATATTAAACTGCAGTTACAATATAATCCCAGTCCAGTCTAGTGATATTAAGCTGCAAATCCCATGCAGGGCTGGTAAGGAGTCTCAGGTCCCTGTGCTCTCTGCCTCCCCTGGTAATATCTGGAGAAGATCCACGTTGAGAACACCGAGGAGAACCGGGCGCTATTTCAGACAGCTGCTGTTCACCTATCTTACTCGTCCATCTCCCAGTGCATCTGGGTCTCTTCTTCCACGGTAGACTATATCTACCAGAAGACGGACGCCGGGGTGCCCTTCCCATGGTCAAGGACAAGGGCATCGCCGTGGGCATCAAGGTGAGACGTCTCAAATACACAGAGATCTCTCTCTCTCCTCTCTCTCTCTCTATAGATATACCTCCAATGTTTTGATTCAAACACAGGCTCCCTTGAGAAAGATATGTACAACATATCGAAACATTGGGCAGCTGGCTCTTTGAGCTAAAATATATATATATAGAATCTATCTCTATATCTCCATTAAGGTGAGACGCATTCAAATACATAGATCTGCGTGTCTATCTGTCTGTCGTGTCTGTCTTTCCTGTCTATATCTCTATCTCTCTATCCATCAAGGTGAGACACATTCAGATACATAAGAGATCTGTGTGTCTGTCTGTCTGTCTGTCCTATCTATCTATCTATCTATCTATCTATCTATCTATCAAATACATAAATAAAGAGATTTGTCTCTCTATCAATAAATATAGGGGAGATTCAGGGAGTTATATTGTCAGCTATAGTGTGGAGTAGTGGTTAGGGCTCTGGACTCTTGACCGGAGGGTCGTGGGTTCAATCCCAGGTGGGGGACACTGCTGCTGTACCCTTGAGCAAGGTACTTTACCAAGATTGCTCCAGTAAAAACCCAACTGTACAAATGGGGAATTGTATGTAAAAATAATGAGATATCTTGTAACAATTGTAAGTCGCCCTGGATAAGGGCGTCTGCTAAGACATAAATAATAATAATTAGTTTAGATTCAAGAAAAAATGAAACATGATCAAGTGAATCTGGGTTTAATCACATTATACAACATTATTATTATTATTGTTATTATTATTATTATTTGTTAAACAGTTGATGACATGATATTTATAAAACAGCAGCTCCAGTCTTCGTTAGCTCTTCCCCCTCAGTAAGTATTTCGTCATCGTTTTTGGTTTCAGGTTGATAAAGGCACAGCAGTTCTGGCAGGTACTGATGCAGAGACCACAACTCAAGGTGAGAGACCCAAACTAAATACTCACTAAAAACTACCAGAGAAACCTTTACTGCTGCTGAACGAAACACAACATGAAGAGAAGGGATTTTAAAAGAGGGTCAGCGCTCCTTTAAAGGGAGGGGCCAGTGATCCTGTTAATAAAGCTAATAAGAGGTGAGAGAATGGATTTTAAAGATGGTCAGCGCTCCTTTAAAGGGAGGGGCCGGTGATCATGTTAATAAAGCTAATAAGAGGTGAGAGAATGGATTTTGAAGCAACATGTCTGTGTCTCAGGTCTGGACGGTCTCGCGGAACGCTGTGCTCAGTATAAGAAGGATTGGTAAAAGCTGATTTTGCTAAGTGGAGGTGTGTGCTTGAAGATTTTGGACAAGCTGGGACATGGATTCCTCTCTGGCCATCGAGGAGAACGCCAACGTGCTCGCTAGATACGCCAGCATCTGCCAACAGGTGAGAGAGTCGCAGTGTGTGTCTGTCTCCCTGTGTCTCTCCCCTCCATCTTCTCTCTCTCCTCTGAGTAACTCTCTCTGTTCTCCACCTCCTCGCTCAGCCCCCCCTCCTCTCTTTCAGAACGGTTTGGTTCTGATTCTCCCTGATTCTCTGCCTCTCTCTCCCCTGTATCGCTCTCCTCTCTGTCCCCTGTATAACCCCCTCTTCCTCCTCTGTCTTATTCTCTCTCTCTCTCTATCATGTCTCCTGTGTAACCTCTCTCCCTCTCTCTCTGTTCCCTGTATAACCCTTCTCTCTTTCTCTGTTTCCCGCATGACTCTCCTTTCTCTGTCACCTGTATATCCTCTCCTTTCACCTGTACAACTCTCTCCCTTTCTCCCTCTCCTCTCCCTCTGTCCCCTGTATAAGCTCTCTCTCTCTCTCTCTCTCTCTCTTGTATAACCTCTCTCCTCCCCCTCCTCTCTCCTCTCTTTCAGAACGGTCTGGTTCCGATCGTGGAGCCGGAGATTCTCCCGGACGGGGATCACTCTCTGCTGCGCTGTCAGTACGTCACAGAGAAGGTGAGCGCCTCTCCAGAAGAGCTTCCAATTGCATTCCTAGAGAGACTGTTAACCGCACCCCTGTTTGCATTCACTCCCGCTGCTTCTCATCACTGCAGTCAATCTGCTGTATTACATTGTTTTAAAGATGGTGTGTCTCCTTTGACTGTGAGTTCAGGAGCTGCTCTTTAGTTCTAAGCTGCCGTGAAGTTATTGTATTGTGAATTGGTACAGCCCTTTAAAGGGACTTCCAGCTCCCTCATGCCTCTGCACCCTGTGCAATTGAGGATGCTGGGAGCTTTAAAGTTGGTTAACTGCCTTTAAAGGGGCTGGGCTGTAGTGATTGTTTTTGCTCAGTCTGTGTTGCTTTGACTGCGGGTTCAGGAGCTGCTCTTCAGTTCTAGCTGGGAGCTGCCATAGTTATTGTATTGTGAATCGGTACAGCCCTGGCTAGGACTACAGCTCCCAGCATGCCTCTGCACCCGCGGCAATGGTGAGGGATGCTGGGAGCTGTAGTTCTTTAACTGCAATGCGCTGGGCTAGGCTATATTACATTGTTTTGCTCAGTCTGTGTTGCTTTGACTGAGTTCAGTGAAGTTTAGTATTGCTGGCAATACACTAGCTGTGCACTAGATGGCGCTGGTGCTTCTCACTAATATGGTCCTTTTATCAAGCTGTATTGAATGAGCTCTACTGACTTTTTCTCTCTGGTCCGTATTGCGTTGTACTGACTGCCTGTGGTCCGTATCTGCTTGTATTGACGGTCTCTAGTCCATATTGAACTGTATTGATCATATCAACTAGTATTGACTGTCTGGGGGCTGTATGGAGTTGTATTATTATTATTATTATTATTATTATTATTATTATTATTATTATTAATATTATTATTATTATTATTATTATTATTTTGTTTATTTAGCAGACTCTTTATCCAAGGCTCTGTTACAGAGACTAGGGTGTGTGAACTATGCATCAGCTGCAGAGTCACTTACAATTACATCTCACCCGAAAGACGGAGCACAAGGAGGTTAAGTGACTTGCTCAGGGTCACACAATGAGTCAGTGGCTGAGCCCTTTTCTTTAAGCACTGGACCACACAGCCTCCTATGAGCCCTGTCTGTGGGCTGTATGGAGCTGTATTGCTATCTGTGGTCTGTATGGAGTTGTATTGCCTGTTTGGGGTCTGTCTGTGTTCTTTATGGAGCTGTATTGCCTGTCTGTGGTCTGTATGGAGTTGTATTGCCTGTCTGTGGTCCGTATGGAGTTGTATTGCCTGTCTGTGGTCTGTATGGAGCTGTATTGCCTGTCTGTGGTCCGTATGGAGTCGTATTGCCTGTCTGGGGGCTGTATGGAGTCGTATTGCCTGTCTGGGGGCTGTATGGAGTCGTATTGCCTGTCTGGGGGCTGTATGGAGTTGTATTGCTGTCTGTGGTCCCTATCTAGTTGTATTGACCTTGTCTCTCCCCAGGTCCTGGCCGCAGTCTATAAAGCTCTGAATGACCACCACGTCTATCTGGAGGGCACTCTGCTCAAACCCAACATGGTGGTGCGGATGCCAGGCTCTCTCCCAAAAAGCCCAGCCCCGCCGAGGTCGGCATGGCAACGGGTGACCGCCCTCCATGGACTGTCCCGTCCATTCTGTGTGTGCCAGGTAAAAAAAACAAAGTATTATTATTAATATTGCAATGATCAGGAGCCAGGAGTTTGAGCAGGGTTACAAACTCACACTGTGTCCAGCTGCTGTGCTGCTGCACCCAGTCCTGGGTTCAGAGCTCCCCTCAATGAAGTCTAGTATCATTATTATTATTGAAATGATCAGGAGCCAGGAGTTTGAGCAGGGTTACAAACTCACACTGCCTCTGCTGCTGCTGCTGCTGCTGCTGCTGCTGCACCCAGTCCTGGGGTTCAGAGCTCCCCTCAGTGAAGTCTAGTATTATTATTATTAATATTGCAATGATCAGGAGCCAGGAGTTTGAGCAGGGTTAGAAACTGACACACTAGCCCCTGTACACTGCTGCTGCTGCTGCTGCTGCACCCAGTCCTGGGGTTCAGAGCTCCCCTCAATGAAGTCTAGTATTATTATTATTAATATTGAAATGATCAGGAGCCAGGAGTTTGAGCAGGGTTACAACTCACACTAGCCCTGCTGCTGCTGCTGCTGCACCCAGTCCTGGAGTTCAGAGCCCCTCAATGAAGTCTAGTATTATTATTATATGCTGAAATGATCAGGAGCCAGGAGTTTGAGCAGGGTTACAAACTCACACTAGTCCTGCTGCTGCTGCAGTGCTGCTGCACCCAGTCCTGGGGTTCACCACCTCCCCTCAATGAAGTCTAGTATTATTATTATTAATGTTGAAATGATCAGGAGCCAGGAGTTTGAGCAGGGTTAGAAACTCACACTAGCCCTGCTGCTGCTGCTGCTGCTGCACCCAGTCCTGGGGTTCAGAGCTCCCCTCAATGAAGTCTAGTATTATTATTAATATTGAAATGATCAGGAGCCAGGAGTTTGAGCATGGTTAGAAACTCATACTAGTCCTGCTGCTGCTGCTGCACCCAGTCCTGGGGTTCAGAGCTCCCCTTGGTAAACTAACCCTTATGAAAGTTTCCCACAGTCAAAACACAGCCAAGTGTAATAAAGCATAGGGAAGCATTGTAAAGCACATAGAGGTCTGGTAAAGCATAGGGAAGCATTGTAAAGCACAGAGAGGTCTGGTAAAGCATAGGGAAGCATTGTAAAGCACATAGAGGTCTGGTAAAGCATAGGGAAGCATTGTAAAGCACAGAGGTGTGGTAAAGCATAGGGAAGCATTGTAAAGCACAGAGAGGTCTGGTAAAGCATAGGGAAGCATTGTAAAGCAGAGGTGTGGTAAAGCATAGGGAAGCATTGTAAAGCACATAGAGGTCTGGTAAAAACATAGGGAAGCATTGTAAAGCACAGAGGTCTGGGTAAAGCATAGGGAAGCATTGTAAAGCACAGAGAGGTCTGGTGTGTGCATAGGGAAGCATTGTAAAGCACATAGAGGTGTGGTGCAAGCATAGGAAGCATTGTAAAGCACAGAGAGGTGTGGTAAAGCAGAGGGAAGCATTGTAAAAGCACAGAGAGGTCTGGTAAAGCATAGGGAAGCATTGTAAAGCACAGAGAGGTCTGGTATAGCATGGGAAGCATTGTAAAGCACAGAGAGGTCTGGTAAAACATAGGAAGCATTGTAAAGCACAGAGAGGTGTGGTAAAAGCAGAGAAGCATTGTAAAGCACAGAGAGGTCTGGTAAAGCATAGGGAAGCATTGTAAAGCACAGAGAGGTGTGGTAAAGCATAGGGAAGCATTGTAAAGCACAGAGAGGTCTGGTAAAGCATAGGGAAAGCATTGCAAAGCACAGAGAGGTCTGGTAAAGCATAGGGAAGCATTGTAAAGCACAGAGAGGTGTGGTAAAGCATAGGGAAGCATTGTAAAGCACAGAGAGGTGTGGTAAAGCATAGGGAAGCATTGCAAAGCACAGAGAGGTCTGGTAAAGTATATTAAACACTCAATACAAATGCTGTATCTCTCTGCTCTTTCTTTCTCTCACATTCTGTCTCTCCCTCCCTCTCAGGTATCTGCTTCCTCTCCGGGGGTCAGAGCGAGGAGGATGCCTCTCTTAATCTCAACGCCATTAACCAGTGCCCCCTGCCCAAGCCCTGGAAGCTCACCTTCTCCTACGGGAGAGCCCTGCAGGCCTCCACGCTCTCCGCCTGGGCAGGCAAGCCAGGAAACCTCCAGGCTGCGCAAGCGGCCTTCACTGAAAGAGCCAAGGTACGGAGGGGCGTTCAAAAAGCACCGGTCTTTAAAGGAGACAAGATCCTAAAATTGAGATCCAGTATGAGCCGAGATGCTGTTTGTATATCGGGCATCTCCTCCTAGGAACTCCTCGCCTTCAAACATACAAACAGCCTCTTCAAATCCCTTTTTAAATCACTCAGAAAGATGTGTTCTAAATCTGAGCAGGGCTGCAGACCCTGTAAATACCGACTGTGACCAGCACCGTGAACACTGGAGCGGTCTGACTTTGTTTGAAGTGTTCTTGTCCTGTTTAGATGACTGCTCACTCTCTCTCTCTCTCTGTGTGTTCAGGATGCAGTGATGCTGCACAGTGTGTGTGTATTGATGCCTCTCCTCCCTCTCTCTCTCTCTCTCTGTGTTCAGGATGCAGTGATGCTGCACAGTGTGTGTGTGTATTGATGCCTCCTCTCTCTCTCTCTCTCTCTCTCTCTCTCTCTCTCTCTCTCTGGCTGGTGATTTTTATGATGTTGTTTCTTGTCAGGGCCCCCCTTGTGAATGAGATGTCTCTCTCAAGGGCTCTGTCCTGGTTAAATACACACATCTGAATGAGTGGCTTTGCAGGACTCGTGTATCACGTCCATGCAATGCCATTGGAGGTGTCTTTAACTGGTGTGTGTCTATCTCTGTTTGTCTATGTATCCTGTGTGTCTCTGTGTGTGTCTATCTCCTGTGTGCCTATCTCTGTGTGTGTGTGTGTGTGTGTCTATGTACCTGTGTGTCTCTGTGTGTGTGTGTATCTCCTGTGTGCCTATCTCTGTGTGTGTGTGTGTCTATCTGTGTGTCTATTTCTTTGTATCTCCTGTGTGTCTGTCATTGCAGGTATCACTATCAATGTGCGAACAAAATTTTGAGAAAATGTCCCCACAAAGATAGTAACTCCTGAAAAAACGTTTTTAAGAACTAAATGTGCCTTCGAAAATAATAATAAAAGTGCCAGAATATTTAGTTTGTTGTCGAGTTTCACCCCGTGTGGAGTTTTGTGTGACTGGAGTTAGAAATAAAAAAAATATATAGTGAGAGTCAATGAGACACACACACACATATAGGAATGCAAACGTGTGTGTGTGTGTGTGTGTGTGTGTGCGTCAAGGTGAGGCTCAAGCGATCAGACAAAGGCAGACGTTGCAATAGTGATGCTGCTAAGCACTTTTATTTAACCCACTGAAGATACAGGCTCGTTCCAGCCTTGCATACACCCCCGCCTCATTTAAAATGGAATAATCCAGTGGAGCTCCAATCACGGCTCACAGTTAAATAGGAAAGTAAAGAGAATGCTGCTGTTGATGGAGTTGGTGCAGTAATTGTGCACATTTATACTGTAGAATGTGAGTGAAGGGAAACGAGTACCGGTGTCAACCAATATCGGTTCCCTTGAAATATCTCTGTGTGTCTCTGTGTGTGTGTGTGTGTGTGTTTATATCTGTGTGTGTGTGTGTGTGTGTGTGTGTGTGTGTGTTTATATGTGTGTGTCTGTGTGTGTTACTGATTGGTTTATTATTTTTTTCTTCAGATTAACGGATTGGCGTCGACTGGATCTTACGTTCAGAGCGGACAGAAAGACAAGGCTGCCTCCCAGTCTCTCTTCACTGCCAGTTACGTCTACTAGACCAGTGCGCTCATTAAACTGGGACCAGTAAACCTCACACACTGAGCCATTGCTTTTGCACCAAAAAAAAATCTGAATTTTACATTCCAATAGATGCTTTTTACAAATGAAAAAAATGTGAAGACATCTGTCTGTAAGCCTTTCTTCCAGAGCGTTTGAAGTCATGTGGAGCTTTAAATAAAAATCTACACTGTTGGAAAATTAAAATGTGTGGAAATTCATTGTTTCTTTTTTCTTTAAGTGATTTATAGCTTAACAAAATAATTTCATAAAGATGACCTGCTTGGGAGTTGCATTAGCTCTCAGATGTCGGGTGCGTTGGTAAACTCAATCTCAGAGAGTCAGAGCGCACTCTGACCGTTCATAAACTCCTGGAGTGCTCTGTGGTGTCGCTCCTAAACTCAGAGCAGATGAATTTGGGAGTGCTCGGAGCACACTCTGACTGCTGCAGCTTCAGAGCTGGATTCTCAGAGCGTTCATTTTCAAAATGAAAATCAAACTGAAGAGCAGCAGTAATAATTACAGTAGCATTAGACTTAAGAGTTGAAAACTCCCGTAAAAATACATCAATAAAATAACGGTGATATCGGTCTAAGAGAAAGCCATTAAACTGCGCAGCTGCATAATGATCATAGTTAATAACAGTGCTGTCAGGATTACATTTTCCACGAGCGACTGGCTTACATTTTCATCCTCGCTGTCAGATTGAAGATCTTGTAAAACATTAAAACCAAAAGTGTTTTCAATCCTTGAGAAAAACAGAAGTTTTGTCTCGCTGACGACTTCCATATTCAAACCGTTTTAGGTTGTTTGAAAACTAAAGAGAGAATTCATGCTCTGAAGAGATTTCTCGGGCGCTCTTTCAGAGCGTCAGATTGAGTTTATGAACGCGCCCGTACAGTTTGTGAAAGATGTTCTCACAGACCTGGGTTTGACATGATCACTGGATTAAAGGAAGTTCTGTTTCTGTGCCTCGCACTCGGGAAGGCTGCTGGACTCCCCTTCACTTCACCTCTGCAGTGTCTTCTGGGTCATGTTACTGGCTGACGGCCTGCCAGTCAGCAGGGGGAGCAGCAGCTGATTGGTTAATGACAGGAAAGAAGCCAGCGAAGGGGCGGGGACAATTTCACCCTCCAGGTAAACAAGGAAGTGCAGCCCTAACTGAAACCATGGCTTGCAAACAGAACCGGTAGCTCAATTCTTTTGAGCTGCAGTAGGGAGTTGTAAAATTATTTAGATTAAAACACAGTGTCTGGGGGATTGCTAACTATAGCAGCTAGACTAGAGCAGTGTTTGATTGACTATAGAAGCTAGATTAGAGCAACAGTGTTTGATTGCTGACTATAACAGCTAGACTAGAGCAGAGTTTGATTGACTATAGCAGCTAGACTAGAGCACAGTGTTTGATTGCTGACTATAGGAGCTTTACTAAGAAATGACAGTGTTTGATTGACTATAAGTACAGCTATAGACTAGACTAAAAGTGTTTGACTATAGCAGCTAGACTAGAGCACAGTGTTTGATTGACTATAGCAGCTAGACTAGAGCAGTGTTTGATTGACTAACAGTGTTTATTGACAGCAGCTAGACTAGAGCAGTGTTTGATTGACTATAGTAGCTAGACTAGAGCACAGTGTTTGATTGACTTTCAGCATAGCAGCTAGACTAGAGCACAGTGTTTTGATTGACTATAGAGAGCTAGACTAGAGAATATACAGTGTTTGATTGCTAACCATAGCAGCTAGACTAGAGCAGTGTTTGATTGACTATAGCAGCTTAACTAGAAGCTGTTTGATTGACTTTAGCAGCTAGACTAGAGCAAGATTGTTTGATTGACCATTGAGCAGCTAAACTAGAGCAGTGTTTGATTGACTTTTATAGCAGCTTTATTGACTAGAGCAAATGTTTGAAACTATAACAGCAGCTTCACTAGAGCAGTGTTTGATTGGACTATAGCAGCTCTACAGCAGTGTTTGATTGCTGTCTAGCTTCAGCTAAACACTAGAGCAAACTAGTGTTTGATTGACTAAGTCTAGCTTTGACTAGACTACAGTGTTTGACCAACTATAGCAGCTAGACTAGAGCAAAAAGTGATTGACTATAGCAGCTAGACTAGAGCAGTGTTTGATTGACAGAGCAGGGAGACTAGAGCAGTGTTTGATTGACTATAGGAGCCAGACTAGAGCAGAGTGTTTGATTGCTGACCAGTGTTTGAGAGCAGGGTGAGACTAGAGCAGTGTTTGATTGACTATAGCAGGGAGACTAAAGCAGTGTTTGATTGACTATAGCAGCTGAACTAGAGCACAGTGTTTGATTGATTATAGTAGCTAGTGTTTGACCTAGAGCACAGTGTTTGATTGACTATAGCAGCTAGACTAGAGCACAGTGTCTCTGTGAAGAATCTGCTCATGGACCCAACAGGCTTGTTATTGTTGAGAGTTATGGGGAAGAATCACAATTAAAATGTCCAGTTTAAGGATACAATTCATTCATATGTGTAATGGTCTCATTTAATCAGCACTCTGCTGTCATGAATGTCTTTCTTTTACGAGTTCAAGATTGCCGAGGTAAACAATTGAGCAGTAAATCACACAACACCATTATATCTTTTATACATTTTATCAAGAAAGATAGAAAAATAGATGCGCTACAAAAACAGAACAGAAGATTCACATCAAAATAGCAGAAATCAGTTCACTAAGTTTAGCAATGAATAATATTCAGGGAGCATCTCAGCTTCAGTGTAAATATTGATTACATGGAAAATAATGCGTTCATCTATTGTCTAGAAAGTCTATTATTATTATTTATTTATTTATTAGCAGACGCCCTTATCCAGGGAGACTTACAGTTGTTACAAAAACATCACAGCCAAAATTAGAGGGGGGGCAGGAGAGGGACAGGAGGAGAGGGGAGTAGAGAGGGCAGGATGGAGAGAGGGAGAGTAGAGAGGATGGAGGAGAGAGGGAGAGTAGAGAGGATGGAGGAGAGAGGGAGAGTAGAGAGGGCAGGGTGGAGAGGAAGAGTAGAGAGGGCAGGGAGGAGAGGGGGAGAGTAGAGAGGGCAGGGTGGAGAGAGGGCAGAATGGAGAGAGGGAGAGTAGAGGGCAGGGAGGAGAGAGGAGAGTATGAGAGGATGGAGGAGAGGGAGAGTAGAGAGGATGGAGGAGAGGGGGAGGGTAGAGGGCAGGGTGGAGGGAGAGAGAGGGCAGGGTGGAGAGGGAGAGAGAGAGAGGGCAGGGTGGAGAGGGAGAGTAGAGAGGGCAGAATGGAGAGAGGGAGAGTAGAGAGGGCAGGGTGGAGAGAGAGTAGAGAGGGCAGGGAGGAGAGAGGGAGTGGGAAAGGGAGGGAATTAACATATCAGAGGGAAGGGGGAGAGAGAAAGAGGAGAGCCGTAGGGGAGGGAGAGAGGAGAAGGGGAGAGGAGAGAAGGAGATGGAGAGAGGTGGCGGGGAAAGAGAGAGGCAGACAGGAAGGGAGAGTCGGAAAGGGGGTGTAGAGAAATAAAGAGGAGGGGCTCAGGGTAAGAGGGTGGAAGAGAGGATTTCTTCTCATCAGCCCAGAAGAGTGCAGAGAGAGTGTCAGTGAAAGTGAAGAGGAGATTGTCTGAGCTGTTTGAATAGTTTCCTGGTTCAGACAGCAATGTGTGTTTAATCTGCAGCGCTGACAGGGTCAGGGTCAGGGGACTCCAGCACAAGGTCTGTTTTACTGTAAGTCCAGAAGAGTGGATAGAGTTTCTCATTGGGATTGAACTCCATGTCAGTGAAAGTGTAGATGTGAGATCTGGTCTCAACATTGTAAAAGGAGAGCTGCCCTTCCTCATAATCCAGATACACCCCCAGCTTCTGGGGCTTTAGGCTCCGGGGGAGGGGGGTCTGGGGGGCAGTGACAGCATTGAAGTCATCTCCACTCCAGCCCACAGTCCAGTAACCCTGCTGGGGGGTCATGCTGAACTTCCACTTCCTCTCGGCAGACTCTCTGCTGACTCCTAATCTCCACGATGTATTCCCCCCCACCTGCACCTGCCAGTAGCGTCTCCCCGAGGTGAAGCCCTCCCTGCCCAGCACACAGGGCCAGTAATCAAATCTCTCTGGATTGTCAGGGAGACCTGTCCATCCCTGTCTCACTCGTTTCCCCTCCGCAGACAGGGTGAGATAGGGGTGTGCTGTATCAGGGTCCAGAGTCACATCAACTGTGGAACAGAGAGGAGACATTATTATTATTATTATTATTATTATTATTATTATTATTATTAGTAGTAGTAGTAGTCGTAGTAGTAGTAGTAGAATTGAGGAAGAGGGTATGAAGGAGGGAGGGTATGAAGGAGGGAGTGTATGAAGGAGGGTATGAGTGAGGGAGGGTATGAAGGAGGGAGGGTATGAAGGAGGGTATGAAGGAGGGAGTGTATGAAGGAGGGTATGAGGGAGGGAGGGTATGAAGGAGGGAGGGTATGAAGGAGGGAGTGAAATTAAAGGGAGGGTATGAAGGAGGGGAGAGGGAGGGTAATGAAAGGAGGGAGGAGGGAAATGATGAGGGTATGAAGGAGGGTATGAGGAGGGAGGGTATGAAGGAGGAGGGAAGGAGGAAGGAGGGTAAGGAGGGAGGGTATGAAGGAGGGAGGGTATGAAGGAGGGTATGAGATGAGGGAGGGTATGAAGGAGGGAGGGTATGAGGGAGGGTATGAAGGAGGGAGGGAGGGAAGGAGGGAGGAGGGAGGGTAATGAAGGAGGAGGGTATGAAGGAGGAGGGTAGGAGGAGGGTATGAAGGAGGGAGGGAAGGAGGGAGTGTATGAAGGAGGGTATGAGAGAGAGGGTATGAATGAGGGAGGGTATGAAGGAGGGAGGGTATGAAGGAGGGAGGTTATGAAGGAGGGTATGAGTGAGGGAGGGTATGAAGGAGGGAGTGTATGAAGGAGGGAGGTATGAAGGAGGGAGGGTATGAGTGAGAGAGGGTATGAAGGAGGGAGGGCATGAAGGAGGGAGGGCATGAAGGAGGGAGTGTATGAAGGAGGGGGTATGAAGGAGGGAGGTTATGAAGGAGGGAGTGTATGAGTGAGGGAGGGTATGAAGGAGAGAGGGTATGAAGGAGGGAGGTTATGAAGGAGGGTATGAAGGAGGGAGGGTATGAAGGAGGGAGGTTATGATGGAGGGTATGAGTGAGGGAGGGTATGAAAGAGGGAGGTTATGAAGGAAGGAGGGTATGAAGGAGGGAATGTATGAAGGAGGGTATGAGTGAGGGAGGGTATGAAGGAGGAGGGCATGAAGGAGGGAGGTTATGAAGGAGGGAGTGTATGAAGGAGGGTATGAAGGAGGGAGGTATGAAGGAGGGAGGGTATGAAGGAGGGTATGAAGGAGGGAGGGTATGAAGGAGGGAGGGTATGAAGGAGGGAGGTTATGAAGGAGGGAGGGTATGAAGGAGGGTATGAGAGTGAGGGAGGGTATGAAGGAGGGAGTGTATGAAGGAGGGAGTGTATGAAGGAGGGTATGAGTGAGAGGATGAAGGAGGGAGGGTATGAAGGAGGGTATGAGTGAGAGGGTATGAAGGAGGGAGTGTATGAAGGAGGGTATGAGTGAGGGAGGTTATGAAGGGTATAAAATGAACCTTAAAATAATAATATTTTCTAGATATAAATATTAACTAAACCCCGAGATCGCCTCGTACAGTAAAGTCTCTTAAATCGACAGGATGAACTCAAGTGGCAGTTTGGAAAAATTCAGTTGGAATTGTGGCAGTGTTTTGAATTTGGAATTGTCATATTAAGTGGCTAATGTTCACTAAATGCTTGTATTTAACATGTTTTCTTGTATCAAGTGTAGGGTGCTAATACATTTGTCTGCGACATAAGCTGCCAAATTCCGTGTTAATATGTCCTCACTTTGACCAATACACAGCCTCTGTCCAGTTTTCTGTTGTCATGGAAACTGCAGTGAACGCAGTGAGTCGTGAGATACACCAGGGGTTCCGCACTCCTTGGGAAAATGTCAAATTAAAAACATTTGATATGTTTAAACCTGTAACACTATAAATAAACCGAATCTAAACTGTCCTTTATTCATCTGAATACATATTGTGAAAGATGGAAATCACATAGAATATGCACCGAGAGAAATTAAAAAAAATGAAACACTTTAATTTTAGTAAATAAAATAAATTGCAAAAACGTTTTCTTATCAAACCTTTAAATTAGGTACCTTTGTATAATGGAACATTTTAGAAATGCAGTTATTTTTCTTGATCATCAAACAAGAAATAAGTGCCTGTCTCTTATTATTCCCATTCATAAATACCAGAGCAGGGATCACTTTGAGTAAAACCAGCACAACGCGCACAAGAACATGACTCTGAAATCCTAATATCTGAACACTGTGTAACTAAACCGTGCAGCCATTACCTCTCACGCTGAACTGTAACGCACAGAAAAGAGGAATGCGCTCAACAGAGAGGGAAACGAGAGCCGCGCACAACAGAGAGGGAAACGAGAGCCGCGCAGAAGATACTTTTTTCGCCACTATTCTGTACAACAAAACACAACTTGCACCACCCCCCACCAAAAAAAAAACAATTGCGGAGCGAAGCAAAACCAAAAATAAAACTTCAATCCAGAAAATAAATCCATCTGCAGCGAAATTTGAAAAACTGTGAACGAGCCAGTAATCTATAAAATAGCAGCATATCCAAACATTTTAATAAATCAGTTACCGGTATGTAAGGAGATGTATGAGTTTGATTAATAACTTGATTTAGTTAATATTGAAACACACATCAGAGGACTCAATGTTTTAAATGTTAACAGCTAATTAGTCACAAAAACGTATTCATCATAGGCATCAATTGAATTTTTAAATGAATGTTATCAAGTACAAAAGTTAGTATGAAAACGTTTCTACAAAGGGGCAAAAGAACAAACCCATTCCAGCTCCTCAAAGCTGAGCCAAGGTACAAACCCATTCCAGCTCCTCAAAGCTGAGCCACACAAACCCATTCCAGCTCCTCAAAGCTGAGCCCGCAGGGTACAAACCCATTCCAGCTCCTCAAAGCTGAGCCCAGGGGTACAAACCCATTCCAGCTCCTCAAAGCTGAGCCCGCTGGTACAAACCCATTCCAGCTCCTCAAAGCTGAGCCCGGAGGGTACAAACCCATTCCAGCTCCTCAAAGCTGAGCCCGGGTACAAACCCATTCCAGCTCCCTCAAAGCTGAGCCCGGTACAAACCCATTCCAGCTCCTCAAAGCTGAGCCCGCGGTACAAACGCATTCAAACTCCTGCAGCTGCCTGTTGTGTTCTTCATACTTTGCAAAACGTATTCTTTGGGAGCGGAGTCGACATATTGTAATGTTATTAATACTGAACACACTGGGTGCGTTCACGGAGATCATCACACGCAGATTATGTGCAGAATCTGTCCAGTTCATAGAAGAAATTGTGAGGGTCTGGAACCAACTCCCCAGTAATGTTGTTGAAGCTGACACCCTGGGATCCTTCAAGAAGCTGCCTGATGAGATTCTGGGATCAATAAGCTACTAACAACCAAACAAGCAAGATGGGCTGAATGGTCTCCTCTCGTTTGTAAACTTTCTTATGTTCTTATGTTCTTAAGATCATTGGCTAATGGTCAGAATCTGCATCTGCCAGCAGAGCAATCACATGACCTTAACACCGCCCTATTGCCAGAGCTCTCGCTCTACATCCCGCCTACAGGAAGGCAATGGGTGCGTTCACGATACGCAGACTTTGCTAAGTCTTCGCAGATTCTGTGGAAAACCTGTCCAAATTCATCGTATGTGTGAACTCAGCCGGAAAAGACGTCACCAGGTCACCCATCCACGGGCTTAAACGTCTGCACAGCCGCGCAGCTTCTCAAGAGGTCCTGCGCTGGAGCAGCCGCGGCTCAAAACAATAGAAAGTGTGCAGGCAAGCAGATCCAATCCTCACTCCATGTGCTACTGACACCCAGTCAGGGGCTGTGAATCACCTTCCAGTCATGTCATTAATTACACCGTGTAACACAATTTTTGTTCCTGGGTAGTAAGTGTTATTTCCTAATTGCTTATGCCTCAAAAGTATAGAAAATGGCTATTATTCCCCACAAACTTTGCTTTTGTGACCAGGACAGTGATATTTTGAAATGTACCTATTTCCAATGAGAAAACAGGCTAATTTGTGTCTTTTCGCTCACATAAAGTCAGAAAAAACAACATATGAATCCAAATTAACATGTATTTATACTAAAGTAATACAAAAATGACTACAAAAGATTTAGAAGTGAGTAGTTTTTTCGAGATTTACGATTATACTGTAAATCACTTTCACGAATCAGCCCCCAAATGTAGTCTCCCATCATGTTCTCGTTATACTGTCCTTGGTAGCGTTCTCAAAGTCCAGTATATCCTGGTGGGAGGCCGCCTTGCTCCTCCCGAGTATGCTCCCATGTTCTCCTTGAATTTATCAAGATGAGCATCAAGGATATGGACTTTGAGGGACATCCTACAGCCCATTGTGCCGTAGTTCTTCACAGAGTCTCAACCAGCCCCACATAGTTTTCGGCCTTGATTGCCCAGGAAGCCCCGAACCACTGACAAAGCTGTTCCAAGCCGCTTTCTCCTTACTAGTGAGCTTCTTGGGGAATTCATTGCACCCAGGATCTTCTTTATCTGTGGTCTGACGAAGACACCGGGTTTTGACCTTTGCCTCAGACAGCTTAGGAAAGAAGTCTTGAAGGTACTTGAAGGCTGCCGACTCCTTATCTAGAGCTCTGACAAATTGTTTCATAAGGCCCAATTTGATGTGCAGTGGTGGCATCAGCACCTTCCGGGGTCCACCAGTGGCTCCCACTTGACGTTGTTCCTCCCCACAGAGATTCTCGCAACATTTTTCATATATGATATATTTTTTTCAATAACATTGAAAATTGTAAAACATTTTAAAATTAAAAACTTTTACAATTTTAAAAATTTTAACAAATTTTATAACATAAAATTCGAGCAACAATTGTCCATCTTACCTTCCAGAGTTTTTTTTTGCAGTGCTCGCAGGTGAAATGAGGTGCCCAGGGTTTGTCTTGATCCTCGACAGGCATGCCTAAAATATGCCTTGTAGGCCTCACACATCTTAGCAGATGCTTCCACGGAGTACTTTTTCGCTCTTGTCTTGATAAATTGGCCGCAGACATAGCAAAATGCGTCTGCCGGATGCTTGCAGCCTCTTGATGCCACCTCAGAAAAATGCAGATATGTATCCACTTAGGCAGCTGGAACTAAACTGAACTGGTGGGCTTAAGGCCCCTGTATTTATACTACTATTTATATTACTGGAAAGTTCTAGAAAGTTCTAGAAGTTACTCCAAGTTTACTCAGCACTGAATTTATCTGGAATGTTCTGGAAAATAGGTAAATTTCAAAATATCACTGTCCTGGTCACAAAAGCAAAGTTTGTGGGGAATAATAGCCATTTTCTATACTTTTGAGGCATAAGCAATTAGGAAATAACACTTACTACCCAGGAACCAAAAAAAAAAAAATTGTTACACGGTGTTATCTAATGAATGATTTGTAATACAAATTAAAATGATTTGACTCTTTTTCCACACAGTAATTATACTTTTCAAATATTCAGATATTTATTCTAAAGGTTTAAATATGTAAAAAAAAATAAAATAATCCTAAAACCGCTCTGTTATTTTCAGCATGTGTAATTGGTTATTGATGAAAGGCTATTAGGGACAGGGAATAACCTACTTTGAATTAAGGAGAATAAATCAGCTTTAATAACAGGTATTTGAAGTGACCATATATGTGACCATATGTGCAAGTATTTGAACTATTTTTTGTCCCAGATCAAAATACAGTACTAACAACCCCTTTGTGAGAGGGCGGGGGAATCCTGCCTGTTATAATACATCACAAAACATACGTTTATATGATCTCTTTATAGCAGGGACTGTTTCTACTATACATTTTCTGATCATGCTGTAAATTATGAAGCTGGTGGAGCACAAAGGGAACTTCGATTGCATCCACTTCTTCTGTGATTAGAATTTCTCTCAACACCACCTCCATTTTGGTTCTGCTCAGAACTGTTGTTCATCTACCCAAGCTGTCCACGCTGCGTCTGCACAGACCGTGACGTCACGCGCAGACTCCCGTCTGCAATCTAGCCGGGAAAAAGTGTCGTGAACGCACCCACTGTTTACATCTGCCAGCAGAGCGATCACATGACCTTAACACCGCCCTATTGTCAGAGCTCTCGCTCTACATCCCGCCTATAGGAAGGCAATCTGTGACCTCTGATTTGTGAATTTCTGCTTTGATTGACAGTCCGCCAATACTGCCTTTTTGCATTTTGTTTTTCTACAGTTTCAGCTGCTGCCGGCGCCTGCTTTTCACTATTAATAGAAAAAAATACACACAATGTCATTGCCCCCGCGACCCCCCCAGGACTGTGTCGCGGCGCACCTTCACACTGCTGCTCAAAGCAGAAGCTGCCTGTGGAACGTGACGTCAGATTCAGTGAACACACGCGCACCGAGGAGTGCTGTGGATTTGTTTTGAGAGTGGATCCCGAGGTCGTACTGTCCGAAACGATAAAGTCTACCAAAAGATTTCACACGAATACACAAATATGTGTTTGTTTTTAACATGTTGCTGACTGCAAATACAAACTGAATAATTTAATTTAATATTATTAAAGTTAGATTAACTACTACTAATAATACCTTTAAAAAGTTACAGATAGTATTAAAAAAATGTCAGTAAACACGTCAGAAAAATAGATTTAAAGTAGGCCTATTAAAAACAAAATCTAAACGTAACATTAAAAATTTACAACTTGTTTTTATACATGCAATGTTAATAGATGGTATTTTTTTAAAAAATGACCACATTGAATGTGATTTTCAGATACTTTGCACATTTCCAATATATATATATTTTTCTGTTAAGGACCGGTTTATAAAGTAACCACAAAATAATCTGCACAATTACTGATCACTTTATTCATTAGAGAAAATGATAATGATATTACGTGGCATAAATGAATATTAAACTGATATTAAATGAATGTTAAATTGCATATTAAATTCACGTTCAATTATTCCTTGTTACTTTCCATTGACATTCAAGTCAGATTAACTGTATTTTCAATAAGGGGAAATTATTACATATTTTCAACGGTAACAAAACGTAATATAAATGGACGTGAAATTACATTTTCAATCGATATTTGGTTAACATTTAGCAAGAAACCAGCTAGTGCATATTTATTAAATATTAATTTAACATTCATTTAATATCTATTGCATATCTGTTTAATATTAACTTATGCCACGCAATATTAAGCGTTACTGATAAATACATGGAACCCAATTAATGAAGCAGCAGCAGACCTTGCAGTTCACACACTGTAAGGTTTGATTTGTCTCTGTTTTAAATGATCCCTGTCAGCGTTAAACAATTTAAAGGAGAAATACTTTCCAGAAGACAAGTCTCCGAATTCAACACATCGGCGCCGTCCGCTGCAGGTCTGTGACCAAGAACTGCGTCCATTAAGACATCATATTTACTTTTTTGCGGTCTGGCGCTTTGATTGTTATGATCTTTTATTTTTTTTAATCCTGTTTTATTATTTTTATTTTTTCACAACACTGTTTCGCGCTGCGGTTTAGTCCCAGATTTCTCAATTCCTGTGAAATCTTTTGGTAGACTCTATCGTTTCAGGCAGTACGAGTTAACCCCGCCCCCAGGCTTGCTCAGCACAGAGCCAGTACTAGATATCTGCCCTGGGCCAGCGCAGAGACGTGGCCAAAGCAGTGAGGACGGTGTCAGAGAGAACCACGCAGGAGTTCAGACTCCAGAGTTGTCATTTCCACAGTACGTGTACGTATCAGACACAGTATCACTGCACAGACACATCTACATATTTACTTAATGTTGTAATTTGCATTTTGTTTTATTATAAATAATAGAAATTTAAAAGAAAAAAGAGAAAAGATGAGATCTCCTTCAATCAGCTGCTGAACATCCATGGTCTGTACTCCTCAGTCTTCAGGCGGTTTGTTCTCAATGTAAATAATATTGGTATTATTATCCTATTAGAGACGTGGTGCCGTGCAGATGTGCCACTCACTGTCCCTCAGGCTACAGGGAGATTATAGTGCCCTTCAACGATTTCAACGCCAGAACAGGAACAGAGCCTGATTGTAGAAGCACACAAGGTAACAGCCATGTATCTGGACAAACCCCCTCTGTACCTCACACCTACCTCAATCCACAGAAACAACCCAATTCTAAAGGGAGGTAGTTAGTGCATCTCTTTCAAGCCTGGGGTCTGTACATCATTAATGGCAGGATCAGAGGGGCCTCTTTAGGTAGATTCACATACTGCTCAGCTCTTGGGACTAGCGTAGTTGATTACGCCATCACTGACACATGATTATGCATTCACTGTCAGGCCACAAACACCTCTGTCAGACCACAGTCAAATTACTGTGTTCCTACAAAGAACAGGACAGCCCAGTAACACACTAATACAGCCATGCAAGCTGTACCATCTGAACCATACTTATAAATGGGCTCCAAACAGCACAGAGGAATTCGATAAAGCAACTGGCTCTCCTGAAATCACTAACCTTACTGACACCTTCCAAATCACACAGTGCCAGCCTAATGTGAGAAGAGTAAATCTGGCAGTTAAACACATGAATGAAAAATTAGAAAAAACAGCAAGCAAGGCAAATCTCAAAAAAATGAACAAGTAAAAACAATCAGAAGCACAAACCCAAAGAAAAATGGTTTGATGATGAATGTGAAACAATAAGGAGAAAACTAAGACAAGTATCAAATCAAAAACATCATCAGCCACACAACCCAGATTTACACCTCAGGTACAAACCCAGGAAAGCCTGTGACCCGACAGCATCAGTACCGAGATGCTCAAACACAGCAGCCCTAAGCTGCAGGAGGCCCTGCTTAAATTCATCTGGAACCAAGGGCTTATATCTCAAATTTAAAAAAGTGGAGACAAACTCAACCTCAACAACTACCGAGGCATGTGTGTGAGCAGCAACCTGGGGAAGATATTCTGCAGTATCATCAATACCCGAATACTGGCCATCCTTACCAAACACAGTGTCCTGAGTAAGAGTCAGATTGGATTTCTACCAAATTACCAATGACCATATTTACACCCTCCACACCCTAATCAACAAATATGTACAACAAAAAAATAAAGGAAGCATTTTCTCTTGTTTTACAGACTTTAAAAAAGCATTTGATTCCATTTGGCATGAAGGTATAAATTATAAAATTCTACAATGTGGTGTAGGGGGTAAAATGTATGACATAATAAAGTCAATGCACTCAGAAAACAAGATGAGAGGAGAGGAGAGAGGGGGAGAGAGGAGAGAGGGAGAGGGAGGGGAGAGGGAGGAAGAGGATAGAGGGAGGGAGGGAAGAGGAGAGTAGGGGTTCAGGATCAAAGGATCAAACTGGGTTCAGGATCAAAGGTTTCAGTGTTATCTTACACACATGAATGTGCATCAGGGCAGACTGAGGCTGATACTGTAGGCGGGATCGATATTTGGTTTTTAATATGTGGAAACCCATGCTCACAAGCAGCACTGCTTAACTCTTTAAAGACCAAGCATTTATAATGTGGTTAACCCTTTAAGGACCAGCCATTTTTTGGCAGTAGTTGACGCTCTTCCTATAAAAATTCTATTTTTTACAGTAGCATCTTGGAACTGTTCTTTTCTTCTGAACATTATAAAGCACTTCAGAAACCAGACAAGCTTTTCGCTTTTTTTTCAAAACGATATTTCGTTTCTTTTCTTTTTTTAACGTTAAGTATTTTTCAATTATTTTGTATTCTGCTTAGAGATACATGTATAAAAATGTCTTATTCTATGACCCGAGGGACCTTACAATACTTCCTGAAAGTTTTGTTTAAAAATATTGATGTTGTTTGGGCAGATTACAAAAGACACCGTTTCACCTGAGTGATTGCAATGACAGAATACACGTTTATCCTCAGGGTTTTTAGAAGCAATAATGGACACTACTCTCGATTTATTTTCTCAAAATAAATATGTATAAATAAAATAATAGTTCTTCACTCCATTATTATCAGCAATAAGGAAAAAATAAAATAAATGTAGTTCCTGAAACATGAACCCTTATTTCCACTCGTTTGATATTTAGAAATGTTGTAAAAACATATATATTAAAACACGAGACAGAATAAATGTTCTAATATAACTATAAGTCGAATTTATTGAATTTATAGTGTTTCCCAGTTATTTTCTTTGCTGTAAACAAGTTCCTGTGTCATATTTTGTCTCTACGTGTTGCTATGAAATGTCTCTGCCCTTTACAAATTAAATGTGCATCTCAGTGACATCACACGAATAAACAACCGATCAGACAGTGAAGTTCAACCCCTCCCCTATCCAATGATATGCGTTAACAAGCTGTACTGCAAAGTATGGTGGCCCAGCAAGTCAAAGAAACAAAGTTAATCGTGTTTACCCGATCACAGGTCTAGAATGACACTTCAGTATGATCGTGTTACACCATCACGCCCTTAAAGGGTTAATGGCAGTGTCAGAGACAACAACTAGAGTTTCTGAATGTTTAACTAGGAGTCCGGATTGCTGGTTATTACAGTGTAACAAATCATCTCACATTCTCTGTTTATTTCAATATCCTACCACCACATTCCAGCCCTGGGGATTCAAAAGCAAAAATCAAAAGACTTCTTCACTGTATTAGTGCTGTTGAACACCTTGTTACCTTGATGGCACAACAGTATTTATAGAAGGATATAACTAAAGTGAAATATGGGGACTTGGATTTAATTATGATCAGTGATAATAAGCTCAGTTACCCGGAGATTATTGAAAGATCTCAGAGACCATGAAATTCCATAGAAAACCAACAAAAAGGCAGGTATGAGTCACAGCCAGATAATACGCACCCTCGCTGTCTGGATGAAAAATGCTTTCCTGTTAGAAATATACACATTTGTGTATTTGTTTTCATTGGTGCGCATGCATACCTGCGTACCAGTTATGTGAACCCCTGCCTACCAGCACCCATGACATGTTTATGAACCATTTCAGAATGTTCCATTTAAAACTAAATAGCTGCACAACTAAAATCTCACCATTGTTAATAGTGTAGAATGATTTGCGATCATAATGAATATCACTATACTGTATCAGCATCATGCACATCCCTATTTAAAACAGAACATGAGTGAAGAGTCAGGCAGGTACACATGGAGGTGTGACACAATCCTCACACTGTGTGAAGAGTCAGGCAGGTACACATGGAGGTGTGACACAATCCTCACACTGTGTGAAGAGTCAGGCAGGTACACATGGAGGTGTGACACAATCCTCACACTGTGTGAAGAGTCAGGCAGGTACACATGGAGGTGTGACACAATCCTCACACTGTGTGAAGAGTCAGGCAGGTACACATGGAGGTGTGACACAATCCTCACACTGTGTGAAGAGTCAGGCAGGTGCACATGGAGGTGTGACACAATCCTCACACTGTGTGAAGAGTCAGGCAGGTGCACATGGAGGTGTGACACAATCCTCACACTGTGTGAAGAGTCAGGCAGGTACACATGGAGGTGTGACACAATCCTCACACTGTGTGAAGAGTCAGGCAGGTACACATGGAGGTGTGACACAATCCCTCACACTGTGTGAAGAGTCAGGCAGGTACACATGGAGGTGTGACATAATCCTCACACTGTGCGAAGAGTCAGGCAGGTACACATGGAGGTGTGACACAATCCTCACACTGTGTGAAGAGTCAGGCAGGTACACATGGAGGTGTGACACAATCCTCACACTGTGTGAAGAGTCAGGCAGGTACACATGGAGGTGTGACACAATCCTCACACTGTGTGAAGAGTCAGGCAGGTACACATGGAGGTGTGACACAATCCTCACACTGTGAAGAGTCAGGCAGGTACACATGGAGGTGTGACACAATCCTCACACTGTGTGAAGAGTCAGGCAGGTACACATGGAGGTGTGACACAATCCTCACACTGTGTGAAGAGTCAGGCAGGTACACATGGAGGTGTGACACAATCCTCACACTGTGTGAAGAGTCAGGCAGGTACACATGGAGGTGTGACACAATCCTCTCACTGTGTTTTGCCATCGCCTTCATTTCCCAGTTAATTTATATGAATAAAAATATCACAACAATTGATATAATGTTGTAAAGATCTCTCTGCAATGTGTTTAGCACAGGAGACAGCAATGGTAAGAGTGTGTTTGTTATAAACACTAAAGCGTGTTCTGTAATAATTTAAACTTGTACATTGCTGTTATTGTAACAACTGCAGACTTTTTATTATGACATGAACATATCAATACTATAAAATAATAAAACCTGCATGACCCATGTTGTTATTATTATGAAAAGCAATGGTTAGCTGTGTGTTTGTTGACAACACTAAAGGGTTTTCTGTAACACTTCAAACCAGATAGGAGTTATAGAAATGAATAATAAATCAACGAGCATATCAGCCTCTAGCAAACAAGTAGTAAAGTGAACCAGTACCTGATGCAGCAAGAATCCATTTCCAGACTAGAAGAAAGAAAAAGCTGTCATTCATCTTCCCCGGGGACACCAGTGCAAGGTCTTTGTATTCCAACGTCCAGAAGAATGGATAGAGTTTCTCATTGGGATTGAACTTCATGTCAGTGAAAGTGTAGATGTGAGATCTGGTCTCCACATTGTAAAAGGAGACGCTTCCTCATAATCCAGATACACCCCCAGCTTCTGGGGCTTCAGGTCCGGGAGGGGGGGGGGTCTGGGGGTCAGTGAGAGCAATGAACTCATCTTTATCTTCATCTCCATCCCACCCCACAGTCCAGTAACCCTGCTGGGGGGACATGCTGAACTTCCCCTTCTTCTGGGCAGACTCTCTGCTGACGCCTAATCTCCAGAATGTATTCTCCCCCACCCCAGCTCCCAGTAGTGTCTCCCCTGAGGTGAAGTTCCTCCTGCCCTGCACACAGGGCCTGTAATCAAATCTCTGGGGATTGTTATGATCCTGCCTTTTCCTTCTCACGTGTTTCTCATCCACAGGCAGGGTGAGCTGGGGGTGTGCTGTATCGAGGTCCAGAGTCAAACTGTCAACTGTGAAGAAGAGAGGAGACAACAATAATAATAATAATAATAATAATAATAATAATAATAAAGTGAGGGTCTATAGTGTGTTCTCTGTATCAATTATATGGCCAGAGGTAAAAAAAACCAAAAAAACAAAGTGGCAGCAAAGGGTTTACCAAAAATGAAGACAGTTTACTCAAAGTGTTGTGTCTCTATACAGTAGAAATCACATGACTCAGGTGTGGCATTCATATGAGGTCAATGTCATGGTCACCAGCACCTTTAGCATGCAGGGTTTACATGAACCTGCTAACATAAAGTCACTTTTTATTATAGATGTGAACACAGTGAGTGAGACGGGGCTCCTCGCTGTTCTTTTACCCTCCACTGTGAAAGGAATCCATTGAAGAGACACATACCTGCTGAGCTGAGGATCCACTTCCATTCTAGAACACAGAAATAAAGAGAGCATTATTTTACAATCACTCCTCCTGTACTTTCTACAGTTCAGAAGATGTGCAGCACACACTAACCGGCAGGGCTGTGCTGGGGTGAGTCAGGCTGTGGATTTACACACACTCTACATACCTGATTTAAGGACCTCTCGCTTCACAGACTCTGTGAAAAGAAGAGAGCTGGATTACATTCTGCACACTGAGGTGTAAAATCTATTGCAGACTATTGTGGAGAGTTGCATGTAAATACAGTAGGGTTGCCAGGGGTGACAGAAAACAGAGAAATGAACTCCTCTGTCAGCTTGGCTTGTTCTGACAGCCCCCCACCTCCCCGATAGCCAGCACACATCTCTCCAGAGAAATCTCTCTCTATATGCATATGTGCAGTATATTAAGGATGTGCACATTTTCGGTTTTTATGATTATTACTCTTAATCATACTGCAGAGATTCCAACGGCTACAATTTGGCCGTACAGCTACTATTTTGGAGGTTCTGCTACGGCGCTATGGTGAAGGGGTATGTATAATACTACGATTTTTAATAAATACATACATGATGGATACTCCCTAAACGTTTACGAAATATTATTTCAATATCATGTGTTTTTTTTGTTGTTGTTTATTTTTTAATGAATTAATGGTTCGTAATACAGTACTGTATTTCACTGACAGTTTATTGTACATTTAGCTCTCCATTCAGGTCGTTCAGAAGCAATTTTGGCCATCACAGCCGTTTATAAAAGACCAAACTATTAATCCATTTCTTTTTACAAAACCATGACATAACAAATAAAGTATGAAAAGTGAAAAAGAAGAAAAAAAAGCAGAGAACCCCTCACTCACTCTGAGCTCCGCCCTCTGCACATGCACTGCAAGCACTCCAGACAGACACAGCGACACAGACAGCACGAGTAGATAGATTAGATAGATAGATAGACACATTTACAGTAATTCTACAAATAAAAGTTACGAAAACAGTTCTTACCTAGTTCCTCACGAAGGCGCTGAGCAGCTAAATAAAATGAATCAGACAGAACAGTGTGTGGTTATTTCAGCTCCAGCACAGATTAAAATGAATCAGACAGAACAGTGTGTGGTTATTTCAGCTCCAGTACAGATTTAAATGAATCCGACAGAACAGTGTGTGGTTATTTCAGCTCCAGTACAGATTCAAATGAATCCGACAGAACAGTGTGTGGTTATTTCAGCTCCAGTACAGATTCAAATGAATCCGACAGAACAGTGTGTGGTTATTTCAGCTCCAGTACAGATTAAAATGAATCAGACAGCACAGAGTGTGGTTATTTCAGCTCCAGTACAGATTCAAATGAATCAGACAGAACAGTGTGGTTATTTCAGCTCCAGTGCAGATTAAAATGAATCAGACAGAACAGTGTGTGGTTATTTCAGCTCCAGTGCAGATTAAAATGAATCAGACAGAACAGTGTGTGGTTATTTCAGCTCCAGTGCAGATTCAAATGAATCAGACAGAACAGTGTGTGGTTATTTCAGCTCCAGTACAGATTCAAATGAATCAGACAGAACAGTGTGTGGTTATTTCAGCTCCAGTACAGATTCAAATGAATCAGACAGAACAGTGTGTGGTTATTTCAGCTCCAGTGCAGATTCAAATGAATCCGACAGAACAGTGTGTGGTTATTTCAGCTCCAGTACAGATTCAAATGAATCCGACAGAACAGTGTGTGGTTATTTCAGCTCCAGTACAGATTCAAATGAATCAGACAGAACAGTGTGGTTATTTCAGCTCCAGTGCAGATTAAAATGAATCCGACAGAACAGTGTGTGGTTATTTCAGCTCCAGTACAGATTCAAATGAATCCGACAGAACAGTGTGTGTGGTTATTTCAGCTCCAGTACAGATTCAAATGAATCCGACAGAACAGTGTGTGGTTATTTCAGCTCCAGTACAGATTCAAATGAATCCGACAGAACAGTGTGTGGTTATTTCAGCTCCAGTGCAGATTCAAATGAATCAGACAGAACAGTGTGTGGTTATTTCAGCTCCAGTGCAGATTCAAATGAATCAGACAGAACAGTGTGTGGTTATTTCAGCTCCAGTACAGATTCAAATGAATCAGACAGAACAGTGTGTGGTTATTTCAGCTCTAGTACAGATTCAAATGAATCAGACAGAACAGTGTGTGGTTATTTCAGCTCCAGTACAGATTAAAATGAATCAGACAGAACAGTGTGTGGTTATTTCAGCTCCAGTGCAGATTAAATTGCATATGAAAAACACAACCATTTAAATGAACAGGATGTCCATGTGAAAATGAATCTGCTATCTGTGAAGTATATGAAACATACAAACTAAAATTGCTACAATTTTCAACATCCCTCCATAAGGAAATATTTATATTCCTAAGCCTTTGTGTCCAAAAAAACCCCCCAACTTTTTAAAAATTTAAATTTGAATAGATTAATTGATTTATTATTATTATTATTATTATTATTATTATTATTATTATTATTTATTTCTTAGCAGACGCCCTTATCCAGGGCGACTTACAATCGTAAGCAAATACATTTCAAGTGTTACAATACAAGTAATACAATAAGAGCAAGAAATACAATAACTTTTGTTCAAGCAAAGTACAAGTGTGACAAACCAAAATTCAATAATACAGCAGATAATAGTGATAGTTACATCAGGATATGATTAAATAGTGATAGTTACATCAGGATGTGATTAAATACAAAGTACTACAGGTTAAACACTTGGCAGATTACAGTATTCTGAAGTACAGGATTAAATGCAGTAAAATAGGGGGCAGATAAGAGCAAAATAAAGCACATTTACATGAAGGGTGATAGTGTCCCAGGAGATTTAACCAGGAGATTTAATTTATTAATTTATTTAAATCAGGTCTCGTTTACAAGAGTGTCCTGGAAACAATAAAATAACTATTGCAATGTATAAAAACAATTATATTTATTATTATTTATAATAATTTCTAATCAGCTGGATTTCAGGTCCAGGGATGTCTTTATTTATGGGTGTGGTAGTTTAAGATACTGCTGCAGAAACCTGGAATGGGTTTTCAGCATCTCTTCATTAAGTGCTTTACTTACCCTTAGGCTCAAACTGTCTCTCCATGGCTAGAAGAAAAACAGAACAGTCCATATTATTGTAAACCTGTTTGGCATATTTAAAATGCACAGAGCTATATGAAATGCCTCATGACAATGATAAAGTTCATACCATCCATTCTTCTCCATTTGATCACCAGCAGAGGAATGGTTCCAATACTGAGAGCTAAAGTCAAGAAGAAAGCCACCATCCAGCCAGAGACTCTTGGGAAAAAATCACCTGGAAAACAACACAGCAGCTCAACACACTGGAACACACAAACACACCCCTCCCAACACTGAGCCACACCCCCTCATACTGAGCATTCCACACACCCCTCCCAACACTGAGCCACACCCCCTCATAGTGAGCATTCCACACACCCCTCCCAACACTGAGCCACACCCCCTCATGCATTCCACACCCCTCCCAACACTGACCACACCCCTCATAGTGAGCATTCCACACACCCCTCCCAACACTGACCACACCCCTCATAGTAAGCATTCCACACACCCCTCCCAACACTGGGACCACCCCTCATAGTGAGCATTCCACACACCCTCCCAACACTGAGCCACACCCCTCATAGTGAGCATTCCACACACCCCTCCCAACACTGAGCCACACCCCTCATAGTGAGCATTCCACACACCCCTCCCAACACTGAGCCACACCCCTCATTGATTCAGATATTGACTGGCCCACTAACTCATGTGTTTGATTCACAGGTGTAGCAGTACATTACTCATGACTGTAATCTATGGTCAGTGTCAGTCAAGCTCAATCCACAAACATATGACACTCACTGGATATGTGGAGTTTGGATTCCCAGTCTGGTCTGGGTGTTTTACTTCTAACCAGACAAGAGAACACGTTGGACTGCTGTTTGATTTTGATGTAGCTGCTGACACTGAGGAACCCCTGACTGTCCCTCTGCACTGTTGGGCTGGACAGTGATGTCACATCGTTTCCATCCCTGTCACTCCAGGTCACTTCGGGTTCAGGGCTCCACCCCTCTGATCTGCACACCAGCCGGGTCTGCTCTCCTTGTGTAGAGTCCATAGAGATTGAGGGCTGGGTCCCCAGAGCTGTCAGGGAATAGAGACAGTGAGCCACACACAGATAGACACACCAGCCGGGTCTCCAGGATATGGAGGTGCTATTTCAGATGCAATTCAGCACTGACCTTTGACTATCAGTTCAGTGTTTCCTTGCCCACCCCAGTCTCCATCAGTGGCATAGCAGTAATAGACCCCGCTATCAGAGGGACGGAGGTTTCTCAGGTTCAGAGAGAGAATGCCTTCCTGCAGCCCCACTCTAGAGAGAGCAGTGCGGCCCCGATAGTCACTGTCCTGAACATCTGTCTGATCGCTTCGATCTTCATATAAATGAACTGGGTTATTGAAGCTCTCTCTGTACCACCTCACATCCATGTCCACAGCACTAAGACTGGGGGTGATGTGACAGGGCAGGATGACATCTTCACCAGGAGAGGTGATGAGGGGCTGATCAGAGCCAATAACAGTGCTGTCATCTGAAAAACAAAACACTGGCAATTAGAAACAAACAAGCATTTGCTCAAACAGTATCCTAGTAGAAGAAGAAGCGCACAGCTATGAGATATGAGCTATAAGCTGTGACCCTGGGAGCTCTACACTAAACATCCAGCTATGAGATATGAGCTATAAGCTGTGACCCTGGGACTTCTACACTAAACATCCAGCTATGAGATATGAGCTACAAGCTGTGACCCTGGGACTTCTACACTAAACATCCAGCTATGAGATATGAGCTATAAGCTGTGACCCTGGGAGCTCTACACTAAACATCCAGCTATGAGATATGAGCTATAAGCTGTGACCCTGGGAGCTCTACACTAAACATCCAGCTATGAGATATGAGCTATAAGCTGTGACCCTGGGACTTCTACACTAAAACATCCAGCTATGAGATATGAGCTACAAGCTGTGACCCTGGGACTTCTACACTAAACATCCAGCTATGAGATATGAGCTACAAGCTGTGACCCTGGGACTTCTACACTAAACATCCAGCTACATTAGACCCAGTTGGTACATTAGACCCACTGGTCTCGAACTCAACCAAAGAACCAGTGCACTATTAGTAATTTGTGACTAAACAGGCAAATTGAACTACAATTCCCCTTCCTATAAAAACAGGGCCAGGGCATCTCTGAACTTGTGATCTTGCATCTCAGTGAATCTGTCCTGTAGAAATATCTTCAGGGTAGCATTAGTGATGTGTCTCTTCATCAGTTTCATTTCTACAGTCCCTCTCACCTCTCTGTGTAGAAACAGCTGGTAGCAAACTCAAGACAATGAGACAAGTTCTCCCCAGGAATCCCATCTTCATTTCCCTGGAAAACAACACAAGTGTTTGAGCGACAGTGACTGCTTTACGGTATCCTCAGTAAGGAAAGAGAAAGGGGGGTTGGTGCTACACTGGGATAGATGTTATGGTATCCTCAGTAAGGAAAGAGAAAGGGGGTTGGTGCTACACTGGGATAGATGTTATGGTATCCTCAGTAAGGAAAGAGAAAGGGGGGTTGGTGTTACACTGGGATAGATGTTATGGTATCCACTGGGAAGATGTTATGGAAAGAAAGAAAAGGGGGTTGGTGCTACACTGGGATAGATGTTATGGTATCCTCAGTAAAGAAAAAGAAGGAAAGAGTAAAAAGGGGGGGGTTGGTGCTACACTGGGATAGATGTTATGGTATCCTCAGTAAGGAAAGAGAAAGGGGGGTTGGTGCTACACTGGGATAGATGTTTGCTGGTAAACTGCAGATCTTGTTTGATGATTCATCTGTCACTGTTTGTGTTGCTAACCTTAACCAAGTAGTTTACTAAAATACCATTTAGATATGTGGTCTATATGATTGCTGTGATATTATATGAGAACTGCCTCGCCAATTAATTGTGAATATTTATATACATGATATTGGTGCTATAGAGGTGTGTATCTTCTCTATTAATTGAGCCTTTAGCAGCTATTACAAAACTACTGATCTGGGTATTTTAGATTCAGTGCATGTCTACAATTGTATACTTGTGTGGCAGTGTGGAAATGCAAAAGCCTTGCCAGGCATGGGTGTGTGTGTGTGTGTGTGTGTGTGTGTGTGTGTGTGTGTGTGTGTGTGTGTGTGTGTGTGTGTGTGTGTGTGAGTGTGGGGAATATTGGGTGGCAGGGAGGGAGTTCAAATCCTCCATGCAAAAACAAAGGGAATGTGGCTGGAGCCAGGAATTGAATAAGTGATTAAATGATTCATTAAGGATAGCCATGTTGGTGTAAAAGGGGGGATCACGTTCTGTGTTAGTTGTTCCGGATAGGATTGATGTTGGTGTTTGAGGTGGATCTCCGTAAGTGTTTTTGTAGACGTTTGTTTTGGCCCTTGTGTTCTGTATTTTGTGTTCCGTGTTGTGCTGTATTTTATTTCCGTGTTTGTTTGAGTCTCCGTAAATGTTTTGTAGACTTTTTGTTTTGGTCTTTAGCACGAGTTATTTTGTTAAAGGGCATTTAGGCACAGGGAGACCTGGACTGGCCGCCTGGGATTCAAGTGATGCTGCAGGAAAGAGGGCGGCAACCCCGTGGGATCTGCCTGTCAGTCATGGCAGTGACACAGAGAGGGAGGGGAAGAGGGTGTGTGAATTTAAAACAATTAGTGGCTGGGATTTGGGTCTTGGGGGATTGCTGGGCCTATAAAATTTGTTTTTTCTTTGTTGTTTCCTCAGATCTGCCCATCCACTGTTTGTTTAGTGTTAACGAGCTTTTTGTCATGTTTTGGCAAGACTGCGGACGGACGGAGAAAAGTCCCAAAAGAAACTTAAAGAGAAGAAACTAAAGAAATGAGAGAGCAAAGGGAATCTCAGGGCAGACCCCGATAGTGTCTAAAGTTAGCTGAGGAACAGCAAAGAATAGGAGGGAGACCCGGGTCACCCTACAGCCAGCCTGTTCAAAAAACCCGCTGCAGAGTGCACCACCTTTATTTTGTAGTTTTCATTAACTGTGTTTTATTTTCCCTTTTCTTTTTGCCTTTTCGTTTTCAGTATTCTTTGAGCACCTGCACCATATTGTGTACCATGCTGTGGTACTCCAGAGGTCCTGGATACCATAGGGAAGGTGGCCACGGACAACAGTGCCCTCTGTGGGCTAAAAAAGAAATCAGTGAAATAAAAAAAAAAATAAAAATAAATTATGTTTTGTTTCAAACTCAACTAACTCAGCTAACGAGCTCCAATGGGCAAGACCATGGACCAAATTCAAATAACAACGTAATCATTTACAGGCTAGTCTGTCTGTCAATTCAATAAATCATTCATTTAATTCCATAAAATATGAATACATATTTACTGTCTGTTGAACGATTGAGCTGCTCTAGAAGGGAATAATCCTGAACACTTTCTGTTCAATGCTGCACTTTGTACTGTACATTGAACCAGCACTGCTAAACATACCCCACTTTATAGTGTAATAGAGCTATAAAGACTGAAACAAATATACAGGCAGTCGTAAAAGATGCACTCTGATTGCTTAGTCACTTTCCATGTTAAACTGTGACAATATCAAACACAAAGTCACACTTGAACTGCATCTTAAACACAGACTGCCCTCATATGGGTTTATATAGAAATCATAGCAGCTTTGCAGATGAAAAACATCATGAGAATAAAAAGGATCTCATTTAGATTTCATCACAATCACTTCAGTGTCACTAGTGTAGCAAAAGCCTGTTTATTTTAAATAATACTGTAAATATCACAGTTAGAACTAAACATCTTGATTATCAAATAATAGCCTGTCTGTGTATCACAGTTAGAACTAGTGATCTGATTATCAGCAGCCTGTCTGTGTCTGAACAGTTAGAACTAATGATCTGATTATCAGCAGCCTGTCTGTGTATCACAGTTAGAACTAGTGATCTGACTATCAGCAGCCTGCCTGTATCACAGTTAGAACTAGTGATCTGATTATCAGCAGCCTGCCTGTGTATCAAACAGTTAGAACTAGTGATCTGATTATCAAACAGCCTGCCTGTGTTATCACAGTTAGAACTAGTGATCTGATTATCAGCAGCCTGCCTGTGTCACACAGTTAGAACTAGTGATCTGATTATCAGCAGCCTGTCTGTGTATCACAGTTAGAACTAGTGATCTAATTATCAGCAGCCTGCCTGTGTATCACAGTTAGAACTAGTGATCTAATTATCAGCAGCCTGTCTGTGTATCACAGTTAGAACTAGTGATCTAATTATCAGCAGCCTGCCTGTGTATCACAGTTAGAACTAGTGATCTGATTATCAGCAGCCTGTCTGTGTATCACAGTTAGAACTAGTGATCTGATTATCAGCAGCCTGCCTGGGTATCACAGTTAGAACTAGTGATCTGATTATCAGCAGCCTGTCTGTGTATCACAGTTAGAACTAGTGATCTGATTATCAGCAGCCTGCCTGTGTATCACAGTTAGAACTAATGATCTGATTATCAGCAGCCTGTCTGTGTATCACAGTTAGAACTAGTGATCTGATTATTATTTCTTCTTGTTATTTGTTTACCAGGTAGCTTTGCAGTGCATGGGTTAGGGTTAGGGTTATAGAGAGAAGCTGGTTGAAATGGCTCTCAGTGTGTGGAGCAGTGCATGGGTTAGGGTTAGGGTTATAGAGAAGCTGGTTGAAATGGCTCTCAGTGTGTGGAGCAGTGCATGGGTTAGGGTTAGGGTTACATAGAGAAGCTGGTTGAAATGGCTCTCAGTGTGTGGAGCAGTGCATGGGTTAGGGTTAGGGTTATAGAGAGAAGCTGGTTGAAATGGCTCTCAGTGTGTGGAGCAGTGCATGGGTTAGGGTTAGGGTTATAGAGAGAAGCTGGTTGAAATGGCTCTCAGTGTGTGGAGCAGTGCATGGGTTAGGGTTAGGGTTAGCTGGTTGAAATGGCTCAGTTGAAATGGCTCTCTGGTTGAAATGGCTGTGTGTGTGGAGCAGTGCATGGGTTAGGGTTAGGGTTATAGAGAGAAGCTGGTTGAAATGGCTCTCAGTGTGTGTTGCAGTGCATGGGTTAGGGTTAGGGTTATAGAGAGAAGCTGGTTGAAATGGCTCTCAGTGTGTGGAGCAGTGCATGGGTTAGGGTTACGATTATAGAGAGAAGCTGGTTGAAATGGCTCTCAGTGTGTGGAGCAGTGCATGGGTTAGGGTTAGGGTTATAGAGAGAAGCTGGTTGCTGAATAATAATCAGAATCAGAACCAGAATTTCACTAACCTTTACTATGCTGTGAATCCCAGAAGGACAACAAGACAATTAAAAGAGAAACTGTATCCCACACGTTTTAAACTCTCTGCTGCATATTATTAAAACAATAATGATAATAATAATAATAATAATAATCTGTAAATTTCATGTCTTCCACAACATGTATTTAGCCCCATAGCATGAAAGCCACTGTATAAATGAAAGCTGTAATGACTTTTGAATTTCAAAATTCTCTGTCTGAGTACAAAACAATCACTTAACTGGAGTTCTGACTGTGTGCTTGTTTTTTAAATTAGATTGCAGTTTCCATTGTAGCATCACCACATATGAACTGTGCAGCACAGGATTACTATAGCCTACTGCATAATAATAATAATAATAATTCAGACATTATCAAGGTTATGAAGTTTGCTGTGTATCACCCACGCCTCTGAAGAGTAGCCAGTGTGACCAATAGAGAGCAGGGGCGTAGAAATCAGGGGGTGTGCCCAAAACAAATGCTGAAACATCACTGAAAATGGGGGTTTAGTATTTCCCAAACCAAGCCAGAAAGTGTAACATTTTCTCATTTAGTTTTGGATTTACATGTTTACATTAACATCATTGTATTTAGGCTGCAAGCTCTATAGCTGTCCAGCCAATAGGAGTGGAGAGGAGGGGCGGAGACAGCAGTGACTTTGTCTTTGTTACGTAGAGAGGCAAGCAGCTTGACAGAGTGCTCAGAGTTATTCAGCTCTACTAGTTTAAAAAAACAATTGTAACTATTAAAGATACTAGTTTGTCATAAATATTAGAGCTGCACAGGGTGTTTAGTGTTGGACCCGTGAACAGGAAACAGTTTTAACCTCAGAAGCTCGATAGCGTTCACAAACAGCCTCCTCTCCTCAATGATAATCTATGGGGTTTGACTCGATAGCGTTCACAAACAGGCTCCTCTCCTCAATGATAATCTATGGGGTTTGACTCGATAGCTGTTCACAAACAGGCTCCTCTCCTCAATGATAATCTATGGGGTTTGACCTCGATAAGCTCACAAACAGGCTCCTCTCCTCAATGATAATCTATGGGGTTTGACTCGATAGCGCTCACAAACAGACTCCTCTCCAGCTCAATGATAATCTATGGGGTTTGACTCGATAGCGTTCACAAACAGACTCCTCTCCTCAATGATAATCTATGGGGTTTGACTCGATAGCATTCACAAACAGACTCCTCTCCTCAATGATAATTATGGGGTTTGACTTGATAGCATTCAGGCAGACTCCTCTCCTCAATGATTGATCTATGGGGTTTGACCTCTATAAACCAATAAGCACAAAACAGACTCTCTCCTCAATGATAATCTATGGGGTTTGACTGATAGCGCTCACAAACAGACTCTCTCCTCAATGATAATCTATGGGGTTTGACTCGATAGCGCTCACAAACAGGCTCCTCTCCTCAATGATAATCTATGGGGTTTGACCGATAGCAGTTCACAAACAGACTCCTCTCCTCAATGATAATCTATGGGGTTTGACTCGATAGCTTCACAAACAGGCTCCTCCAGCTCAATGATAATCTATGGGGTTTGACCTCGATAGTGTTCACAAACAGGCTCCTCTCCTCAATGATAATCTATGGGGTTTGACTCGATAGCTTCACAAACAGGCTCCTCTCCTCAATGATAATCTATGGGGTTTGACTCGATATAGCGTTCACAAACAGGCTCCTCTCCTCAATGATAATCTATGGGGTTTGACTGCATAGCGCTCACAAACAGGCTCCTCTCCTCAATGATAATCTATGGGGTTTGACTCGATAGTGTTCACAAACAGGCTCCTCTCCTCAGTGATAATCTATGGGGTTTGACTCGATAGCACTCACAAACAGGCTCCTCTCCTCAATGATAATCTATGGGGTTTGACTCGATAGCTGCTCACAAACAGGCTCCTCCCTCAATGATAATCTATGGGGTTTGACTCGATAGCTGTTCACAAACAGACTCCTCTCCTCAATGATAATCTATGGGGTTTGACCAGGATAGCGCTCACAAACAGACTCCTCTCCTCAATGATAATAATCTATGGGGTTTGACTCGATAGCGTTCACAAACAGACTCCTCTCCTCAATGATAATCTATGGGTTTGACTCGATAGCGTTCACAAACAGGCTCCTCTCCTCAATGATAATCTATGGGGTTTGACTCGATAGCGTTCACAAACAGACTCCTCTCCTCAATGATAATCTATGGGGTTTGACTTCGATAGCGTTCACAAACAGGCTCCTCTCCTCAATGATAATCTATGGGGTTTGACTCGATAGCAGCCTTCACAAACAGGCTCCTCTCCTCAATGATAATCTATGGGGTTTGACTTCGATAGCGTTCACAAACAGGCTCCTCTCCTCAATGATAATCTATGGGGTTTGACTCGATAGCGTTCACAAACAGGCTCCTCTCCTCAATGATAATCTATGGGGTTTGACTCGATAAGCGTTCACAAACAGACTCCTCTCCTCAATGATAATCTATGGGGTTTGACTCTATAGCTGTTCACAAACAGACTCCCTCTCCTCAATGATAATCTATGGGGTTTGACTCGATAGCGTTCACAAACAGACTCCTCTCCTCAATGATAATCTATGGGGTTTGACTCGATAAGCGTCACAAACAGGCTCCTCTCCTCAATGATAATCTATGGGGTTTGACTCGATAGCGTTCACAAACAGGCTCCTCTCCTCAATGATAATCTACAGGGTTTGACTCAAACAGACTCCTCAATGATAATCTATGGGGTTTGACTCGATAGCGTTCACAAACAGACTCCTCTCCTCAATGATAATCTATGGGGTTTGACTCGATAGCGTTCACAAACAGGCTCCTCTCCAGCTCAATGATAATCTATGGGGTTTGACTCCAGGCTCCTCTCCTCAATGATAATCTATGGGGTTTGACTCGATAGCGTTCACAAACAGGCTCCTCTCCTCAATGATAATCTATGGGGTTTGACTCGATAGCGTTCACAAACAGGCTCCTCTCCTCAATGATAATCTATGGGGTTTGACTCGATAGCGTTCACAAACAGACTCCTCTCCTCAATGATAATCTATGGGGTTTGACTCTATAGCGTTCACAAACAGACTCCTCTCCTCAATGATAATCTATGGGGTTTGACTCGATAGCGTTCACAAACAGACTCCTCTCCTCAGTGATAATCTATGGGGTTTGACTCGATAGCGTTCACAAACAGGCTCCTCTCCTCAATGATAATCTATGGGGTTTGACTCGATAGCGTTCACAAACAGGCTCCTCTCCTCAATGATAATCTATGGGGTTTGACTCGATTTTTTCTCACAAACAGACTCCTCTCCTCAATGATAATCTATGGGGTTTGACTCGATAAGCGTTCACAAACAGACTCCTCTCCTCAATGATAATCTATGGGTTTGACTCTATAGCGTTCACAAACAGGCTCCTCTCCTCAATGATAATCTATGGGGTTTGACTCGATAGCGTTCACAAACAGGCTCCTCTCCTCAATGATAAATCTATGGGGGTTTGACTCGATAGCGTTCACAAACAGGCTCCTCTCCTCAATGATAATCTATGGGTTTGACTCGATAGCGTTCACAAACAGACTCCTCTCCTCAATGATAATCTATGGGGTTTGACTCGATAGCGTTCACAAACAGGCTCCTCTCCAGCTCAATGATAATCTATGGGGTTTGACTCGATAGCGTTCACAAACAGGCTCCTCTCCTCAATGATAATCTATGGGGTTTGACTCGATAGCGTTCACAAACAGGCTCCTCTCTACCTCAATGATAATCTATGGGGTTTGACTTCGATAGCGTTCACAAACAGGTTCCTCTCTCAATGATAATCTATGGGGTTTGACTCGATAGCGTTCACAAACAGAGAATGATAATCTATGGGGTTTGACTCCAGATAAGCGTTCACAAACAGACTCCTCTCCTCAATGATAATCTATGGGGTTTGACTTGATAAGCGTTCACAAACAGGCTCCTCTCCTCAATGATAATCTATGGGTTTGACTTGATAGCATTCACAAACAGACTCCTCTCCTCAATGATAATCTATGGGGTTTGACTCGATAGCTCCTCTCCTCAATGATAATCTATTTGACACATGAAAACTCACAAACAGACCCTTGACCATCTATGGGGTTTGACTCAAGCTTCTCTCCTCTCCAGCTCAATGATAATCTATGGGGTTTGACTCGATAGCGTTCACAAACAGACTCCTCTCCTCAATGATAATCTATGGGGTTTGACTGATAAACCAGGTTAACAGACTCCTCTCCTCAATGATAATCTATGGGGTTTGACTTGATAGCGTTCACAAACAGACTCCTCTCCAGCTCAATGATAATCTATGGGGTTTGACTCGATAGCGTTCACAAACAGACTCCTCTCCGTTTGATAATCTATGGGTTTGACTCGATCCTCAGACTCCTCTCCTCAATGATAATCTATGGGGTTTTTGACTACGATAGTTTGTTCACAAACAGGCTCCTTCCTCAATGATAATCTATGGGGTTTGACTCGATAGCGTTCACAAACAGACTCTCTCTCCTCAATGATAATCTATGGGGTTTGACTCGATAGTGTTCAATAAACAGGCTCCTCTCCTCAATGATAATCTATGGGGTTTGACATTCAGAAACAGAGCTGTTCTCCTCAATGATAATCTATGGGGTTTGACTTCGATAGTGTTCACAAACAGGCTCCTCTCCTCAATGATAATCTATGGGGTTTGACTCGATAGCGTTCACAAACAGACTCCTCTCCTCAATGATAATCTATGGGGTTTGACCAGGGTTCACAAACAGGCTCCTCTCCTCAATGATAATCTATGGGGTTTGACTCGATAGACAGACAGCTCTCCATAATGATAATCTATGGGGTTTGACTCGATAGCGTTCACAAACAGACTCCTCTCCGCAATGATAATCTATGGGGTTTGACTCGATAGCGTTTGTAAACAGACTCCTCTCCGTTTGATAATCTATGGGGTTTGACTTGATAGCCTCACAAACAGGATCCTCTCCATATCAATGATAATCTATGGGGTTTGACTTGCACAAACAGGCTCCTCTCCTCAATGATAATCTATGGGGTTTGACTCGATAAGCGTTCACAAACAGACTCCTCTCCTCAATGATAATCTATGGGGTTTGAGCTCATGGTAAAAAAAATAGATAAAAAACACTCACACACCTTTTTTTTCAATTGCAGTGTTTCACACTATGAGTCACATCATTTAATGAATTGATTCCAGCTCCTCGACTACATAGCTACTGTTTACCTTTTTCACTGCAAACCACATACCATTGAGCAGTATCACTTTTCATCTCAATCACAGACTGTGGTTCATTTCATTGAGATTCTCACTGTAAAAGAAACATACCATTGACCAGTATCACTTTTCATCTCAATCACAGACTGAGTCTTCCTCATTACATTCTCAAGAATCTATGAAAAGACCTAGGAGTTTATGTTGACTCAGAAATGTCTTCATCTAGACAATGTCGGGAAGCTATAAAAAAGGCCAACAAGATGCTTGGATATATTGGTAGAAGTGTTGAATTTAAATCAAGGGAAGTAATGTTAAAACTTTACAATGCATTAGTAAGACCTCACCTAGAATATTGTGTTCAGTTCTGGTCACCTTGTTACAAAAAGGATATTGCTGCTCTAGAAGAGTGCAAAGAAGAGCAACCAGAATTATCCCGGTTTAAAAGGCATGTCGGATGCAGACAGGCTAAAAGAATTGAATCTATTCAGTCTTGAACAAAGAAGACTACGGAGCCATCTGATTCAAACACTCAAAAGGAAGGTATAGACAATGTCGAGAGAAGGGACTTTTTTGACCTGAAAAAAAGAAACAAGGACCAGGGGTTACAAATGGTGATTAGATAAAGGGGCATTCAGAACAGAAAAGGAGGAGGCACTTTTTACACAGAGAATTGGAGGGTCTGGAACCAACTCCCCAGTAATGTTGTTGAAGCTGACACCCTGGGATCCTTCAAGAAGCTGCTTGATGAGATTCTGGGATCAATAAGCTTAACAACCAAAATTAGGGTTAAATGAGGCGAATGGCCTCCTCTAGAAGTAAACTTTCTTATGTTCTTATGTTCTTATTAACAAACCAAGTTCGTAAGTGCTCTGGGTTTTCTGTTCCGACCAATTATGGATCGTTATCGCTGTTTCCTGTTTGACAATGTGGGCAATAATCCTTCCATTATCAGTGTACTAGAGAGGCCGTTTGAAAGAGCTTTGAAACACACTTTAAAGTTCTAAGTGTAAAAAGTTGTCAGGATGTTAATGAAAAGAATAATTACAGGTTGGGGTTTAAACAGCTGTAGCAGGAGGGAGGGTTAAAGATTTTTCAGAACCACGTTTACTGTTGAAGAGAGCTGTTCTATTAGCTATTGAAGAAGAACACACAGATTTAGAGTCTGCTTACCTGCTTTCAAGAGGACCTGCACTCTGTCTTCGGGTTCAGTTCAGCTCTAAAACTCTTTTAAGAATAAATAGAAACAGGTTTTTAAACCACATCTGTAGAACAGAGGAGAGATATGAGAAGTGTATTCTAAAGATTTACACACTTTGTAAAGAACTTCCCATCTGTTTGGTAGGAGCTTTCTGCCTGAAGTAGCCTGTCTAAAGCTAACGTTCAGGTCAAAGTATAATTCCTGGTTTTATTGCAGTTACCTCAGAAACAACCCTGAAAAAAATGAATGAGAGCCAGAGGAATATTTATATTATTATTATTATATTTCTTAAACCAACACATGATCCTTTTCACAGAACTGAGCTTACAGTGATTTAAAGATATTCACAAAATTTAATAGTAATTAAATGTTTATAGTTTTGGGTTTTTTCACTGGAGCAATCCATTTTCAACACCCTGCTCAAAGGTTCAGCAGCAGTGTCCCCCACCTGGGATTGAACCCCAATACTCCAATAGTGATAACCTGGCATCCAAATCCCTAACCACTTACTCCACACTGGAAAAGATGAAACAATTGAGAGGGACCATATCTCAAGGGAAACAGGGTCAGGGAGAGAAACTATCAACAATGTCCTGAGGAGATAGGATGGAGGATCGGAAAATAGGCTGTAAAATAAGCTGTAAATAAGTTGTAAAGAGAAGCTGAAGAAGGAGGAGTTATTAAGAGATCACAAGGTCACGTAGTGAGAGGGTGTGTAAGAAGTGAGTGAGGAATAGGTTAGTGAGCAGCGATAGAAGACCATCTGTTCCGGTGCCTCTGTGTGTCTCTGTGTGCATCTGTGTGTCTCTGTTCCAGTGCCTATGAGTGTCTCTGTGTTATAAGAGTGAAGGAGAGTGTCTCTGTGTTTCATTTGGTGTTAGGGTTAGAATAGTCTGTGTGTTTGTGTGTCTCTGTGTGTCACTGTGTGCCTCAGTGTCTCTGTTCCAGTGTCTCTGTGTGCCTCTGTGTGTCTCTGTTCCAGCGCCTCTGTGTGTCACTGTGTGCTTCTGTGTCTCTGTGTGTCTCTGTGTGCCTCTGCCCTCACAGAGACTAATGGAACTGTATTTTATTCTCTCTGTACTAGATTGCTGATGCATTTACAGTCTGTGTAACTGTGTGTTTTTTTCAGGTTTTTTTTGCCTCTCGCTGTGCAGCAGTGATCTGTCTCAAGGCCCTTATATATTGTCAGAATTAAACCATAGATATGCATGTGTGCATGTTTATTTTTTTAATATTATATTGAAAACCCTGAACCTAATTTTAATACATTTTATTAACTCATGTTGTCTCATACAGACACACCAATAGTGCTGGTTGTTTTGTTGTATATTGTGGTAAAAATACCCAATCATTTCAGTATTGTATCACAAAAATATCTGTAATTCTGTTTGAAATATCCTCCTTTTTACTGAACTCGTTCAAGAAGGAGAAATGTACATTATCAACCAATACAGACCAACAGGATGCAGTCTGAGCTTGACAATGTAAAAACGCTGAACAGTGTTTTGGTGCCCCCTACTGGATACATTGAAGCTTTTAAACTGGAACAACTTGTAACTTTTGAAGAGCTGCAATCTAACGCCACGCAAATAGAATATAGTGGAGCTTATTGATAAAACCTAAGAGATGTATTGTCATGCTTTAAAAATAAATGGTTATTCTGTAGGCTACTTATTACAGTATTTCTGATGATCACATTACTGAAACAGAAAAGAATCCCAATTTGAATATCCTGAGCATCAAAAGTAACCTATCACTTATATTTGAGCATCAAAAATAAACCTCTCACTTATATTTGGATAAAATTCACTAGATGTGATCGAAAAACGACAGACTCTGTTTCAGAGCAGGTGCAGTGACTTTTTATTGTGCTGATTAACAATTGACGAAATCACGAAGATGCTGCAGAATGATCTGTGGATCTCGGGCAGGTGTTGTGACTCTTGGTCTCCCAGTTGGTGGCGCTGTCCTTGACAGAGTGTGTCTGGTTATACCGTCTCTCCAGGTTTGAAATCGCTGGCTGTGAGCCCCCAAGACGGCGAGCCACAGCACGCTGCCCTCGTCCAGCCTCCAGCACGCCGATCGCACGAAGGAGCCGCTCTCTCGACAGACGCGGCGTGTCGGGGTTTATCTGTGATTTTTTATTTATTGCTTTTATTGAAGCTTGCAATTCAACAGCTGAAATCAATCCATATCCAGTGTCCAATCAACTTGTCTCACTAATTAGGTGATTAAGTGCTTCAGTCATAGTCACTGAAGCGTGTCATGGTCAAGGATGAATGTCCATCATTTAAAAGAAAACAAAAATAAAAAAATTTTTTTTTTTTTTTTTTTTTTAAGTAAATGTGTTATAATAGTTTATTTTGATGCTCGGTATATATCTATATGCATACATTTTATAATTATAACTTAAAGCACTATAGTCTCGAAGCATTTAAAATAGATAAATACAATGGGCCCCACATTGTAACGTCCCTGTGCTGCCCCTCCACTTGTGTCACTGAACACTGAACATAAGAACATAGGAAAGTTTACAAACGAGAGGAGGCCATTCAGCCCATCTTGCTCGTTTGGTTGTTTGAAGACTCTGCTTCTCCTGAATGAACACACTTGGTACAGACCGGGGACAACAATTATAGTCCCAAATACAGCTTCACCAAAAGTACTGTTGGGCGCAGTAATATAAATGCAGAGTATTGTATGAGAATATTTACCTTTGTTTCCATAGTGATGGGGCGCTTCTCTCCAGCCGTTGTTTTTTTTCTGTCAAATCCGGGCAGTTAAACTAAAAAGCTATTAAACTAATATATATAATGTTTTTTTTTTTTTTAATATATATATATATATATTTTAAAAACATATATTATATTCCATTTTATTTTAAAATCAAAAATAATTCAATTTCTTTTGAAAACAAAAATAACCGCCGCTTGCCATCTTCCCGTCGACGTCGTAGTTCGTCGTTCGTTAAATTTGAATTTTGAATGATGAGCCGAGCCCAGTGCCCGCGCGCTCAGCGTCACGAGCTCGCTCCTCCCCCGCGCTCCGCGGCGGCTCCCTGAATACGTCACTGCAGCCCTGCAGCCCCGTTAAACCCCCGTGCAAAGAGAGATGCCCGACCCTTTGAAAAGCTTCCTGCAGCAGTATAGCATGGTAGCAATTTAGAAACGTCTCCGAACTTTTATTATAGCCTCCTATAGTCTTATCAGATTGCATTTGGGTAAAGTATAATCCACTAACGATTTTGAACAAATACCACAATTATTGAACTGGATCGTTTAAGTACTAAAGATCAGTTTTTAGAAGGGTGTTTATAAACATTCTCTTAGGTTAATCCCTGCTTTGAAGAATGAAAATAAACATCACAGCCTCTCTGAATCAGTTGAAAACAGGTTTTATTGTCTAAAGTGATGGTTGCTAACAACATCACGTGACCTGTTTTGCACTTCCATTAGCGAGATCTCAGATGTGCAACTTTCACAGAAACACGTGTTATAACAAACTCGTGACGTCATTTAAAATACCTGTTACTAAATCAGGTTCATGCAAGTTCTCAGTTTCCATGCCTTACTCTCAGGAAGTCTCTTACACTTGCAGCTCTATAAAGCTATGGTAGCAGCACAATGCAAACAGTCTACCAGCAATGAGGACAGATCTAACAGCATTGGACAGGCATGATAGTGCTGCACATGGAGCAGGTGCACAGCAGCAAGGACAGGCATGATAGTGCTGCACATGGAGCAGGTGCACAGCAGCAAGGACAGGCATGATAGCGCTGCACATGGAGCAGGTGCACAGCAGCAAGGACAGGCATGATAGTGCTGCACATGGAGCAGGTGCACAGCAGCAAGGACAGGCATGATAGCGCTGCACATGGAACAGGTGCACAGCAGCAAGGACAGGCATGATAGTGCTGCACATGGAGCAGGTGCACAGCAGCAAGGACAGGCATGATAGCGCTGCACATGGAGCAGGTGCACAGCAGCAAGGACAGGCATGCTGGTTTAGCTGCTCCAAGACATCAGAGTGGATCAGCAATGGCAAAACAAAGGGGTTGTTTTATTGTTGAGTTTCTTTGTACTCTGTGGGATTGCTGTGTTTTTCATGATTATTTTTCCATTTCCTTATGGTTTTTTTTATCATGTAACTAATATTTCCTTGTTATTGTATATTTGTATCCGTCTGTATTCCTTCCATACAAACTATTTGAGATCTAGCCCTGTTTACTTGTTCTAGGTTAAATGCCCAGACTCAGCCAGTCTCTTATCTGTATTGTCACTTTACCTTTTAGGAGGTGCAGCTCCCCCTAGCGGGCACTTAAAACAATATAGAAAATAACAAATGATTATTTATCACAAGGTTTGTAACAAACAGTTTAATTTCCCTGACAGTTGTGCACAGACACCTCAAATGATATTTCCATTCATCGTCAGCAGCTTTAAGTGACAGTTTCTTAGTTTTCTTTTCTGATTTCCTGCAGTCGTTCAGAGTGGTTCTTATTGTAATCGCTCCAGTATTGTTAAGGTGTGTTGAGTTTGAGTTTACTCAGCTATTGATCCACTGCAAAGAAATCGCCTTTTAAAAATCAAATTTGACAAAAACATATTTGCAATATATATGTATATATATGTCTGCCTATAAAATAATGCAAACCTAACAGTGTTCAGGGTCCCTGAATATCCTTCCCACAATGCACGAGCACTGCGGGCAACAGGCTGACTGAATGCTCCAAGACATCATGGATCCTAATGCTGAAGAGTCTGGTTCCGACATTAATGTTACAGTAGAACCTGTCCAGTCAGCATTGGATTTGGATTAACAGAGTGCTGGATTACAGAGCTACTTTGTAATCCAATACTGCACATAAACAAATATCATGATTATTTTCCAACACCCCCTCCAATTTTTATCATGTAACAATATTTCATTATTAACCATTATTTGTATCCGTCTATTGTTTGTTCCATACAAACTATTTGAGATCCAGCACTGTTTAAATCTAGGTTAAATGCCCAGACTCAATATCTCTTATCAGTATTGTAAAGCACCTTTTTGATTACAGAATAGCTTAGCGGGCAATAAAGAAATGCAATTAAATAAAACAATATAGAAATAATCAATGATTATTTTTCCAGTTTGTAACAAACAGTTTAATTTCTCTGATTCCAGTTCCACAGACACCTCAAATGATATTTTCATTCATCGTCCAGCAGTCTTTGGTGACAGTTTCTTAGTTTTCCAGTTCCATTTCAGTCTATGGTAAGAGTAGTTCTATTCCAGTTCCACTCCAGTCTTGTTAATGCAGTGTTGAGTTCCAGTTTGGTAATGCAGCGCTATTCAGTTCCACCCAGTTCCAGTGCAAAGAAATCACCTTTTCCAAATCCACTCCAATCTATGACAAAAAGCATATTCCATATATATATATATATGGTGTGCAGCAAAAATAATGCAAACCTAACAGTGTTCAGAGGTCCCTGGTAATCCTTCCCACAATGCACGAGCACTGTGGGCAACAGACTGATTGAATGCACCCCAGGGTCCTAATGCAGCAAGATTCCAGTTCCACTCCAGTTAATGGTACAGCAAAACCTGTCCAGTCCAGCATTGCTCTGGGCCAGGATTACTATTCCAGTTCCATTACAGTCTACTGTCTAATGCAATACTCCAGTTCCACAAAGTCTAATGTAATGCAACTATTCCAGTTCCACTCCAATGATTAGGAAACAGTATTTCATTTCCACCATTCACTTCTATGCAGCACTATTCCAGTTCCACTCAAACCTCTGGTAATAGCACTTTCCAGTTCAAATACAGTGTGAAGGTGCAGCCCTATTCCAGTTCCAATATGGTAAAACACCCAGTTCCAGAGTAAAGCAGTTTATTCCAGTTCCAGAATAGTCTCTGGTAAATACATTCCAGTTCCAAGAGTTTCTCAATCAGCACTATTCCAGTTCCACTCCAGTCTCTGGTAATGCAGCACTATTCCAGTTCCACTCCAGTCTCTGGTAATGCAGCACTATTCCAGTTCCACCCAGTCTATGGTAATGCAGCACTATTCCAGTTCCACTCCAGTCTATGGTAATGCAGCACTATTCCAGTTCCACTCCAGTCTATGGTAATGCAGCACTATTCCAGTTCCACTCCAGTCTATGGTAATGCAGCACTATTCCAGTTCCACTCCAGTCTCTGGTAATGCAGCACTATTCCAGTTCCACTCCAGTCCATGGTAATGCAGCACTATTCCAGTTCCACTCCAGTCTCTGGTAATGCAGCACTATTCCAGTTCCACCCAGTCTCTGGTAATGCAGCACTATTCCAGTTCCACTCCAGTGTGCTGCAATGCAGCAGCTCAATCCAGTTGCTGACTGCTCCTGATCCTGATCCAGGGTTTTCCTGAGACAGATTCCAGTTCCACTCAGAGTTTAACTGGTAATGCAGCACTATTCCAGTTCCAAACTCCAGTCCTGGGGACCCCCTGCAGCACTATTTTCAGTTCCAACCAGTCTCAATGGTAACTGACCCTTGAGCACTATTCCAGTTCCACCCCCTTTTCTCTGGTTTTCAATGAACATTTGCTTATTCCAGTTCCACTAACATTTGATAAGTAACTGCAACTATTCCAGTTCCAAAAGTAAAAAAATCTGGTAATGCAAATTACTATTCCAGTTCCACTCCAGTGGTCTCTTGGTAACCCAACACTATTCCAGTTCCCATTAGACCAGTCTATGGTAACAGCAGCACTATTCCAAGTCCACTCCAGTCTATGGTAATGCAGCACTATTCCAGTTCCACTCCAGTCTCTGGTAATGAAAACACTATTCCAGTTCCACCCAGTCTGGGGTTGGGAAATGCAGCACTATTCCAGTCCCACTCCAGTCTCATGGTTTAATGCAGCACTATTCCAGTTCCACTCCAGTCTCTGGTAATGCAGCACTATTCCAGTTCCACTCCAGTCTCTGGTAATGCAGCACTATTCCAGTTCCACCCTTCAGTCTATAGCACACTGCCTTTAATGCACTTTAACTGCAGCACTATTCCAGTTCCCTATTTTAGTGTGCTGCACAACCCAATCTGGAGAGCTTTTATTTCCTCTGCTGACTGCTCCTGATCCTGATCCGAGGTTTTCCTGAGACAGATGTCAGAGACACACAAGGAGGCTTTTAGAGTTTAACTCATTGCAATATTTTTGTATTTTGGATGATGACAATTCTTGATATTTAGAGTTGATCAACCATTGAAATCACAGAGTGCATTTCAGGGTAAATATCATAATAATAATAATCAACTGTAAAGACACTGTGTGGAGGCATAATAACTGTAACATTATGGAGGCAGCTGACAAATGAAAGGGTTATTATTAATACTCTTGAAGAAGAATCAAAGAATAACAACATGAGTTCAATATCTCAAAACAGTAGATCTTTATCATCCTGAAAAAACAAAAAATGGATGAACCCAACCAGCATCTTAGGACACAGGTTAAAGTGAAGGATACCCCATTAGAGTTTGCAATAGGGATTCTTAAAGAGTGAATCAGAAAGTTTCCATCTCCATTTTCAGTGCTGTAAAGGATGATGACAGGTAGAGATAGCGAGTGCTGCCCCCTGTCTGTACACATACTGGCTAATACTGACTTACCTTGACTTACCACCAGCGAGACACGGGGAACCTGGAAAAATATATACAGATTGTTCAGTTTGTTTCTTATATTTGTGTTAAAAATAAATACAAACTTGCAAAATGTTTATTTTGTAAATTAGCTGTGCATGTTTAATGATGAAATAATGATTTGTTAATGAACTATCCCTGAGACTGGGCTGAGCTGTTTAAGAAGAAGCCTGCATGTGTGCTGTGACAGGCCAGGTGAAATGTGTGCACTGACTGGGAGGCTCACCTTGGATCCTGCAGTATTGAAGGAGCAGCAGAGTGAACACAATGAAATGAATCAGAGTGAAGCTCACTCTGTAGCCAATAGCAACAGCGCTGTGCCAGGACGCTGGGGGAAGGAAGGTACAGTATGAGTGTGTGCGAGTGACTTCCATACACCTTGACTGAGCTGACAGGGATTCAAGAACATTACCCTGCTCGCACTCGCTCTATAGGAACAGCCTTCAGCCACTCTGTCACTCGAATGGCTGTCTGCTGTAAATGCATTTTATTTGAACCATCATTTTATAAGATCTGCAGTCAGGGAATCAATGTGATGATTGTTTGTCAGGAAGTGGAAAAAGAATGATTTGTTTAAAATGTAATCAAACCCATACATATTATTATTATTTATTTCTTAGCAGATTCCCTTATCCAGGGTGACTTACAATTGTTACAAGATATCACATTATTTTTACATACAATTACATTATTTTTTACACATTATTTTAACATACAATTACCCATTTATACAGTTGGGTTTTTTACTGGCGCAATCTAGGTAAAGTACCTTGCTCAAGGGTACAGCAGCAGTGTCCCCCACCTGGGATTGAACCCACGACCCTCCTGTCAAGAGTCCAGACCCCTAACCACTACTCCACACTGATGCCCTAAAGCTATAACGTTAGTGGGAAATATACCACTGAATTTTCAAAGTGTAAAAACTGTACTGTGCAGCATTTGTTCCCAATCCACTGTGTTGCAATTGCTGATAATTCTGCGGTCTGTTTTGGCTCTATCTCTTCACACAGGGAATATAATGGGTTCACATTTACAAAGAAATATAAGCTTAGTGATTGCATTTAAAAAGTGGATTGTAATAATCATTCAATCCATTGTGTTGTAATTGCTGGTAATTCAGTGGTCTGTTTATTCTGTTTCTTCAGGGAATGGGAATATAATGGGATCACAATGTGACCTATTTTACTGTGAGATCACTTTCAATCATCAAGGACAGTCATTTAGGATGGGTTTGTAATCTTACTTTGCACTTCAATGTGTAGCTCCTGGCTGCTCTTCTCAACTCCCTGTGACTCCACAGCACACGTGTAGCTCCCAGTGTGGCTCTTCTCAGTGCTGGCTATGCTGTACAGTGCAGAGTCAGTGCTGCTAGTCACAGGCTCCCCGTCTCTCACAATGGTGTAGTGGAGTTCAGGGCGGGGGGTTTTGTTCACTGCTGCCTCACAGGTCAGGTTAAGAGCCTCTCCCTCCTTCACTGTGGCTCCTGGAGAGGCTGTCAGAGTCACCCTGGAGAACAGAGCTATGAAAAGATGACAGGTTAGTGATTGTGAAGCTGTCTGACCAAGATATTCAAATCAATCAGAACCAGCATCTTCCATAGAGTGAGATTCCCTCAGAGCCCCCTGCTGCTTAGAGTTCAGCATGACCTGCACCCACAGGCTCTGTTCACATGGACTTGTTAACTGTGTTGATCTCTAATAAAAGCAGCTCAATGTTACCGTCTCTCAGTGGTATTGAGGGCATCGCTCTGGATTCTAACATTTGTAGATTCTCTGTCTGTGAATGTGTTCTCTTGGTTGATTAGCCCTTATTTCCACACATACAGTGCTGGACAGCACAGTGCAACAGACCTATTCATAGAATGTGTAACATGCATAATAATCCAAAATGATCATTCATTCCAATTGGACGTTAACAAAAGGATTGACTGATTCATAATTAAACTTTGAATGTTTCATAAAAAAAATCTTTGATATGGATAGCAAACATAGATTCTATTTTTGTTTAGAAATAAATTGGCAAACAGCAGAAAATATGCAATCTTGTATACAATGTCTGTATGAATTATTTTTTTTATATAAAACAATAATAACAACAACAACAACAACAACGAAGAAGGCTTGAGAGAGATGGGATGTGAATCAGATAATGTGGGGGTATGCAAATTAGCAATTACTAATACCACAGCACTGCCTGACATCAGAATTACTAACACAGCCCCACATCAATTACAATACATTGACAAACACCAAGTTTGTTATGAACCCTCCTAATAAAGCAGGTGAATCTAACATGCTATTGTAGTAAAGGCACTCCAGCAGCACATCACTGTGTTTTTTACTGACATGTCAATGGTTCTGATTGACTGTCTTGCTGCTCCCCGTTGCCTGGCGCCCTATAATTATGACTCATTATCACTGAATGATACTTTGCTGCTGCTTTGATTTGTAATATAATAATAACTCACATGACTTTACATGTTTAGTATCTGTGTCTTTCCTCCCGAGTATTCTGTTTCATACTGTTGTGTGTGTAAAAGTTCCAAATTGAACAAATAATAAAAATATTTAAAACTATTTCATTTAAAAAAAAATAAAATAAAAAATAAAAAAATCTGCAGTGTAATCAATGTATAACCACATTGACAAATATCCAATTTGTTATGAACCCTCCTCTAAAGCAGGGAATTAACATGATTAAAGAAACATTTTGAAATGGCAATATATCACATTTTTTTACTACCACTATCAATGGTTCACATTTGACTGTCTTGGGGCTTGCTCATAAGCACTTACAAGCATTCAGTGTATTTTGGTCTGGCCTCTCTGCTTTGATTTGTAATATTCTAGTCTACTCAGAGTCAGATGTTTAGTATCTGTGTCCAGGAAGAGCTTTCATATCATAAAACTTTGCTAGGACCCGGTACTTCATCACCTGAAACTTTTGTTTGGGCATTAACACAGCTGTGGAATAGACTCCAGAACCAATGTATATCCAATCATTACAGACAGAGAAGGGTTACATGAGGAAAGATACATTTTAGAATGAACCTACCTTCACTGACACCCGCACCTTTGCAGAAAATACATTAACACAGCTGGAATAGATTCAGTGTGAATGTCTGGCTGTTTTTTTTAGACATTACAGACAGAGAAGAGGGTGACCAGGAAGAGCTCTCTGTTAGAAAACCTTGCCTCTCACTGACACCAGCACCTGAGCAGAGTTGACATTAACACAGCTGGAATAGACTCCAGTGTGAATGTATCTGTGAGACATTACAGACAGAGAAGAGGGTGAGGACTCTCTCTGTTAGAATGAACCTACCTCTCACTGACACCCGCACCTCTGCAGAGTCACATTAACACAGCTGGAATAGACTCCAGTGTGAATGTATCTGTGAGACATTACAGACAGAGAAGAGGGTGAGGACTCTCTCTGTTAGAGTGAACCTACCTCTAACAGACACCCGCACCTCTGCAGAGTCGCCAGAGCCCCACCACCACCATGCTTTGCACATGTAGGACCCCTCGTCACTCTCTGAAGCACGATCCACACTCAGCTCTGCATCAGCCTGGGATCGTATCTCTTCATTATCTTTATAAAAGTCAACCCTGGTAATATGAAAATTATAGTGGACATGACACCTCAGAGTCAGAGAGTCTCCCTCAATCACAGGCTGGGGGGGAGTCTGCAGGATCAGTCGTTCATCTGAAAAGACAGAGAGTTCAGATCAGCAGGGCTACAGCGTGAGAGATCTGGATAACTGCAGAAAAAAAGACAATCCAGCTCTCAAGTGTGTGTGTGTGTGTGTGTGTGTGTGTGTGTGTGTGTGTGGTGTGTGTGTGTGTGTGTGTGTGTGTGTGTGTGTGTGTGTGTGTGTGTGTGTGTGTGTGTGTGGGTGTGGGGGTGTGTGTGTGTGTGGATGTGTGTGTGTGTGTGTGTGTGTGTGTGTGTGTGTGTTGGGGGTAGTCCTAGTTTTGCTCTTCAGTCATTTGAAGCCTATTTCAATATGCCCATTTGCCCAGCTGTTACTTGAAAACAGCAAAGTGAGCAGAAACAATTCATAGTGACTGGAGATCCAGAGACAGCTTTACTCAAATCAGCAAGCTGGTCAGTAGCTTACAATACCCTCTCAGCCAATATCATCTATAATGGAGGCTGCCAGTGGTTAAAGAAAAGGGCTTCAACAGTGTGCCTGAATATCATCCACTACTCATTGTGTTACCCTGGACACAGTTTGGTTGACAGCATTACTCTGCAGCTGATGCATAGTTCACACCCTGTCCTGATGCAGGCATCTGCAAATAAACAAATAATAATAATAATGTGGTTAATAATGACTTACTGACACAGTTAGTCGACAGCATTGTGTCCTGATGCAGACTCACACCAGTCCCCATATTATCCTGCTGTTGTTGATCACCTGCACCCCCTGCCTCTTCACGTCCATCTCTGTACTGTTTAAACCTCCAGCCAGCAGAGCCCCCCTCCACCTCACAGCTCAGGGTGACTGTCTCTCCTGGGAATATCTGTGCCCAGGCAGGCTGCAGGGTCAGGACAGCCTGGGGACAGCCCTCTGAAACAGAGAACAGGATAGGATTAGGACACGTTCCCCTACAATCAGGTAGGAAACTGCAAGAGGAGAGAGATTCCTGTCCCCCAGCAGCATCTCTGGATGTGATTTGGGTGACAACAAAATTATCAGGAATCTCTCTCAATATGATTATGACCTTAAACACAAACATATAAAGTGGAATCCTGTGGTCAATGGGGCAGCAATGAGTCCAATTTACAGTAACAGCTGAGGTAATAAACTCACCAGACACAGTTAATATTATTTTATCACTGAGCTGTGAGTAGAGTGGCTGATCTCCTCTCTGTCCTCGACAGCAGTACTGGCCCTGGTCAGATACAGCAGCTGCAGTGATTGGTGTAGCTGTCACCAGTTATACTGTGGACAGCAGTCTGGAGCACTGGTGTGTCCTCACTGTCTTTGTACCAGAGATATTTCCAGCCAGCAGAACCCCCCTCAACCCCACACCTCAGAGTGACTGTCTCCCCAGTGAATATCTCCGGGAATGGAGGCTCCAGGGTGAGTGTAGTCTGGTGCAGCTCTGGAGAAATAGACAAGATGACAGAATTAGGATTTCTATTGCAGAGAGAGAGAGAGAGAGAGAGAGAGAGAGAGAGAGAGAGAAAGAGAGAGAGAGAGAGAGAGAGAGAGAGAAAATTGAAAGAAAGAGCAAGAGATACTGTTAGTGTGCAGTATCAATTGAACCACCAGCATATGACATTTCAACAGAAGAGTGACGCTACTGACAAATATAAAAAATACTAATTGTTAGAAATGCTGATTATATTCTGTAAATACATGAAATATTCTCATATTTCAATTCATTGTAGATGAACTGTGGTAGCAATGCAGTGGATCCACCACCAGGAGGCAGCACTGCACTCTGTACCCTGGGAGAGGGATTTATTTGTATGTAATGACAGACCACAATCTGGATTTCAGTGCGCATTTCTGTCATTTCTGACTGAAGCTCACAACAAATGAATACAGCGTTTTTAAACCCATCTTCTTATTACCTTTACTGACATTATCACAGGTTCCTCTTATTGTGATGGGAATGTTTGGCTCCTCCCATTTTTTACATTAATGTGAGTTCTAACCACAACACATGAAGTACAGGAAGCAGCAGAAACATTATCTGTCGTGATGTCTTTTGAAATATCTGCATGTTCCAAACTGAAGTCTAAGAGACTAGAAACAATACAAGCTCTTCTACAAAAGAACATGAGAAAATCACTGCCTGTCTGGTCACTGGGAACCCTAACAATTGTTCTTACTCATTTAAACTGAGTTACATTCATTACTGTGTTGTTTCAAATTGATGTATTCATCAAGAAGCACTTATTTAGTTGAATTGGTTGGTCTCTTTCAAAGTGTTCCAGCAATACCACACATAGCCTCTAGGTGGAGGACAGTATGGCACTGTAATGGCTAGTGTCATTCGTTTTTTTTATTTTTATTTAACTAAGTTAGTGTTATATTGGACAGAAGAATTGTAAATCCTGTTTTTAAACTGTGTTCACATTGTAAGCTGTTCTCTTACCTTCATACTGTCTGGAGCAGCTCACTACAGTCAGCACTGAAAACACAAAAGAGACAGTCAGGGACATCAGTTATAACCTCCCTAACCAGAAGCTAGGAAAAACAAACGTGTTTTTAGCAGTGCTGCTTTACATTTCTCAAGAGAATGAGAGCCTCTCACAACTAGTGGCAATGACTTCCAAAGTTTAGCAGCACTAGTGGAGAAACTCCAACCTCCCAGAGTGACGCACCTGGTCAAGGGAACAGCCAGCAGCTCTGAGCTTGAAAAGCACAGCTGACGCATAGGGATGGAAGGATCCAGCAAGTCTGATAAATATTTATTATTTGTTTATTTATTATTATTTGTTTATTTAGCTGACGCCTTTATCCAAGGCGACTTACAGAGACTAGGGTGTGTGAACTATGCATCAGCTGCAGAGTCACTTACAATTACGTCTCACCCGAAAGACGGAGCACAAGGAGGTTAAGTGACTTGCTCAGGGTCACACAATGAGTCAGTGGCTGAGGTGGGATTTGAACCTGGTTACAAGCGCTTTTCTTTAACCACTGGACCACACAGCCTCCTAGGGACTCCCCAGATAGCCTTGAAGGTCAACAGAAAAATGTTAAAAAGAACCCGATATTTGAAAGGTATCCAATGCAAAGTTTCCAAGACATTGTAATATGTTCAGCTCATTTTGTACTTGTCAGTATTCTTGCAGAAGCAGCATTCTGGATCAGTGGCACTATTCAGATTATTTTATTAATGTTACTATTTGTTAGAATTAAACACATGTAGAACAGTTAGGTTGCTATTTGATTTTTTATTTTATTATGTTGTGTTGTGTACTGCGCAGCTAATGTTGCTTTAATTAGATAACGATTTTGCTCTTCAGATCGGGTCCGGCTCAAGTGAATTTTCTGCATCGCAATGGATTCATTCGCAAGACAACCCCATCCCGAACACGAAAAGATTTCGGGGTTCTAAACATGTTAATTGGTTCCAACATATATAATAATATAAAGACACTAATCTAGCCTATATTAAATATGTATATGACAGGCAGCTCCTGAACTCATTGTCAAAGCACCTTAACACAGACTTACCAAATAATACAAACACAAGATTTGAGTCATTTCAATAAGAAGCACTGTGAATGATTGTAAAGGTGAGGGAAGAGTAAAAACAAAGCAAGACAATGTCACGTAATAATAATAATCCTTAACTTGGACACACGCATGGGGTTTAGGAAACTGACAGATCTGTAGCTGTAGTTCAGTATTCCTGAGTAGCAACTGATAGTGATATTGAATCGTGTTCAAAACCAGTCAGAGCTTTTTTGATATATTCAGTATTCATACTGATTCCAGTGTTCATAGTGAAGAGAAGAAAGCAGACTTGAGTTGTGAATTCAGTTCAATAATGGGTGTGATAAGTGTAACAGGGAGAAGGCTGGGCACACACTGTCGACCACACACACCGCAGGTGAGCATCTTAACCCCTATGCAAAAGAGCCAGGCTCCTCTGCATGTGTGCTTATAGAGCGTGTAACCTCATCTCACCAGCAGGGGGCAGCATCCACAATGGCAGTGCATCACATAACACAGCCCGTTACACTGGCAGCACGATTATCTATTAGTTCATTAATTGTGATCCATCAGGGTGAAACGATTCTTTTGCAATAGAGGTCTGTGTCGAGTGGTACATGACTAAAAGCAAAACCTGTATTTTCATAAAACAATTATAACCTAATTAAATCCACAGGAGGCTGTGTGGTCCAGTGGTTAAAGAAAAGGGTTTATAACCAGGAGGTCACCGGTTCAAATCCCACCTCAGCCGCTGTCTCATTGTGTGACCCTGAGCAAGTCACTTAACCTCCTTGTGCTCCGTCTTTCGGGTGGGACGTAATTGTAAGTGACTCTGCAGCTGATGCATAGTTCACACACCCTAGTCTCTGTAAGTTGCCTTGGATAAAGGCATCTGCTAAATAAACTAATAATAAATCAATAAATACTGTAGGAACATTTTCTAGCAGTACTCAAATTGTAACATTTCAATTGAAATGGCAAACATTGACACAGACCTGTGAAAAACAAGACATTAAAAGATAGCAGACCACAGGACATGGCGTTCAAAACTGAAAAACAGTTTAACCCTTTGTAAAGATACAGACTTTCATTATGACTTAAACATTGATTTGGAATCAACTTACAGTACAGGAAACATGGATAGTATATTATAGCATGATGATAAATGAATCATCTTGATCAGAAAACAGACCTTTCCTCTTGTGGAACGAAGCTATTACTAATGTAAAGTTTATATTTCACCTCCTAGCAGTGCACAATTTAGATGACCAAAACCAACATCAAGAGAACGAAAAGGAACAACATCCAGGACCCTATAAACAGTGCTGGCCAGGCAGCAAAAAGAAGGGAGGTCATGATTGTTGAGTACTCCATATTGAGAAACATAGCAAGTTCAGTTTGCAGTTTGGACCCCCTTACTACAACAGTGTGCTGCCTTCCAGGTGCCTCTGTCAAGCACATCACTGAGAACGTGGACAGGCTCCTAGAACGAACAGGAGACGACCCGGTAGTAGTCGTCCACATCGGTACAAACAACATTGTAAGAGACAGGCCAAGATCCCTGCAAAACAAATTCAGAGAGCTAGGAAGGAAATTAAGACCAGGAAGGCAAGACCAAAACTGTGGTATTTTCTGGGATACTGCCGGCACTTTGCAAAGGACCATATGGACAGCTGGAAATACAAAATCAAAATGCATGGCTGAAATCGTGGTGCACACAGGAAGGCTTCACCTTTCTTGAACATTGGAGCACATTCTACAACAAGGACTATCTATATAGGTGGGACGGACTGCACTTAAACAGAAAGGGAACCAATCTACTCGGAGAAAGGATCCTTGAAGAGGTCCAGAAGCATTTAAATTAGAAAAGAAGGGGGTAGAAAACAAAAAAAACAGAAGGGAGACCACATCAAAACAAGGGCAACAACTCAGGTAAGACAGCTATTAAAATGTATTTATCTTAATGCTAGAAGTCTCAGAAACAAAATGTTAGAATTGGAAGCTACTGCACTAACAAGTAACTACGTGTGATAGGTGTTACAGAAACTTGGTTGTCTGAGAGTGATGGAGACGAATATAATATTAGTGGGTACACACTGTATAGGAAAGACAGGCAGGACAGAAGAGGCGGACGGGTAGCGCTATACATAAGAAATAGTCTTGAAACCCAGGTGTTAAATCTGGACAAAAAAAAACAACCCCAAATCAATATGGGTCAGAATAATGGACAAAAATTCAATATTATAAGAGGAGCATGCTATAGACCGCCAAATTCAGATGCCGAGCAAAATAATCTTATACAAATGACATTAGAAATGCATGTAGAAAAGGAGAAGCCATACTAATGGGGGATTTCAACTTCCCCCATATAAAATGGGAAAACCCGGTGGGGAGCACGATGGACGAAATTGAAATGGTGGAAATGACAAATGACTGCTTCCTAACACAATTTGTCAAGGCACCGACTAGAGGGGAGGCATGCCTTGATTTAGTCTTTTCAAATAACGAAGACAGAATAACGAAAACAGAGGTCAGAGAGCCATTGGCAAACTCAGACCACAACATGGTCTCATTTGAAGTATTTTTTAAAACCCCAAAAGTAATGACTAAAGCTAAGGTTTACAATTTTAGAAAAGCAAACTACGAAGGTATGAAACAGAGACTAACAGAAGTAGATTGGAGGAAAATAGAGAAAACATCCACAGAAAAAGGATGGCTGTTTTTTTTTTTAAATGTAGCACTAGAGGTGCAAAACAATTACATCCCAAAAGTAGACAAGTCTAAATTTAAAACAAAATGGCCAAAATGGTTTAATAGATCAATTAAAAAAAATATTCAGCGAAAAAAGGCACTTTACAGAGCGTTTAAAAGGGACCAAAAACAAAGTACACAGAAAGACTTGCAAACACAAGTAAAAAAGGAAGTTAGAAAGGCTAAAAGAGAGATAGAAATCAATATTGCTAAGAGAGCTAAAACCAATTCCAAAATGTTTTTCCAATACTATAACAGCAAAACATTCAAAGAGGTTAAATGTCTAAGAGACACAAATGGCAAAATCATAGATGAAGAAAAAAAAATAGCAAATATATTAAATGATTGCTTTTCACAGGTTTTTACAAAGGAGGACACGGACAACATGCCCCACATGTCGACCTGTTCCTATCCAATTTTAAATAACTTTAGCATAACAGAGGCAGAAGTGTTAAAGGGACTAGGAGCTCTTAAAATAAACAAATCCCCTGGGCCGGATGAGATCCTCCCAATAGTGCTCAAAGAAATGAAAGAAGTTATTTACAAACCGCTAACCAAGATCATGCAACAGTCTCTTGACACAGGGGTTGTACCGACAGACTGGAAAATAGCAAACGAATACCGATCCACAAAAAGGGAGACAAAACCGAACCAGGTAACTACAGACCAATAAGCCTGACTTCTATTATATGTAAACTTATGGAAACTATAATAAGATCCAAAATGGAAAATTACCTATATGGTAACAATATCCTGGGAGACAGCCAGCATGGTTTTAGGAAAGGAGATCATGTCTAACTAACCTACTTGACATTTTTGAGGACACAACATTGACAATGGTTAATTGCAAAGCATACAACATGGTTTATTTAGATTTCCAGAAAGCTTTTGACAAAGTCCCGCTAAAAGATTAATTCTCAAACTGAACGCAGTAGGGATTCAAGGAAATGCATGCATGGATTAGGAGTGGTTAACAGGTAGAAAACAGAAAGTACTGATTAGAGGAGAAACCTCAAAATGGAGCGAGGTAACCAGTGGTGTACCACAGGGATCAGTATTAGGTCCTCTGCTATTCCTAATCTACATTAATGATTTAGATTCTGGTATAGTAAGCAAACTTGTTAAATTTGCAGGCGAAACAAAAATAGGAGGAGTGGCAAACACTGTTGCAGCAGCAAAGGTCATTCAAAATGATCTAGACAGCATTCAGAACATGGCAAATGACATTTAATAGAGAAAAGTGTAAAGTATTGCACGCAGGCAATAAAAATGTGCATTATAAATACCATATGGGAGATAATGAAATTGAAGAAGGAATCTATGAAAAAGACTTAGGAGTTTATGTTGACTCGGAAATGTCTTCATCTAGACAATGGGGGAAGCTATAAAAGGCCAACAAGATGCTTGGATATATTGTGAGAAGTGTTGAATTTAAATCAAGGGAAGTAATGTTAAAACTTTACAATGCATTAGTAAGACCTCACCTAGAATATTGTGTTCAGTTCTGGTCACCTCGTTACAAAAAAAGGATATTGCTGCTCTAGAAAGAGTGCAAAGAAGAGCAACCAGAATTATCCCAGGTTTAAAAAGGCATGTCGTATGCAGACAGGCTAAAAGACTTGAATCTATTCAGTCTTGAACAAAGAAGACTACGTGCCATCTGATTCAAACATTCAAAATCCTAAAAGGTATAGACAATGTCGACCCAGGGACTTTTTGACCTGAAAAAAGAAACAAGGACCAGGGGTCACAAATGGAGATTAGATAATGGGGCATTCAGAACAGAAAATAGGAGGCACTTTTTTTTACACAGAGAATTGTGAGGGTCTGGAACCAACTCCCCAGTAATGTTGTTGAAACTGACACCCTGGGATCCTTCAAGAAGTTGCTTGATGAGATTCTGGGATCAATAAGCTACTAACAACCAAACGAGCAAGATGGGCTGAATGGCCTCCTCTCGTTTGTAAACTTTCTTATGTTCTCATGAATATGTAATTCTGGGCGTTCCTGCAGAAATTCACAAAAACAGGGTGGAGATAGTGCAAATGAGAGATCAACTATATTGTTATGCTAAAGTTGATAATATACTGCTAAAGAAATAAATAACACTGAATAAATCAAGAGCTCGGGTGCTCAGTTTTAACACTTTTTTCAACAGGAAGTGTCAGTGAGCTGCTGTAGCTACAGTTCAGGCCAGTTGAAAGGGCCTCAGCAGCATTACTGTGAGAGCACTTTCTGTACCACTATTTTAACACTCCTTTACTGTGTTTGGCTACACTTGTACCATGTTGTACCATGCATGTGTACCATCTTTCATTTGATTTCCCTACATTGACGAGCTTTTTCTACACTTCACTTCCCTGCTTTACCATGCATATGATTTTGTAACAGGGCTGTTCTGTTACTGTACAAAAACAAAGCTAATAAACAAAAGGTGGCCAAGCTCGGGCCGTGCGCTTCTCCCGCAGCAGGAACCTTCTCCCTGCACAAACTAACTAAAACCAGAGGGGGATTAAAGTTCCCCTAAATGAATCCCTTTTCTCTATACATCTGATCCTGGTTCAACACACGGTGATCAGTGGTCGCTCACCGTGGTTCCACACACAGTTGTGAGGGTTCTTCTCCTTCAGCTTAGCTTAGTACGACACAAACAACAAAGGACTGGCTTCCCAGCCCCTTTGTAAAGGCGGGTGACCAGTGTTAACTGATCATCACTTACGCAATTGACAGCTGGCCACCTGCTGCACATTCCATTTCAATTAGGCACACTTTGTTTCTAGAAATTAAACATTTTTATTTAAAAAAATCAAAGAAATCCCACCAAACCCTATTTATAATGAAACCAAACCCATATTTTACAGGGCAGGCCTCAGCCCTGCCACAGGCATGCTTTACAATACTTTACAATATATATATATATATTTAATTTACCTGGCTTGTATACTTGTGCTTTTACCATGACATTTCCACAAGACACCACCTCAAAATATAGAATTTGAATTACGATCGAGTCTTCAAACCTGGAAACCTTCATTCCGACTGTCCCCAAACCAGATGGATATTCACAGAATTTTTAATAAAGCACTCAGCAATAATACTTACATATCAGTAAGGTGAGTTCACAAGCCTGCATTCTGTCTGGAGACACTTTCAAAAACTTGTGGTCAATGAAGAAACTTCACACGTCTGAAGCTGTAAACTTACAGGCTCCTCCCACTACGCCTCTTTGTGAAATGACCACAAACCCATTTCTAATATGTTTTATATTTTGTCATCTGACAGAACATTGCCACATGATCTCATTTCGGGAATATTTATTTTTACACTTAGCATCTGACAACTTATTCATTATATTTAAGAAGATAAAACTTCTGACAGCCAACTGGCTGCTGGAAAAACAAAACACTTTACTCAGAACTGGTCTGGTGAAACCACTGTTCAAATGTTGACTGGATTGAAACGCTTCTCTACACAGAGAGTGCTGAGGGTATGGAATGGGTTTCCTTGTCATGTTGACTGGATTGAAACACTTCTCACACAGAGAGTGCTGAGGGTATGGAATGGGTTTCCTTGTCATGTTGAGTGGATTGAAACACTTCTCTACACAGAGAGTGCTGAGGGTATGGAATGGGTTTTCCTTGCCATGTTGACTGGATTGAAACACTTCTCTACACAGAGAGTGCTGAGGGTATGGAATGGGTTTCCTTCTCATGTTGAGTGGATTGAAACACTTCTCTACACAGAGAGTGCTGAGGGCATGGAATGGGTTTCCTTGCCATGTTGAGTGGATTGAAACACTTCTCTACAGAGAGTGCTGAGGGTATGGAATGGGTTTCCTTGCCATGTTGAGTGGATTGAAGCACTTCTCTACACAGAGAGTGCTGATGGTATGGAATGGGTTTCCTTGTCATGTTGACTGGATTGAAACACTTCTCTACACAGAGTGTGTGAGGGTATGGAATGAGTTTCCTTGCCATGTTGAGTGGATTGAAACACTTCTCACAGAGAGTGCTGAGGGTATGGAATGGGTTTCTTGCCATGCCATGTTGACTGGATTGAAACACTTCTCTGCACAGAGAGTGCTGAGGGTATAGAATGGGTTTCCTTGTCATGTTGAGTGGATTGAAACACTTCTCTACAGAGAGTGCTGAGGGTATGGAATGGGTTTTGTCATGTTGACTGGATTGAAACACTTCTCTACACAGAGAGTGCTGAGGGTATGGAATGGGTTTCCTTGCCATGTTGACTGGATTGAAACACTTCTCTACACAGAGAGTGCTGAGGGTATGGAATGGGTTTTCCTTGCCATGTTGAGTGGATTGAAACACTTCTCACACAGAGAGTGCTGAGGGTATGGAATGGGTTTCCTTGCCATGTTGACTGGATTGAAACACTTCCTCTACACAGAGAGTGCTGAGGGTATGGAATGGGTTTCCTTGCCATGTTGAGTGGATTGAAACACTTCTCTACACAGAGAGTGCTGAGGGTATGGAATGGGTTTCCTTGCCATGTTGTTGGTGCTGAATCATCGACCCTTTAAGACCTGATAAAATATTGATCAACCAGCTAGTAGAGACTGGAGAAGCACTGACTGGCAAATGGAATAAGAAATACACACACGCACACGCACACACACACAAACACGCACACGCACACGCACACACACAAATCGCACACACACATTCCTATATTTGTGGGGACTTGGCTGACTCTCACTATATTTTTATTTACTATTTCTAACTCGTGTCACACAAAACTCCACACAGGGTGAAAGTCGACAAACTAAATATTTTGGCACTCATCTATTTATTTATTTGAAGGCATATTTAGTTCTTAAAAAGATGTTTTACAAAGTGGGGGACGTCGTTTTTTCAGGAGTTACTATCTTTGTGGGGACATTTTCTCAAATTTTGTCCACATATTGATAGTAATACCTGTATTTTATATATAATGTGTGTATTTATGTAAAGCTGTCTTGTGTACTGTAGGCTAGTCACATGAAGATAGCTACAATGTATCAGCATATAATTATTACTAAAATGTAATTTAGTGGCAATATGAAACATATGTAGTCAATATTTTTTTTACACATTTCTAATCTATAAAATGATACAGTCAGCATATTTTTTATAGATTTCTAAAAAGTCAGCTATAAATCTGTTTATGTATTTTTATTTACTCTCCAGACTACACAGTTTATCAGTGAGGCTGTACCATTTCACAGAGAGGACTTATAATGAAATCATTGATCATTGATCAATGCAGTGCTTGTTTAAACAATTCAATGTGTTAATCAATTCGTTTAAAAAGCAGGAGAGAGGGGGTGGGTAGATAATATGTTTCCTATCAGCAGTTAGGAAGCTGTCATTTTAAAATGAGAACGTGAGAGCAAGCCGTCCTGTCCACAGAGGCCACTGACCTGCTGCACAGCATTGAGTCCAGTGAAGGGCTTCAGGGGCTGCGGTTGAGTGAGAGGAAGTGCTGGAGGATGAGCACACAGCAGGGTGCACAGGAAGTGATGGCAAGACATTAAACTGACACTTTAGATTATTATTTAGAGGAATGTTAATGTTAAGATCTTCAATCCCTGTGAACGGGGCAGGACATCCCTGGACAGGAGAAGCTTCAACTCAGAGGATTCAGAAAGCTTGAACTCACACAGCTTTTAGATGATGAATTCAATACTTCAGTGGGGTTCTTAACAGCACTGCAGAAAAGTGTCTCACATGCAGAACTTCATCTCATGAGTTAAAAGTTTTGTGAACAGGGCCCTTCAGCTAGACAAACCTCCCCTCACAGTGACACACTGTAACATAAACACTCACACTGCACCTGTATTCACGCACACTCTACATTTATATCACATACAGTAAGCCCTGTATTCACACACACTCTACATTTTTATCACACACAGTAAGCCCCTGTACACACACACTCTACATTTATATCACATACAGTAAGCCCTGTATTCACACACACTCTACATTTATATATCACATACAGTAAGCCCTGTATTCACACACACTCTACATTTATATGTCATACAGTAAGCCCTGTATTCACACACACACTCTACATTTATATCACATACAGTGAGCCCTGTATTCACACACACCTACATTTATATCACATACAGTAAGCCCTGTATTCACACACACACTTTACATTTGCTGGGCAAATTAGTAGTGTAGTAGAACATTGAATGTGTCTTTTAAAAAGCAAAATGTTTTAAACATAATAATCAAATTAGTTTAAGATTTAAAAAAAACTAAACACACGCTTGTGTACATTCACTTTATTATGCAGCAGTTTAAGGTAAGATAAAAATAATATGAGCAAAACAAGCATGCTTTGTATTGTGGTAAAATGCTCAATAATTTCAGTATTATATCACAAGAATATCAGTAATTCTGTTTGAAATATCTGGGTTCACCTCTTTTTACTGAACTTATTCAAGAAGGAATGTACATTATCATCCAATACAGAACAGGATGCAGTCTGAGCTTGACAATGTAAAAACGTTGAACAGTGTTTTGGTGCCCCTACTGGAAACATTGAAGCTTTTTAAACGTTTTTTTTTGTTTTTGTCTCGTCATGTTTTAATAATAAACGCTTTCTGCAATGCACACATTCTGTAGGCTGCATTTACCTTTACAGTATTTCTGATGATCACATTACTGAAAACAGAAAAATAACCCAATTCGAATGCATATATGTAAAGATGTATACTCTAAAGCACTATACAATAGTGTCGAAGCATTTAAACTATTTAAAAATAAATAAATACAATGTGCCCCACGTTGTAACGTGCCTGTGCTGCCCCTCCACTTGTGTTACTGAACACTGAACACTGAACATAAGAATAAGAGTTTACAAACGAGAGGAGGCCATTCAGCCCATCACTCGTTTGGTTGTTAGAAGCTCTGCTTCTCCTGAATGAACACACTTGGTAAGGACCGAGGACAACAACTATAGTCCCAAACACAGCACCAAAAGTACTGTTGGGCGCAAGAATATAAATACAGAGAGTATTGTGTGAGAAGATTTACCTTTGTTTCCATAGTGTGAGGCGCTTCTCTCAGACGTTTTTTTTTTTCTTCTATAAAATCTGGAAGTTAAACTAAAATAAATATAAGGCTAGTATAAATAATGTTTTTTTTACTTAAACCTAATATTATATTCCATTCTTTTGAAAAAAACAATAAGCGTTGCCATCTTCCAGTCTAGCCGTAGTTAGTGTTTTGAATTTCCAGTGAGGACTGACTCGTGCCCGCGCGCTCAGCGTGGCACGACTCGCTCCTCCGGCAGCGCTCAGAGGCGCGCGCTCTGTGCTCGTGTGGGGTGTCTGTGAGCGAGAGCAGTGTTGACAGATCTAGAGGTTTCGCGTTTCTGCTCAGGGCAATCTGCAGGCAAGACACGGGCAGAGGTGTGTTTAAGGTACATTTAAATTTCAGAGGATTTTTGATTTTTTTTTTTTTTAAACATTTTGTTCCCTAATGTTTATTCATAATGCCACAGTATAAGATCAATTCATGTGCAGCAGGTATTAGGGACGCCAGAGTCTGTGCGCAGAGAATTTGGTGAGAGACACAGGGCACTAATACTTGCTATAGAGGAAATAAATGTAGTTGTAAGTGTTGTGACAGTCAGTGAATATATATTGTGGAAAAAGGAACAAAAAACTATATTTACAGATGTATTTTTTTACAATGTAACGATAATTAATGCCAATATTACAGTAGGTTTTAGGTTTAAGAATTCTACAAGTACAGACAATTAATTGCTTGCATGACAATTGCAGATTCCTCAAAAAAAAAAAAAAAAACACATTATGCAAACTTATGATGTCATTTAAAATACCTGCTACTAAATCAGCTTCATGCAAGTTCTCAGTTTCCATGCCTTACTCTCCAGGAGTCTTGCACTTGCAGCTCTGTAAAGCTATGGGAGCAGCACAATGCAAAACAGTCTACCAGCAATGAGACAGATCTAACAGCATTGGACAGGCATGTGATAGTGCTGCCATGGAGCAGGTGCACAGCAGCGAGACAGGCATGATAGTGCTGCATGGAGCAGGTGCACAGCAGCAAGGACAGGCATGCTGGTTCAGCTGTTCAAGACATCAGAGTGGATCAGCAATGGCAAAACAAAGGGGTTGTTTGTTAATGAACTGATGTGTTTTTCCACAATTACTGCAATGCACTGTATTTGTATTTTTTTATATTCATTCTTCTTATTAATATATATATATATATCTGGACCGACCACAATGAGCGTGCAACGCCCCCTTTTATAACTTAGCCCCGCCCCTTTATGCTAATCGGGTGCCAGAGCGAACAGCTATCCCATTGGTCCCCAGCTGTACACTAGGACCAATGGGCACACTCAACCAACAGCCAATGACAGGGACCAGGGCGCACCATGCGTGCAGGATAGCTCGCACAGCCACAGGGATAGAGCGAACCCGCAACTACAGGGAATACAGACGGGGGAAGAGGAACACAATACAGCGGTAATAACAGCACACAGACAGTAGAAACGAGAGGGAATACGGTACGCAAACACAATACACGGATCGCTACAATATTATTGTATTGTTGGGTTTCTCTGTAGGCACAGGGATGAGGGTTGCTGTGTTTTTCAGTGATTACTTTAACATTTTCAATCTGGTCCGTGTTACTGTAACTAACATTTAATGGCTCATTTGGATCAGGATAAACTATTTCAGATTGAGCCCTTGGGTTACAATTCAACTTAAAAAAAATAACAAACCATGTTTATTATTGTTATACATTACTTTTTACATCATTTAACCCTAATTCCATTTAAAATCAAATCAAATAAAAATCAAGCTACAAACCTGTGCTTAAGTGTTTTTAAAGACTGTCAACATGAAACAACCTCCAGAGCTGATAGAGACCCCCTGCTGCAGAGCTGATAGAGGACCCCCTGCTGCAGAGCTGATAGAGACCCCCTGCTGCAGAGCTGATAGGACCCCCTGCTGCAGAGCTGATAGAGACCCCTCTGCTGCAGATATGAGACCCCCCTGCTGCAGAGCTGAAAGAGACCCCCCTGCTGAGCTGATTTGTTTACCCCCTGCTGCAGAGCAGATGAGACCCCCTGCTGCAGAGCTGATAGAGACCCTGCTGCAGATATATATAGAGATCCCCCTGCTGCAGGCTGTAGACCCCTGCTGCAGAGCTGATAGAGACCCTGCTGCAGAGTTGATAGAGACACCCCTGCTGCAGAGCTGATGAGACCCCCTGCTGCAACTGATTTAGACCCCCTGCTGCAGAGCTGATAGAGACCCCCTGCTGCAGAGCTGATAGAGACCCAACTGCAAAAATGATAAAGATCCCCCTGCTGCAGAGCTGATCAGACCCCCCCTGCTGCAGAGCTGATAGAGACCCTGCTGCAGAGCTGATAGAGACCCCTGCTGCAGAGCTGATAGAGACCCCCTGCTGCAGAGCTGATAGACCCCCTGCTGCAGAGCTGATGATAGAGACCCCCTGGTAGAGTTGATAGGAGACCCTGCTGCAGAGCTGATAGAGACCCCCTGCTGCAGAGCTGATAGAGACCCCTGCTGCAGAGCTGATAGACCCCCCTGCTGCAGGCTGATAGAGACCCCCTGCTGCAGAGCTGACAGAGACCCCCTGCTGCAGAGTTGCTGATAGAGACCCTGCTGCAGAGCTGATAGAGACCCCCCTGCTGCAGAGCTGATAGAGACCCCTGCTGCAGAGCTGATAGAGAATCCCCTGCTGCAGAGCTGATAGACCCCCCTGCTGCAGAGCTGATAGAGACCCTGCTGCAGGCTGATAGAGACCCCCTGCTGCAGAGCTGATAGAGACCCCCTGCTGCAGAGCTGATAGAGACCCCTGCTGCAGAGCTGGATGAGACCCCTGTTGCAGAGCTGATGAAAGCCCTGCTGCAGAGCTGATGAGATCCCCTGCTGCAGAGCTGATAGTTCCCCTGCTGCAGAGCTGATAGAGACCCTGTTGCAGCTGATAGAGACCCCCTGCTGCAGAGCTGATGAGACCCCCTGCTGCAGAGTTGATAGACCCCTGCTGCAGAGCGATAGAGACCCCCTGCTGCAGGCTGATAGAGACCCTGCTGCAGAGCTGATAGAGACCCCCTGCTGCAGAGCTGGATAGGGGACCCCCTGCAGAGCTGATGACCCCCTGCTGCAGAGCGATAGAGACTGCTGCAGAGCTGACAGAGACCCCCTGCTGCAGGCGGATAGAGACCCTGCTGCAGAGCTGATAGAGACTTCCTGCCCAGAGCTGACAGAGACCCCTGCTGCAGAGCGATAGAGACCCTGCTGCAGAGCTGATAGAGACCCCTGTCAGAGCTGATAGAGACCCCCTGCTGCAGAGCTGATGAACCCCCTGCTGCAGGCAGATGAGACCCCCTGCTGCAGAGCTGATAGAGACCCAGCTGCAGCTGCAGAGCCACTAAAACCTCTAGTCAGTAATATATGCTCTTGACTATCATACTACTCTATTTAAGTTTTTTAAAACTGTTCAATCAGTTAAATGTGTTTTTATTTTGTTTTATATATAAAAGAGAGAAGAATGTGAAATCTGGTTTTAAGGTTGGTTTTTTTTTCACTTTAATTTATAACACAGTTTTGTGAACCTGGCATTATTAATGTAACATGTACTGTATGTGCACACAATAAACCAAAAAATCCATGTTTTTTTTTCTCAATAAAGGAGTTAAGTTTTGATACATTTTAATTCAAATGTCAGTATTTTTTATATAAAATGTGAAAAGCAGGAAATAGTGGAGCTGCTTCTGAACGTCATTTTGGGCTCAATGCTCCGGAGCGCTCCGCTGACCCAGCTCCAGCTCCAGCTCCAGAGCACTCCGTTGACCCAGCTCCAGCTCCAGCTCCAGCTCCAGAGCCAGAGCCCGGCCAACATATTATAACATGTTGCTTTCAATACAGCACATTTGGACACATAACACACATATTCTTCATTGAGAATGTTCCATTGCTTTATATGACAAAAATTGCATCCTCTTGTGAGGCTGTTGTCTATTTGTGTCTTCCACATGTCCCTGTATAAAGACTAGGAGAGGTTTTTTTTATTGTGGTTTATCATTTGTAATGATTCGTGTGCAAACAGTAATGAATAATAACATAGTTATTTTATTTGATTCCAATGTCCAACAGTTACACGCAATCTTTATAGAAAATAATGTAGCACTAGTTATTACCAAAGAAAAGGTGCGTTTCAAAACAGTGTCTCTCTCCTGAGCCTGTATTTACATGCCTTCATGAAGCTGTGAGCTGTGTTTGGTGTGTTGCCAGCTGGTTATTGTTAACTTTTGCTAATTGTAATCAGCAGTATTTCCAGTAAGCAAGGTGCGTGTTTTGCATTGAACCAAAGTGTCCCATCTTCATACAGACACTCTCTCTTCCCTTTCTCCAGAAATGTCAAACCGCAACGTGGGTTCCTTTTTTGTAAACCTCCTTTTTTCTGTATTCTTAATATAGCTATTTTAGCTTCGCAGACAAAATCTGTTTTCCTATGAAGACAACTTATGTCTGGTAAATTCAGCTTCCATCAATAATATTAACCCTTTCTTGGTTCACCTCTAGCCCCAGAATGTGTCCCCATATAAAGACTAGAAGAGTTTTGTTTTGTATCCTGATCCTCAAACCCTTCATTTCCTCCCTGGGTCAACAGAGCAAAAATAAAAGTGTGAATTCTAAAGATTAATAAAGAAGATCTGTGATTTATGCAGGCAATGTTTGGTCAAAATTGTGGGGTGTGTGACAGGCTGGCTGCAGGGAGGAACTCAGACCAGAGAGAAAACACACAGACAGACGGTGATGATGAGAGAAACTGAGTCGATGGTTTGCACTCAGCGTTTAATAACAAATAAATAAAAAGGTTTAACAAACAGAACACAAAACAGGACACCCAAGCGCTTGGAGGCCAAAAATAAA